>OY757016.1:98783073-99187759 GCA_963580285.1 Lucinisca nassula | reverse complement strand
TTTGGATGCATCGAGTCTATTGCGAAAAATTTTAAAATCGAGTACCGCTGAAATCGATGCTAGGGGGCGTATTCAGCCTTGCAGACAACTGCTGTTTATGAAGAAACTCAATAAAAACGACTTTCCGGTTTTCATTCTAATATGTATTCTTTGCTTCCAAAGTTAACCTTTTTCATTTATTTTACTACACTGCAGCTGGTGTTTAGTGCTGTGTGGCGGCTGTAAAACGTCTCCCCGTACTTCATCATAGTGCAGATTGTATTTTTATTTTCTTTGGATGCATCGAGTCCATTGCGAGTAATTTGAAAATCGAGTACCACTGAAATCGATGCTGGGGGGGGGGGGGGGGGCATATTCAGCCTTGCAGACAACAGTGCTGTTTATGAAGAAACTCAATAAAACCGAGTTTCTGGTTTTCGTTCTAATATGTATTCTTTGCTTCCAAAGTTAACCTTTTTCATTTATTATAAGTAAGCCGATAACGTGTACAGTACTCTTTATTTTGACAGAAACTGACATCTGCCCTTCTTAAATTAGGAGACGGTTTTAGTACTAAATCAGCCTTTGTGAAAGTTTATGACTGCCAAACATGTTAGTCAGACCTCCGACTCAGTAGCCTGATATACATGAAAAATGGTCATTTCATATATGAAACGAGCCTTCACTAAGTTTTATAAAATTAATTTAAAATAACCTCAATTCGTAGATTCTGTTCAACCATCTAAAAAATTGGGCACTTGATGATTTGCTGTAATTCTCCTAAAATTTCAACAAATTTGATTTATGATCCAGGAAGGAGCCCAAGAACTGCAGTTGGAATAGCAAACAGTGTAGACCCTGATCAGACTGATCTGGGTGTGCACTGTTTGCATAGTTAAATATTTCACTAAATGTCTAGTGTTTTTTTTTTTTTTGTTATCTAGGGCCACAGATTTAATGAAGTGTCAGGGCTTTGGGAGTTCCCTTCTTTAAGCACCCATACACCATCTGATGATGGCTCAGATGCTTTACAAAACTCGATGCAGCTGAGGGAAACTTTCAATGACAGAACTTTTGGTCGAGATGAAGTTGGGTTTCTACGCTCAGCTGAAGAAGGGTACCATGAGCTGTTTCCTGAAGAAATTCCAGATACTTGCAAATGTGGGGTGAGTTAATTGTTAAGCACATGATGCAAACTTGAAAACATGTCACCTGTTTTGAGCCTAACTCGGGACTTTTACCCAACACTGAGATGAAATGACATCTCAAGCCACGTCGCCCAGTGAAACCAAAAGGGTTTATAAGCATGGACACTCTGACTCGCACCGCTTGGCCTGGGCAGGCTTAGATCCCCTAAGTAGTTTACCAGTACTCGTGTGCGGTCAGATTCAGCTCTGTGTGGAAGCATCATACAGCCCATCCATTTCTTCAAGCCCCGATGGGTGGGGACGGGGAAACTACTATTTAAAAGTTTTAAGTTCATGTTATGCGCCCTTGCTGCATGGTATTTCTGGGTAGAGCTTAAACTGACCAAACTTGAGTACTGGTAAACTGCTTAGACGTTTGTGATGCCTATGAGTTTCTAAAATGTTTACTAGCTGCTCTTTAACTAGGTTTTTGTTTGTTTGTTCGAGTTTAGGTTTTATGTCCTGGTCAACACTATTAAGGTCATTTTGGAGACATTGCTTCCAATTGTGTGGGACTTTTACCCGACAGTGAGATGAAATGACATCTCAAGCCCTACTGCCCACAGAAACCGCTAGGGTTTAAGGAGCGGTCCAACTCGCATGCCTTTTCCTGGGCAAGCTAAGACCTAAGCTGTTTACCAGTACTCGCGTTTGGTCGGTTTCAGCTCTGCGTGGAAGCACTGTTCAGCCCAATCTATTTCTCCTGGGCTCGATGGGTGGGATCACCCTCTTTAGCTAGGTACTCATTGTATGAATGGTCTCACTGATTGATAACAGTCCACTGTCTGTCATGACTGTTTAATTTTAATTATTTTTACAGGCTGGTTACTATTTGGAAAATGGTATTAGGGTGTCTCAGCCATACATAACTACAGTGTACATGAACCATGGGCCTGCCAAATATCAGGTAATGTACAAAATAAGTCTGTTATTAAAACAGATTTTGATTTCAATCCCAGTGTTTGTTTGAAGTTCTATGTCCCCTTCAACACTATTTATGTCTTTTTGGAGAAGTTGCTTTTTGGAGAAGTTGCTTCCAATTTTGTGGGACTTTACCCAGCATTGTGATAAAACGACATCTCAGGCCGTGACACCCTGAGTTAATATGCAGGGGCGGTCCAACTCACACCTTAAGGAAGCACCCTGCAGACCAATTGATATGTTTCTCCAAGACCTGATCAGTCCCTGTTGTAAGACTTGTCAACTATCAATTTCTCCTCATAGAGCATAGTGTTTCCAACTGGTCATATATACATTTAAACACTGTCAGTTACATACTACAAATGACCAGGAAATATGCAGATAGTTTGAAAAAAAATACATGTACCATAGACTAAAGTGATCCTAAAGTATTGTTTGTTTGTATAGGAAATCTAACAGCCCAGTAAACACAATTTAGGTCATTTTTGAGCCGGTCAGTTTACCTATCAACACTTTTCCTCGGCAGGCTTATACATAAGCGGTTGACCCGTACAGTGCACATTCGTTCGCAGAAACTGACAACTGCCCTTCTTGAATCAGCTGAAGGGAGAGTATTACATTTTGATGACAGTAGAAAAAATTTAATGATCTACACGAAAGTAATGTTGCCAACCCCATCAGGTATTGAACCCACGTCCTCCTGATCACGAGTCAGATGCACATCCGAACGAGCTACCGAGGCCGGTCCTAAAGTATTGGGACAGTTAGGCATAAGCAAACAGTGCAGACCCAGGTCATACTACTGAAGGATCATTTACTTCCAACTGTTTGCTTTTCATGTCTTTATAGAATAAAAACATTCATATTGATTAAAATGTATAGGATATAAGCATTGATATTCATTCAAATCAATATACTGGGTTTTGTGAGAAGTCTCCCTTGTGTAGTTGGTAAGCTACATGCCTTATAAACCCGTTGTCTTATATTCATTTCTTGGTTCTTCCAGACTTAAGGAGAGTCCTTGTACCAAGGTCTCATCTCCATATTACCATAGTTGTTTGTGGTACCTAAAAGTAAAAACTCACACACACTGGGTTGTGTGTGTGTGAACATATGTGTGTGCTTTTACATTCCATATTGACTTCTTTCAAAAGTACATGTATGGAGATTTCCAGGAAAGGCCACAAATACGGAACAGAGCTGTCCGAAGGCCTTTTGATTACTGGTAGTAACTTAATGTTGCCATTGGTGTAGAAGTGTGGACTTTAACTGTGCATCTTGGAAATACATGACATGTATGGGTAGGACCTCAATGAAGGTCTGTATTAGACGTAAATCATTGCTATTAATTTGTTGTTTTTTTTTTGCTTTGGCACCAAAAAAAAATCTATTTAAAAGAAAACTCCTGCTAGATGCTCATTATTTATATTAAAGGTTGCATAATGAAGTTAATTTTTTTTTTTTTTTTTTTGTTTGTTTCAGATCTGGATTACACAATGTCGAGCAAAGACCCGTCAATGTGATGTGGGACCAGGGCAGAATGAGAACATTCACTTTTTGACGCGAGAAACTGGGGCCGGGGATGAAATAGGCTGGGATTTTGTTGATCATGTGCTAAATTCGTACATCACATTTGGTGCATACTGTAGTTTGATGAACAGTAGGTATCGCCGTATCAATTCCAAATCAGCTTCTTTCATGTCAAGCAATACCTTTATTGCCTGGTGGTTCTCTTGGATAAGTAAATTTAACATTGATTTTCGCCAACCTTGTAAATTATGCAAATTTAGTCCTAGGTTTCTTGCAGCTGATGGAACTAAAATAGGAATAAATGTTAGTCATTCTACAGTTACTCCTATTGAGACTCCCTCTGTGGACACACTGATAGATCCCTGTAGTAGAAGAAACAATAGAGCTTTCATCAGTTATTCTCAAGGAGACCTTGATGCTAAAGAAAAGGCTCGGAGTAGAGATCATCTTTTATATCACTCAAAGAGAGCACTTGGCACTTTGAAACCAACTGATGAAATGCCATTAGAGGAAGAAATTGCACGAAATGACAGGTTATTGAGGCATGTGGGTGAAAGATTTCTTCCTCTTGTTCAGACCTTTATTCATAAACAGTGTGGAAGCAGAATGCACAAGAAACTAGCTGTCTTGTTCAGAATTTTATCTACAAATCATTCTCTTTCAAGCATATTGCCTTTCCGATATGTAGATGAGTTTCAATCTATTTTAACGTCTTTAAGACAGAACAGAGATGTAGATATTCATATCTTAAACAAGGTTGCTCAGTTCAGTCCAGAAATTCGAGATATTTTGATAAGTGGAAAAGGCACAGCTATTTGTTCAGACATGGTTGATTTCTTTGAGCATCTAATCGAAAGAGTCCTTGCCATTTTTGGTGACTGCAAAGAACCGGACATGGTGAATCCCAAACCTGGGAGCTATAACCCAGCTAAGTTTGGTAGGGCTTACTATTTTACTGCCCATGGTGAACAAATCAGGGATATTCCCAAGTACACTATGGGCAGTAGTAGCAGTAATTATGATGATGAGCCAGCAAGAGAGACCGAAAAATGCTGCAAGAAATACCCTGAAGTAGGGCGAAAAGGAACCACATACTTATTTTTGTGGTTTGATCCACAACACTATGGTCATTGTTATGGCTATCACATGATTCCTGGGCATGAAGGTAGAAAAGATCCGGCATGCTCAGCATATGCTTTTCTTGAAAAAGCGCCTGAAGAAATGTTCTATGACTTCAGCTGTCAGTTGGAAGAATATTGTTTGAACCGTGAACCAGGTTATTGGAAAAACACACGCTTTTTCCATGATACTTTCCATGGCTTCTCTCATTCTTGTGCAGTGGTCTATAAATCATCTAGGTTGATGCTATTACGCAAAGTCAACACAGAAATATGTGAGCAGACAAATGCCTTTCTGCAGCACATCCGATACTCAGCTCGTGCAATGAGCATGAGTAAATTTAACCATTTTTTACAGTTTTTTCTGTATCAGTGGAGCAAAAAAAAATATGAAAATTTCAGTAGAAAATGTGCACTGGCCACAACTTACGTAACATGATTCAGTCTCTTTAGTTCTTTTATAAAATGTCACTTTGGGATAAAACTGCAAAAATGATTTTTTTTTTAAACTTCCTTCATCCAACTTAGCAGACCCCGCCCATTGGGGCTTGATGAAATAGATTGGCTGCATGATGCTTCCACGCAGAGCTGAAACCAACTCGCACAACTGGTAAACTGCTTAGAGGATCTAAGCCTGCCCAGGCGAAGCGGTGGGAGTTGGACAGTCTATGCTTATAAACCCTTTTGGTTTCATTGGGCGGCAGGAAGCAACGTCTCCAAAATGACCTTTACAATGTTGACGGGGACGTTAAACCTCAAATCAAACAAACAAACATCCAACTTAGACCAGCTTAGACAAACTATGTTGTCTTTTGACAATTTGTGTTAGTCCCTTCTTTCCGCTTGTGAACAGCTTGTGAACCTTTGGAATCATAAAATATATAGAAAAAGCTGCAAAATTCGCATCTGTAAAAACAATTGGTGGAATTTATAGCTGAACATTGATTTGTGGACTTCCACCAAATAAGTCTAGATTTTCCAGTCACTTTTGAAATATAGTTGACATTTTGATGCCTAATGTTTTTTACAAACACGGCTCACTGTCTTCTTGTTTGTACCAATAAGGCTTAAGCACTTTCATTGAACTTTCATTCAACAGTGACTGTTTTTTTTTGTTTGTTTTGTTTTTTTCCTTTTTCACTTTCGGTTACAGGATTTTTACATTTGTTCTAAAACAGACAAATGATTCAAAACTGTCAACAATAGTTGTTGTTAGTATAAATGACATCGGTTCACTGGTTCTAGCAATTTCTGACCACTTTCAGCAAAGGCTGTAGAGCTTACACAGAGTGCTTAATCAAAAAGATGTACCGCTTATACATAGCATCTCAATATAGTGCTGTAGCCCCCGCCCATCGGGGCTTGAAGAAATGTTTGTTTGTTTGTTTGATTGAGGTTTAATGTCCCCATCAACACTGTATGTAAAGGACATTTTGGAGTGGTTGCTTCCAATTTTGTGGGACTTGTACATGACATTGAGAGGAAATGACATCTCAAGCCCTGCCGCCTTGTAGAAATAGATGGGCTGCATGATGCTTCTATGCAGAGCTGAAACCATCCCCCACACAAGTACTGGTAAACCGCTTGGAGGATCTAAGCATACCCAGGCAATGCGATGCAAGTCGGTCCGTCCATGCTAATAAACACCATTGGTTTCATTGGGCGGCAGGGCTTGAGATGTCATTTCATCTCAATGTCAGGTAAAAGTCCCTCAAAACTGGAAGCAACATCTCCAAAATGACCTTTACAGTGTTGACGGGGACATTAAACTTCAAATCAAACAAACAAAAAAAATTTCCTTCAGCAATTGTACTAGAAACTGGCCTCTTGCACACAATTTAACAACATGCCATTTTTTACATGTACTGGTTTTATGCCAACCAGCATACAAAGTGTGAGGGAGTATATACACATATATATTTTAATATTCGAAATTGTCATTGCTGTCACCAAAATGGTTTTGATTTGTCTTTTGATTTCTAACTTCTATAAAACATGTAAACGGTAAATGAACAGCTGTGCCTGACTCACTTTAATATTAAAATGTTTCTTATACAATAATTTTACTACAAATGGATGTTATTTCATGAAAACAAGTTCGAAAAGTTCAGCAACCAGAATAACTATTAAAACAATACCTCTGTTATGCTCCATGAGAACTGCTGATAAAGGTTGTTAAATCATTACGAATTTGGATGACACACCCGTGTGACAAAGGGCATTTTTCACATCTCCAAAATGGCTGCTTTCCTGATGAAAATCTGTAGTATTTTTCTAGATTTTACTGCAAACATAAGTTGTGGGTACTCATTAGAACCACCTCATTGAGGCAGTTTTAACAACTACCCACAACCTATGTCTTGGAACAGAAATAAGAAATAATGTATACCCCCCTAAACCCCAGTGTTCTCTTTACAAAGTGGTGTTTAAGGTGGTGTTCATTGCACGGATGTGCTCACGTGATGAATACAATAAGGTTAATAGCTGAAGGTACTGAAAGATTTTATCCCCCTTGTATATGAGTTCCATCACAAAGGGAGCAAGTGTTAACACATTTTGTACCAAATGGATCTTCCTCCTTATATTTTACATGAGACCATCTCAATATGACAGGTTGTGTTTTCTTCAAAATTGATGTGGAAAATGGCTGATTTTTTTTTTTTTTTTTTTTGCAAACAGTGTAGGCCCTGATCAGACATCGCGTTCTTTGGCATCTGATTTGGGTCTGCACTGTTTGCCAATTACCTGTTTTGTAGTTTCCAGTACAAAATGTGTTAAGAAATTGTTTCCTCACAAGGGAAGCAACGTCTGTCAACAGTAGCTTGCTTTTAAAAGACAGAGATTCTGGTCCCAGTGATCTCACTTGGAGATGTATCAGTTCATTTTAAATTCAATGTGAAGTAAGCTGATTTGGAAAATACTAGATACCATATATGCATCTTAATGTTTTGTTTGAATTTAGGTTTTATGCCCCAGTCAACACTATTTAGGTTATTTTGGAGAGTTTGGTTCCAATTTTGTGTGACTTTTATCCAACATCCAAACAAACCAATAGGGTTTATATGCAGCGACAGTCCCGGTCACATCACTTTGACTTGGCAGGCTTACTTACCTATTTATTGGGTTTCCAGTACCCATGTGTGGTTGGTTTCAGCTCTGGTTAAAAACCTCATGCAGCCAAGTCTATTTCTCCAAGCTCTGATGGCAGGGGCCTATGTTATCAAGTTTCTAATATGTGTTTTGTCTCACAAAAGACAGCTTAGACCATGCAAACAGTGAAGGATTAGATAAGCTTACATGCTCAGGTCAGTCTGTCTGCCACACAGTCATTTTAGTTTGAAATGAGAGTTTAAGTCCCCGTCAACATTATTTATAGCTTTTTGGAAATGTTGCTTCCAAATTTGTAAAATAACATCTCAAGCCCTGCCGCCCAAACTTGCACCACTTTGCCTGGGCTGGCCTAGATGCTCTAAAGTCCAGGCTACATGATAAAACTATGATACATGCATCTTGAGGTATCAGGATAGATCACGTAGCCCACACTAAACTTCGATACATTCAACTTTTGGAGAGGGATCCAACACATTTTTAAATAGAGCATGTCCTATTCCATTTATCTTGATGGTACAACAAGGCAAGTACCTTGGCCAGTGAACATGCAGGTCATGGGGTTGAAAATGTGATAAATGGATATCAGTCACTCTGACTTTTCAAGGAAAAGGTGTTGGGCACAAAGTACAATACACTGGCCCTTGTTTACCTTTATCCTGTTGAACACATCAATGTCTACCTTTGGAAGCAGTGTAGATCCAGATCAGATGAATCCATCTGATAAGGATCTACACTGTTTTTCATTTTTAATTTGTGAAATAATTTGGTTGATAGATAACCAGAATCGGTTGTTATTCAGCAGGACAAGTATTAAAAACTATTTCATCTGCAGTTCAGCAGTTTGGCAAGATATCGAGATTATGGTAAGCATACTCAAGGTGTATCAGTCCCATGTATTCAAGGCCTAAACAAATGGTGTAGACCTGGATCAGACAGCTCCTAAAAGAGCAGTCTGATCAGGGTCTACACTGTTTGCTAAACAAATATGATAGAATAAAGAATGAATACTAAAAAAATTACAACAAAAAATGTGTGCATTTGATCCATTTTACTCACAAGTTGTCTTTTTAGACAAATCTTGCAGTGTGACAACTGAAGTGACAATAAACAAAACATAAAAATCAAAGCACTTACAGCACTGGTTGGTTGCTTTTCCTTGAGTGTAGAGACCGGCCCCGATAGCTCAGTTGGTAGAGTGTCCGCTCTGGGGAATGGGGGGTTAGGGGTTTGATCCCGGGCCGCGACATACCAAAGTCGTTTAAAATGGTACTAGCTGCTCCTCGCTTGGCACTCAGGTTTACGGGGTAGAGCTAGGACTGGTCGACCCAGTGTCAGGATAATGTGACTGGGTGTGGTATCATGTAATGTGTCTGGGACATGATACGACAGTGAGGCAGCACTATAAAAGTGAGCATTGAGCTCCCTGTCGCAACCAGACACCGTTGTGATATGACTGAAAAAATGTTGAAAGCGACGTTAAACACGAATTCACACACACACACACCTTGAGTGTAGATTGGGAAAATTTGCCCGAATGGGGGATTTAGATGGTTTCTTCAACCATTTAATTCCTGTTTTTTAATCAATGTAGACCCTAACCAGACCCTGCATTCTGCATCATCTGATTGGTGAGTACACCATTTTCCTGTGTCCCAGTACACGAGTTCAGTCAAGATTTTCCTTTTTACACAGCGCATTGACTTCACAACTAGAATACTAGCGCTGCTGTAAAATAACTGGTACCTGAATTTTGCACCTAGTCAGCTAGTCATATGGACAACACCAGATGGGAAGCATCTGTTTGTTTGTTTGAATAGGGTTTTAACATCCCAGTCAACATTATTTAGATCATTTTGGTGATGTTGCTTCCAATTTTGTGGGACTTTTACCCGACATCAACGTGACATGACATCTCAAGTCCTGCCGCCCTATGAAACCAGAAGGCTTATATGCATTGGACGATCTGGCTCACACCGCTTCACCTGGGCAGGCTTAGTCCTAAGCGGTTTACCAGTACTCATGTGTGATCAGATTCAGCTCAGCATGGAAACACCTTGCAGCCCAATCTATTTCTCCAAGCCCTGATGGGCGGGGACAAAGGGAGGCAACTGTAATTAGTAACTTTGGGTTGATTGATAAACTGTTGATCCAAAAATGCAATATAATCAGTTTGTTAATAAAAGATAGACAATATTGACAATTGATGCTTATCAGACCATACTATGCAAGTGCCATATGCCACACTTCCAGAAAAAAATGGCCGTCTCGGGATAGCACTATTTGAATAGCACCTTCCCACCCATTATCAAAGACAGACCCATAAACTGTACGTATGGCTATTTATAAATTCATATATAAACAAAATACTCCACAATATAGGTAAACAATATAGTATTTGTTTGTTTGATCTGAGGTTTGACGTCCCTATCAACACTAGGTCATTTTGGAGACGTTGCTTAGAGGTTCTGAGCCTGTCCAGGAAAAGTGGTTCGAGTCGGACCATCCATGCCAATACACTCTAGCCATGCGTGCAGCAAGCCAGCTACCTGGAAGGGGGTCCACTTATGTGGACATTGCCACTGTACCTGCACATTAATCAAAAATCCGTTGATGATGATGATGATGCTTCCAGTTTTGTGGAACTTTTCCAGACATTGAGATGAAATGACATCTCAAGCCCTGGCCCCCCAAGGTAACCAATAGAGTTTATATGCATGGATGGTCCGACTCGAACCACTTTTCCTGGACAGGCTCAGAACCTCTAAGCAGTTTGCCAGTACTTACGTGTGGTCGGTTTCAGCTCAGCGTGAAAACATTATGCAGCCCAATCATCAAGCCCCGATGGGCGGGGGCAGAAACAATATAGTAAATTTATAAAATGTAAAACTCCACCTAAAAATTTTCGAAGCCTGTAAAACATGAAAGTCTGTATATGTATACAGTTTGTTCCATAGTTTATACCCCATAGATTATACATTCCTGAAGGAAGCTGATAACGCTTATTAAGTAACATAATGTTATTTGTTGGCTCTTTTGTCACGAAACCTGTCAGCAAACATTTAACTTTTTACGGTGGAGTTTGACTTTTTATTTAGCTATGAGAGCAATCATGAGAGAGAGAGAGCGAGGAAATCTTACATGAGTGCGTCATTTCACATGAAATTTATGAATGAGCTTTTGGCAAGTTACACATAAATTTCATATGAGCTGACAGTGAATTTAAAATTCTATAGCAGTTTTGAATCTAATTTTGTTGTGAAGCTCAGCAGAACATAGGTTTGTCAAGAATGGCATCATGTTGTTATTAAATGTGGAAGGTATTATCAGTGACCTTAAATGGTGATATGTATATAATAGTCAGTTTGTGTTGATATGTTGTTTGCATTCAGTAGTATTGTATGTATGCCATCACCATTCATTGTGAATTTGTTCAGTGGAAATAAATCATTGAATCATTGTATTGCGTTTGTGTGTGTGTGTGTGTGTGTGTGTGTGTGTGTGTGTGTGTGTGTGTGTGTAATTGTAGTGTATATGTGAATGTGTGGAATACTTCATACAGACTGCATGCAAGGTATAGTTCGAACAATTTGACATGAGACTGACCTTTATACAAGGAATTAATTAGTCGGCTTTCGTAAACTTCTCGTGAATTTTTGGCATCTCGTGAATTGCGACCCATTTTCCGACTTCTCTGTATTGAATAACAATATTGTCATCTTGGGGAGACAGCTAAGATAAATACATGCATTCAGTCGGGTGTCAAATTATATTAATAGAGTTCACCAGTCTGATGTTGATTTGTTCGAACTATTGTTAAACCAGCATTTGACAACTTTGCTTCTTTCTTTAATTGCATACTGAAACACTATGACGGCTCTGGCATGAAGATTTGCTTAAACTTTTTTAAGTAATGTAATGATCCTAAGTATTTGGAGAGACAGTCCCAAGCAAACATTGCAGACCCAGATCTGACTGCTTCTGAAGGAGGAAATGATCAGGCTACACTGTTTGTCATTTTGGACGCCTTGCTGGATTATGCAACACATTTTGTTAAAATTTGAGGAGAATTGAGAGTTGAAAGTTAGGAGACATTGCTGCTATAGACAAAAAAAAAGGTCAAGGGATCAATGTTGTTTTCTGAAGTGTCCATAGCACTTGTTTTTCCTGTCTATTTTTCTATTTTAACCCATGGTGTACTGGAAACACCCAAACGTGTAACTGGCAAAGAGTGTAGGCTCATATCAGATGCCACAGAACGATGGGAGCTGATCAAGACTTACACTGTTTGCAAAACGTTCAGCCTTTTGAAGAAAACACAACTTCTAAATTTTGAAACAGACTTGAGCTATATATACCAAACCGAAGATTTCATTTGGTACAAATTTGGTAAATGACCTTAGGAACCTTATCATAATTTGCAAAAATGTTGATATTGAAATGCTGTTGTTGCTATGGAAAATCTGGGACCATGAATCAATACTTACATAGTTATTCTCCTTTGTATTTCTTGACTGCATATATTGATTTAATAACCCATTTTGTACTGGAAACCCCAAACCGGGTAGTTGGCAAACAGTGCAGGCCCAGGGCAAATGCCACAGAATGCAGTGGCTGATCAGGGCCTATACTGTTTGCAAAACAGCCAATTTCGAAATAGACTTTGAAGAAAGCACAACCTGATACCCCTAAATTTTAAAATGGTCCCCTGCAAAATATAAAATGGTCAATTTGTACCCAGTACAAAAAGTGTTAATAATAATAAATGTAGATATTCATTGAGATGTTGATGCTACTGAAAAAAGGTCAAGGGACCAATATTGTTATGGTTATTCCCTTTGTAATTCCTTTACTTTTCCGGTTTATTGACTGTTAACTTGCGGGGGTATCTAATAAGCAGTGTCATCATTGTTGCAAACTTGCTGGTACTCTGACACCCAAGGCTACATACCAAGTTTCGAGACAATTGGCCCATTAGTTCTGGAGAAGAAGCTTTTTAAGGTTTTTACCATATTCAAGCATGGGGGACCATCTTGGTCATGTGAACCGGACCATTTGAATAAATTTTTGTTCCCGTACAGTCCTTAGGCTACATGTAAAATTTAAATGAAATTGGCCCAGGGGTGTTGTATTAGACATGTAATATGTCAATAGACCTGCAATACAAGTGACCCTGGGCCAAGGTCAAATGATAGAAAATACCTTGTGAACACTGGAGGTCACAGTATTGGTCCAATCATCATCAGACTTGCTTGACAATATCTGGTCAAGTTTGAATATGGGTCATGTAGGGTATGGTAATATCTCCAGCGATTCTACTTTGGGCTCAAGGTCAAGGTGCTCAAGGTCAAGGTCACTGTGGCTATTTTGAGAAAAACTTTGGATTTTGATTAACTTCACGTAAATGTTAGGTGTGATAATATTCTCTAGCAAGATCGACATTTAA
This sequence comes from Lucinisca nassula, assembly GCA_963580285.1. NCBI lineage: Eukaryota > Metazoa > Mollusca > Bivalvia > Lucinida > Lucinidae > Lucinisca > Lucinisca nassula. The sequence continues at coordinate 99,174,470 of OY757016.1, read as the reverse complement.
AAAAGCTCAAGGTCACTGTGGTTATTTTTAGAAAAGCCTTGCCCTCCACACTTCATAAAAGGCCATATATCTAAAAACCCATTCAAATTCCCACCCCTATAACATATATATTCTTGTTCATAATGATAAGATGGGTCCATACACCATCCCTCACTTCATAAAATACCTTGTGAACACTGGAGGTCACAGTATTGGTCCAATCATCATCAGACTTGCTTGACAATATCTGGTAAAGTTTGAATATGGGTCATGGTGGGTGAAAATGGGAGTCAGTATGTCAAATCATAGAAAAACCTTATGAACACTCCCTAAGAGGCCACAAATTTTGTGTATGGTAATATCTCCAGCGATTCTACTTTGGGCTCAAGGTCAAGGTGCTCAAGGTCAAGGTCACTGTGGCTATTTTGAGAAAAACTTTGGATTTTGATTAACTTCACATAAATGTTAGGTGTGATAATATTCTCTAGCAAGATCGACTTTTAAAAAAGCTCAAGGTCACTGTGGTTATTTTTAGAAAAGCCTTGCCCTCCACACTTCATAAAAGGCCATATATCTAAAAACCCATTCAAATTCCCACCCCTATAACATATTCTTGTTCATAATGATAAGATGGGTCCATACACCATCCCTCACTTCATAAAAGGCCTCATATTTCAGATACGTAGTTCACATTGATGCTCACTTCAGTATGCGGGTTGAGTTTGGGAGAAATTAGAAGCAGTAAATTATAATCATTTCTTGTTAAAATAGTTGGCTGCCAGGCCAGTTGAGCTCTGGTGAGCGTAGTGGCCCTAGGGCCTCTTGTTTTCATTTGTGCATGCATTTTTGTCCATGCTTATTTGTTTATATATAATTTCCTTGAGATGAAATTTATTGATTGTCATGATATATAATCTTGTTGAGATGAAATGTTGGATTAACAGATTTTAGAATTATCTATGGTCACTTATAATTGACAAATAAAAGAGATTGTTTATAAACACCTATTGTTTTACTTTATAGCCATTATTTATAAAGGAATAAAAGTTTAACCCTATGCTTCCAGTACTCTTTGTTGTAAATGTAGACCTAATTGCAAAATATGGTATAGCTTCCATTAATATATATATTGCTTTAACTATTACGAGAACAAGCCTTTATAATTTTGAACCCCACTTCCTTGAACCCCACTTTTATATGGTAAAACTGGGGTTTACATGGGTAAACCTTGTTTTTTTTATATCTGCTCTAAAATAAAGACTGTGGGTACTAGTTGGAACTGCCTAAATGAGGTGGTACTAACGTGAACCCGCAATCTATAGTTTGGGCAGAAATAAGAAAAATATCTCATTTTTTCAGCTTAAAATGTTTGCTTTTTTGGCGGTACAATTTACAATGCATTTGTATAGGCGTGTTTTCCTAATGACGATTTGCCCATAAATCCCGTGTAATCTATATCTTTGTCAAGGGGCTGTCTCCTTTCCCTACGCTGGTCAACAGTACATTCTGGTTGTGAATCCTGACCATTATCCGGAAGAACTGCACTTGCGTGTGTTAGTCAACAATTTTCCTGTTTTACTGCAAATCATTTGGTATGGGAATAGTATCAAATGCCATCGATAGCTGTCACCTTGGATTAACCAATAAATTCCAAATGTCCCTTAAAGCGTACTTATTCAAAGAGTCTAGACCCAGATCAGATAATGCAGAGTTGATCTGGGTTTGTCCTGTGCGCCATTACACTCAACGGAAAGCTATACTGGAAGATCATTTAAATATTGTTGGATTAATCCGAACTGGAAAAATTCGCTGGCCATTAAATAGTTTAATGATAGTCCTTCAGTTCTGCCCTTTGGTCTCTAAAACGGACAAGAGCTGCTGAACGTGGTACGAAAACTACATGTAGTTGCATGGTTACCAGCCCATGGTACTCCAGTCCGTGTTACTTTTTCCGCCTCTAAATAAAAGCGCTTAGTGTTTGTCTACGCCCATGGGCGTGGACATTATAGACGTAGGGTTTAACACGGAAGTAAATCCATTAGTTACCACAATGCAGACTGACCATATTTATGCAACAAGTATAAGCTTTCACAGGAAAAAAAACGGCCCATAACAAGTATACGCTTTCAAACCAAAAAGAGGCCCACATGCAGAATTGCTATCACATTTGTACAAGCCCATATTTGCCATCGACGCCTCATGATTTCGTTTGTTTGAGGTTTAACACCACCGCCAACACAGTATAGGTCATTTTGGACACGTTGTTTCCAATTTTGTGGGACTTTTACTCGGAATACACCACAGAACTAAAGAATATGGAGTGTGCATGTTTTCTGGGCCAGACTAGCTAGTTTCGACCAATTAGGCCTCATCAGTGACCCTAAGATATTTTCATAATTCCACAATGGAATCAATGATCCCAAAGGACATGAAAATATAAACTACACTATGATGTAGGGCAGGGAGACCTTTTACGGTCGACACACATTCCCAGACACCAGCTGTAGTGACGTTAAATATGTTCTATAAAAGGGTTATCCTTTGGAAGCGAGAATTACACCACAGAACTGAAAAATATGGAGTGTGCATGTTTTCGGTCAGACTAGCTAGTTTCGGCCAATTAGGCCTCATCAGTGACCCTCAGATATTTTCAAAATTCCACAATGGAATCAATGATCCCAAAGGACAAGAAACTATAAACTACTATGATGTAGGGCAGGGCCATTAAGCCCTGTCGCCCAATGAAACCAAAAGACTTACATGCACTGGACTTTGCCTGGGAAGGCTTAGTCCTAAGCGATTTACCAATACGCATGTGTGGTCAGTTTCAGCTCTGCGTGGAAGCACCATGCAGCCCAATCTATTTCTCCAAGCCCCGATGGACTTGAGCTTTTTTCCCCCAAGAAAGCTACATTTTGAAGCACTAGTGAGTGAGTGTTTGGGTTTTACGTCCCACCAACAGCTAAGGTCATACGGAGACGGGACCGCTTTAAAGACTCATCCGAAACTCTGGAGAAGCCCGGGATCGATCCTGCGATCTCTGGTTTACAAGGCGAGTAGCGCGACCACTCCACCACGGAGGCTTCTTTTTGAAGCACTAACCCGACACGTCAAATAAAAAGAATATGAGAGAGGGTGAAAGTTGTGTGTGATTCCGGGTAAATCCCGGTAAAATAGTGCTAAAACATAATCTGGGTCCAGATCCCCAGCTAGGCGCCCGGATAGACTCCGGTACAATACGCTTAAAACATTGTTCTGGGTTCAGACTTCCAGCTAGGTACACTCCAGGAAAACCCGGTGATACAACCATACATCTTACTATGGCTCCCGGAGCCCGCGCCCATCGGGGCTTGGAAAAATAGATAGGGCTGCGTGAAGTTTCCACGCAGAGCTGAAACCAACCGCGCATGAATACTAGTAAACCGCTTAAGAGGTCTAAGCGTGCCCAGGCAAAGTGGTGCGAGTTGGACAGTCCATGCATATTAACCATATTGGTTTCATTGGGCGCCAGGGCTTGAGAAGTCTTTTCACCTCAGTGTGGGGTAAAAGTCCCACAAAATTGGCAGCGTGTCAGTTATCATTTACTGAATAAAGTGGTGTCGTACTAAAAGATTACGATATAAACTGCACGTAGTTATGATTGTGCGCAGGCCATTACTCGAAAAAAAAGGCGCCCGGTTTTATAATAAATAAACAAGCTTACAGCTAAGTCGAATATTCGGGCTGGAGCAGAGCGATGGTCTCCAAATTCACCGACAACGGGGAATAGGGGTACCACCGAACGGCTACTGTGTAGTGTCAGCATGGATTTATTCCCTGGGACCCCACCAGCTCACGACCCGCGACACGGGGAAACTGGAAAACAACAACAATAAGTCGAACTAGAGCTATCACTAAAGGTGATGAATACCCCCACAAAAACTGCCTTGATAGTACAACAGCGACATTTTGCAATTTTTTCACTTGAAAGGGGCCATAACTATGTCGAAAATTGACGAATTGTAGTGGAAATCGAACTTGACCTGTATTTTATGATGTTACATCAGTGTACCAAAAATTATAAAAATCGGTGAAGCGCTTTTTGAGTTATCGTCTGGAAACCAAGTCAACAGAGCGACCGACAGACCGACAGACCGACCGACCGACCGACCTATATATACCCCCCCCCCCCCCCAAATTTCACTTGTGGGGGTATAATTACGGTCAAATAGAAAGAAAAGGCACATACAGGAAAAAAACGCTAAACCCCTAGGTGTGAGAAGAATTTTCGAACGTCAGTAAGATGATGAGTATAGCAGTGCATGACGTTCATGTTTCATTACAAAGCCATACAGGTTAAGGCGGCGAAAGGGGAGGCCTTCATATGTTACTGAGGACATGGTGGGCTCTATCTTCGTCTGTCCCTACGCCACAAGAGACTATCAGGTCATATTTATTTGTTCCTTCGACAGTTTTTGTCGCATTTTCAGCAAAAACAGTATTTCTTTTGAGAGACTCAACTAGCAACCATAAGTCGGAACCGGCTACTGATCACGGGCGTGGCCCGTAATGCTGAAACGAAAAATTCAGTTCCGTACAATGTCACACTGTAGTCAACGCTAATCCAAGTTAACATTCATGTTCATCCCCGGTTTCGTTTTGTTTGTTTGAATGGAGGTTTAACGTCCCCGTCAGCAATATTAAGGTCATTTTTAAGACGTTGCTTCCAATGACGTGTGACCTTTGAAGGTTTTATAAAAATGTGACAAAACTGTCGAAGAGACAAGTAAATACCAGAGTGCGCTGGGAAAATGTCCTCACCCCTCCCCTGTGCCCCCCCCCCCCCCCCCCCCACACACACACACACTACCCACAACCCCAGTATCTCAATAAAGGTAAAACTAAATATATTCTTTTTCCGTATGATAAGACACATTCATTCGCACAAAAAAGGCATAATATCTCGGAGTGAGTGAGTGAGTTTTAGTTTTACGTCCCACCAACAGCTAAGGTCATACGGAGACGGGACCTCGGTTTAAAGACTCATCCGAAAGTCTGGAGAAGCCCGGGATCGATCCTGCGATCCCTGGTTTACAAGGCGAGTAGCGTAACCACTGCACCACGGAGGCTTCTAATAATATCTCGGAAGCCATCATGCATATGAAAAAGTGTGTTCGGTGCGTACGGACAGCGCAGGTCAAGATCAGAGTGAGTGAGTGAGTTTTAGTTTTACGTCTCACCAACAGCTAAGGTCATGCGGAGACGGGACCTCGGTTTAAAGACTCATCCGAAAGTCTGGAGAAGCCCGGGATCGATCCTGCGATCCCTGGTTTACAAGGCGAGTAGCGTAACCACTGCACCACGGAGGCTTCTAGGTCAAGATCAGAGGACCTTGTGCATCGCGTAGTCTGATTGGAACTTACACTGCTTGCTGTTTGTACAAATAATCAGGAATAGCCCTAATGAGTATGCACAGATGGTCTGAATCTGCGCCTAAGCATGAAGACACATCTTCCTTGGCGTGGCCCGTAATGCTGAAACGAAAAATTCAGTTCCGTACAATGTCACACTGTAGTCAACGCTAATCTAAGTTAACATTCATGTTCATCCCTGGTTTCGTTTTGTTTGTTTGAATGGAGGTTTAACGTCCCCGTCAGCAATATTAAGGTCATTTTAAGACGTTGCTTCCAATTCCGTGTGACCTTTACCCGACATTGAGTTGAAATGACATCTAAAACATTGCAATTTTGTGGGCTTATATGCATTGGACGGTTCGACTCGCAACACTGGCTTTAAATGGACAGGCTGAGGCCTTCTAAGCGGTTTACCAGTGCTCATGTGCGGTCCATTTCAGCTCTGCATCGAAGCACCATGCAGCCCAATCTATTTCTCATCACGAGAACAAGCCCGTGAAACGAACCTCCCATAAACTCCACTTTATATAGAGAAAACTTGAGTTTGCGGGGTTATCCATTATTGTTTCATTTCTGCTCCAGAACAAATGCAATCGAAAATGCTAGGGATTAAGGAATGGTTCAACTCGCGCTACGTATTTTCCTTGAAAGTCTTAATTCCCTATCACACCAGGGCGGCGTTCTCACGGCGATCCCATGGCGCCCAAGCAAAATTCAAAACGGCAGGGTGCGCGCAGTACGATCGCAAACATCCCCGCAGCTACGCAGTGGTATCGCTATTAGACACGCTGGTCATTCTGATATCAACGTTAAAGAGTCACCATAAGGTTGCCATAGCAGCGCACTGAGGCCTCCTTCATTGCCACAGGAGCTCCGCGGGCGCACCCAGGTCGCTGTGCGAACGTCGTGGTTATCTGTGGCTTTTGCATTGAGATTGTACGACGTTCTCTTAGACATCACTGCGTCTCTGGCGCGTATACGGGGTGTTTCTTATCAATGACTGCACGGAGCTGTCATTAGAGATTATCACTTATTCAGTACTATATTTTACATGATAACCCATGTTTTGCATGTGTGATAATGCTTGTTTCCATTTCCGGTTATCAGCCCGCCCGGTCTGATAACCGGAAACAGTGTATTTTGAACGGACATCGGTTATCAGCCCACTCATGACGTTATTGTGACGTTGCCAATTACATGACGTAACGCGAATAGCTAGGCGTGACGTTACGCGCTTTTTTGCTTGAATCACACTTTTTATCACATTTTTTTTTTCAATTTATGAACGTCAAACACAGTTAGAATAGGATCGGAATATGTGATAAACAAATTATAACATGGGGTTTTGGTTAACGCCCTCTGTATCAACCCTCGACCATTATCTGCCCTCAGGCTAAAGCCTTCGGGCAGATAATGGGGTCTCGGGTTGATACATCGGGCGATAACCAAAATCCCATGTGATAATCTCTAATTATTGTCCTCCCATGGCGCTTCTACCGCACCCATCGGCGTTTGTATGACAAAAACGAATAACATAGTATAAAAATTGAAATTGCAAAAAAAAAAAAAAAAAAAAAAAACTCATTTCTCTGTGGGCGATGTACGCTACGGCTTGCCTATTTGCAGGTCCAGCAGATTCACGATGCTACAGACGTTGTACATATCATTCTGGGGCAACTACGGATGAGGGCTAAAATGCTTGTTTCTGTTTGCGGTGGCCATTTTTCTTAATCCTTTTTCATCATTTTGTTAACATGGTTTCAACTGTTCGATAACAATCATAAAAATGATGAAGGTGTGAAGATGTGTGTATAGACTTCGCTGCGTGGTGCAAACGAACGTCTTCAATACTCCGCTGTGTGAGCGCCGTAACAGCGCAGTGAACGCAATATGAGCGCCGTTAAAGTGCTAGCGCCATGAGACAGACAATCACCAACCAGAACTCTGTAGAACGCGATAGAATGGCATGGGATCTTCGTAGCAACGCCTTGATCTCTGTTATAGGACGCCGTGACAGGTCCGTTTCCACGAAAAATATCAGATTTTTTCTTGCGATCTCACGGGGCTTTGGAAAATTGAGCAACGTTATGCATGAATATTCCCATTAAGTTTGAACCAGAAGATATAGAGGATCTTACAGGAGTGTTCATGTATTACTGAATATATTCAAGAAGTTGAGGAAAATGGATAAAATGCGACGATTTGCCGAGCATTTTATCCCTTTTCCTCAACGAGTTTAATAAATTCAATGATATATGAGCACGAATGCAAGATTCTATTTATCATATGACATTTAAAGCGCATTTTCTTGCATAAATACCTATGCGCATGACTGTTTGAAGCCATTGTCAAATGGACCGAAAGCCGTGCTCAAACAGCCAAAACCATGTTCAAATCATGAAATTCGCGTGCTGGTTGAACATAGATTTTGAGCTTTTGATATCACAAGACGGGCCCTGCTTTGTTTACGTTACGTTAAGCGACGTAACGTTATCTCCCCGAACGTAGCAATTTAGATTTCTTTGATGACGTCACTGCATGACAACGTCATTGTAAACAACATTCTGAACTGGCCGTCATTTTGGTTTGCCAATCGCATTTGAAGAGTTTATATGGAATTTATATGGAGCTTTTGGGCGTTTTCTTCAAATTTGCTGTCGGAATCGTAAGTTATGCAAGAACAACGATCATCCATGGTTATTTCATTGTATTAACATTTGCCGGATCCCTCGGAAGATATTTGAGAATTCGGCCTTGCGGCCTCATGTTCAAACAGCTTCCTCGGGATCCGGCAAATGTTAATGCATGAAAAACCATGGTTGATCCCTATATTATCATATGACGTCGCTGATAAGTAGTGGATAACGTCGTGTAATAAAAATCGTATGACTACACGTGTAATAACACTGGCGGGATTAAGTAACGTCATGACGACGTCCGTTTCAACAATGCATTTTTTGTGCAAAATTTTCCAAATTCAAAGGCGATAAAATCCAATTTAAAGTGGTCATATGATAAACAGAATCTTACACTCGTGGTCATTTCATATGAAAATTATGAAATGACCACTCGTGTTAGATCCTCTATTTATTCACGATTGTTTAACAAAAATGTCAGTTTTCCGCCATTAGTAAACGCGACGTCGTTAAGGACGTCGTGCATGCAACGTAACGGGGCGTATCTACCTAATTTGTATATTTAATCCACTAGGGGATTATCGTAAATATTACATGGCGTTATTACACTCTCAGAGGCGGCGTCATATGATAAATATGTCGTTTAAAATTTTCCTTCTACGTACACATCTGCACCATACTCGAACAAGGACATGTGACGTCGCATTAAGGCGTCATATTTCTGGTTCTTTATGCCTGTTTTGAATAATTTAATTAATGATTATAGACTATTGCTTAAGTTCACATAATGAGCTTTGCGGAGTATTGTTTGTTTGTTTGTATTGGAGTTTAACGGCCCAGTCAATACTATTTTAGGTCCTTTTTGAACAGGTCAATTTACCTATCCACACTTCGTTCCTTGGCAGGCTTATACGTAAGCGGTTAAACCAGTAGTGCACATTCATTCGCCAGAACCTTCTTGAATCAGCGGAAGGGAGAGAATAACCATAGAAAAGCTCCACGCAAGAATTTTGCCGACCCCGGCAGGTATCGAACACGCGTCCTCCTAATCACCAGACAGACGCGTATTCACCTGAGCTACCGAGGCCAGCAGGTGTGAGGAGTAACGCAGTCTTTTATCTTCGCTTTCTTTGATGCGTCTTTGCTTGCAAAAGGGCCCTTTTAACATCGAATATATATTCAGCCAAAACCCTGTGATGCTGCGGAGATTGTCGAATGTATTGTCATGGCTTGCATATGTTTTCGCGTTTGTTACATTAAGGGAAAGTTTGTAACAGGTTCGTTTTCTTAAGTTATATTACTTCGCAGCGTGGGTATGTGTGTTAATGTTGGCCCCCGCCCATAGGGGCTTGAAGAAATATATGGGCTGCATGATGCTTCCACGCAGAGCTGAATCCGGCCCGCACACTAGTACTGGTCAAGTGCTTAGAGGATCTAAGCCTGTCCAGGAACCGCGGTGCGAGGCGGACCGTCCATGCTAATAAACCCTATTGGTTTCATTGGGGGGGCAGGGCTTGAGATGTCATTTCATCTCAATGTCGGGTAAAAGTCCCACAGGATTTGAAGCAACGTCTCCAAAATGTCCTTTACAGTGTTTACGGGGACGTTAAACCTCAAATCAAACAAACAAACAAATGTGTGCTAATGCCTGGACAGCTGCGCCCTTTGTCTATATTTTTTTATTGTTGACTGGCTCAAGTTTTGTGCTCCTAACCCGTGACTAAGTCGAAAAAGGTGCAAAACTGTGCTAAAATATTTTGAGGGTTACCTAACCTATTGGTATGCGTTCCCCTTTTCATAATGAACCACTAGTCCGAGTTTCAAGTAAATATGTTCAGTAATGACAGAGATATTTAAGAAATGATATTTATTTTTCTGCAGTTCATTGAAGGATGAACGCAGTGGGTCGCGTGCAAAGTAAATGAACCCTGAAGGGGTTCATGTAAACTTTGCTAGCGACCCACTGTCGTTCATACTTTCATGAAAAGCAGAAAAAATAAGTTGATTTTTTATATTTACATTATTTGCCCCTCATCACTGGGCGAAAAATGCTTGAAAGGTGAAAAACATTTACACGCTGTTTTTCTACAAAGGGCGGAGCAGCGTTGACGTGATCAACGCCCGTAGAGATCAATGGTTTAGAATGACGTCACTGAAAATCATGTGATTCGATGCGTTCATGGAAGTATGAACGCAATTGTTTATATATATATATATGTTTACATTAGACTTTACACTGGAAATGTAAATATTACAAAATGTCCAAGTTTTTGCACGACGACGATGCAGACGACGCCAGAGGTATGACAATACCTCGTCGGCAAAAAATATTTTGCGGGTTACCTCAGCTATTGGTATGAGCTCCCCTTTTCAAAATGAACAACTAGTCCGAGTTTCAAGTAAATATATTCAGTAATGACAGAGATATTACAAAATGTCCAACTTTTTGCACAACGACGACGCAGACGACGCCAGAGCTAGGACAATACCTCGTCGTTTTCTTCGAAAACAGCCGAGCAAAAAATTAACTGGTCTTTGGTTTTGGTTTAACGGGCCTTTCAAAATTATCTCATACACCGAGCCAATCGGTAATAATAGGTGGGCGAAAACCGGCGTACCCGGAGACAAACACATTCCATCGTTGCAGAACTTTGGCGTCCCACATGTGACCAGAGCCTGACTCGAACAACAGCAGTGAGAGGCCTAATGATGTGTCAGTGCTCTTATACACTTGGCTACGGAGGCCCGTCATCTGAAAGTTCTTGCAAAATTCAGTGATCTCCTGCATAATATGGGGGAACAAGTGGGTACATATTACATAGAGTTAACGTAACTAAAACCATGGGGCTTGTATCAAAGTAGGAAAATAATAAAAATATGGAAATACTGTTGTTTATTTTTCTCAGTTTATTTTGAATTTTATTCAGCAACAACATGTTTCAAACAAATAAAACTTACATGGATTAATCATAGACATCAACAGTTTAAAAATACAAATACACAAACTCACCTATGGATGTGTAACACTAATGTAATACAAGTGCCATATTTACCCAAAAATATTGGACACCTTAAATAATCCCTCACCCACATTTAAAACGTCTCCAAAATAACCTTTACAGTGTTGACGGGGACGTTAAACCTCAAATCAAACAACCCCACATTTAAACAGGTCCATTTCACGCCCTCGTGATCAGTCCAAAACTGCTGTAAAAGTGGCAAACAGTGAAGACAGTGGTGTGTCGATTTGGGTCTATTCTGCTTATACTGGTCTTGCTGCCTCAATACTTTGGGTTAATACAGAAATCAAACTAAGCTTCATCTTAACAAGAGGTCCATGATGGACTAAATTTGTTCACCTGAGTCGAGATGGTAGATGATAAATTTAATGATGTTTAGATCTGCCATTTTGTTCAGTGGTCATTCTGATCAAGTCTGACAAAGCTTGGACCAAAAATTGGCCTCTGCAATGTCCACAAGGTTTTTCCCTGATTGGACTTACTGACTTACTGCTTATAGACTGTATTTGTTTCATTGTTCATCCAAACAATATGTGCTGCTACACATCATGGTCTAATTATATATGGAGTTTCAGCTAAATCTGATGTAAAATGTAGGATTCATCCCGAAATGAAAAGTTTACAAAAAAAAATTTAAAGGGACATAACTATTATTATTTGGTGGACCGTAACCTGCAAACAATATGCGCTGCCTCACATCATGGTCTATCTATGTATGACGTTTCAGCTTACTCGGATGTAAACTGAAGGAGGAGTTATCCGAAAATGTAAAGTTTACAGACGGACGGATGCCAGGGGGCATAACATAATACGACCGTTTTTCAATCGGGTGTATTGCAGGAGGCCTAAAATCATATGGCAGATAGTAGATTGCACAAAGAACATTTCCATGAAAGTGTTGTCAAAATATCTGCAAGGCTTGGCAATAAATGTCATTTTTCAATTTTCCCCATAATAAGTCAATGGAAACTAAGTTGCTATAGCAGCAAAACCAAAGAGCCAAATTCTGGCCACCAATTCCATAAAAACATAAAACTTGTTGAGGTAAATATGGTGAATATTTTCATAAAGTCTCAGCCTGATAGAGCATATGGTTTCCGAGATGATTTTTTGAGGATTTTTTTTATATTTTTTGCATTTTGGTTTCCACGGCAACCCATAACAAGAATTCCGAAGACGGCTCTATCACGCCTGCCAGGGTGCAAAGTAACTGAACCATGAAATCTAGGTCAAGGCCAAACATGGATGCCTGCATAAAAATTGTCACTCCTAGATACAAGCTTGTTCCAAGTATCAATGAAGCACTCGTTCTCAAGAAATGGACTCTTACATTAGGGTAAAAGTTGGGGTGGTCGCAATAATTCACGAAGTCAGTGGACCATGAAATGTAGGTCAAGGTTGAGATATGGATGCTTGCATTTAAGTTGCTATTCCTAGATCCGGGCTTCTATAAAAAGACATGAATGAAGCTCAAGTTCTTGAGAAATGGATTCTTACATTAGGTCGAAAGTTAGGGTGGTCACAATAATTCACAAAGTCAGTGAACCATGAAATATAGGTCAAGGTCAAATATGGATGCTTGTATTAAAGTTGCTATTCCTAGATGCAAGCTTTATCCAAGTATCATTTACAAAGCTCTTATAGTTCTCGAGAAATAGACTCTTACATCAGCGTGGTCCCAATAATTCACGAAGTCAGTGAACCATGAAATGTAGGTCAAGGTGAGTAATGGCTGCTTGCATTGAAGTTGCTATTCCTAGATGCAAGCTCGTACCAAGTAACATCATTGAAGCTCTTATAGTTCTTGAGAAATGGACATTAAGTGGTCAAAATAATTCACAAAGTGAACCATGCAATGTAGGTCATGGTCAGATACAGATGCTTGCATTGAAGCTGCTATGCCTAGATGCAAGCTTGTACCAAGTATCATTAATGAAGCTCTTATAGTTCTCAAGAAATGGACACTTACATTAGGGTGAAAGTTAGGGTGATCGCAAATGTTGACCGCTTGACAAACAAACAGACGGACGGAAAGTTCAATTCCTATGTCACGCCATGCTTAGAGCAGGTGCGACAAAAATGAGCAGTAGGCCTAAAATCATATGGCAAAAAGTAGATTGCTTAAGGAACATTTCTATTGTCAAAATATCTGCAAAGGCTTGGTTTTCAATTTTCTCCAATATTTAAGTGTATGGAATCTCTAAGTTGCCATAGCAACCAAATGCATAAAAAGCATTAAATCTGTTGAGTTTAATATGGTGAATATTTTCTTAAAGTCTCAGCTTCATAGAATATATGGTTTCAGAGGACATGATTTTTAACTATTTTTTAGCTCCCCAGAGCTTATAGGATGGGCAGTTGTCGGTCGTCGTCGTATGCTGTCTGGCGGCAACGCTTTTAAACGACATCTCAGAAACCACTGGGCTGATTGGGCCCAAATTTCGTATATAGTATCCCTTTGTTGGGGGGTTGAAAGCTTGTGTTTTTTATGAAAATTAGCTTTATAATTTGGTTGCAATGGCAACTAAGAGTTTCCATGGACTTATAATGGAAAATATTGAAAAAATTACATTGCAGATATTTCGACACAACATTTAATAGAAATGTTGCTTAAGCAATCTTCCATCTGCCATATGATTTTAGGCATATTGCTCATTTTTGCTGGTTGCCATGGAAAACAAAATGAAAATAAAATAGGAAAAAAATACTTAAAAAATCATCTCCTCAGAAATCATATGCTCTATGAGGCTGAGTTTATGGAAATATACGCCATATTTGCCTTTACAGGTTTTTTGATTTTTATGAATTTCGGCTCTTTAGTTTGGTTGCTATGGCAACTTAGATTCTCCATAGACTTATAATGGTGAATACTGAAAAAAAAATGACATGAACTGCAAAACCTTTGCAGATATTTGGAGACAACTTTCTTAGAAATGTTCTTTGAGCAATCAACCATCTGCCTTGATTTTAGGCTTACTGCTCCTTTTTACTGTTTGCCATGGAAACCACAATGAAAACAAGAGGCCATTGGACCACAATGCTCACTATGGCAGCCATGAATGGTTTTAATTTATCCATTATAAAGGTTCTTTTTGTTTGTATTGGAGTATAACGGCCCAGTCAACACTTTTATGTCATTTTTGAGCCGGTCAGTTTACTTATCCACACTTTTCCTGGGCAGGCTTATACATAAGCGGTTAACCAGTACAGTGCACATTCTATCGCCAGAAACTTACAACTGCCCTTCTTGAATCAGTGGAAGGGTCAATTATAAAGTCTCCTATCTGAAATATCAGGCCTTTTATGAAGTGGAGAAGTTGAGGCATGGCCCCAACAGTGCCCAGACTGGTATCACTGAATGTGTCTTATAAGGAACAAGCATTTTTGTGGTTTAGGGGTGGGGATCTGTACAGTTCCCGAGTTATAAGGCATTTTAAGCTGTTGAGGGGTTGGGGCATGCCCCTGGTAGATCCCAGGAAAGCCAAGATTGTTGTCACTGTGTCTTATCATTAGGACCAAGAATATATAGTACACAAACCCAAACTTGCTCTGGTGAGCTAAAAATAGAAAAAAAAAACTTAAAAATCATCTCCTCAGAAACCATATGCTCTGTGAGACTGATTGGAAATATTTGCCTTTACAGGTTTTGTGCTTTTTATGGAATTTTGCTCTTTAGTTTGGTTGCTATGGCAACATACATGTAGATTTTCCATAGACTTAAACAAAGGGGAAAACTGAAAAATGGCATTAACTGCCAAACCTTTGAAGACACAACTTCCATAGAAATGATCCTTAAGCAATCTATCATCTGTCATATGATTTAAGGCCTATTGCTCTTTATTACTGCTTGCTATGGCAACATAGATTTTCCATAGACTTAAACTAAGGGGAAAACTGAAAATGGCATTAACTGCCAAACCTTTGCAGACACAACTTTCATAGAAATGATCCTTAAGGAATCTATCATCTGTCATATGATTTAAGGCCTATTGCTCATTATTACTGGTTGCCATGGAAACCAAAATGAACAAGAAAGCGGTCTGAGGTACAGCCAAATCCCACACAGCACTTTATATCAAGGCTCAACCTTGTGACGTTCACCTGTGACCTTGAGTTGGTATGGTTTATTTATGGTTCCTAACATCAGCTCACTCTGGGGTATATTTCACAAATGTTTAATGAAAATCCTTACAGGGATAAAGGAGATATGGAAGGGACACAAAATTCAAAGTTTCATACCCGTGGCCTTCAACTGTGGCCTTGACCTTGAGTCGGCATGGTTTATCTATGTGTTATGCACATCATCTCACTGATGAGGACATTTGACCAGCGTTTAAAGAAAATCCTTTGAAGGGTAAAGGAGATATGGAACGGACACAAAATTCAAAGTTTCAAACTCGTGACCTTCCAATGTGACCTTGACCTGGTGTTGACATGATTCATTTATGGGCTCTGCACATGAGCTCACTGAGTGGGATAATTGACCAAAGTTTAATGAAAATCTTTTGAGGGTAACAAACAAAAAATTTTAAAATCGTGACCTTCAAATGTGACCTTGACCTTGAGTTAGCATGGTTCATTTATGTTATCTGCACATCGAGGGGGATATTGACCAAAGCTTAATGAAAATCTATCAAAGGGTTCAGGAGATATTGAGCGGACAATAAAGTGTTACAGACAGACAGACGGATGGACATTGGTTCTGCATATCAGCTCACTGAAAAGAATATTTGATCAAAGTTTAAAATCCTTCCAAGGGTAAAGGAGATATGGAACGGACACAAAATTCGAAGTTTCAAACTCATGACCTTCAACCGTGTCCTGAGTCGGCATGGTTCATTTATGGGTTCTGCACACCAGCTTACTGAGACAAATAACTGACCAAAGTTTAATGAAAATCAATCAATGGGTTCAGGAGATATGGAGCAGACAAGAAAGTGTTACGAACAGACTGACAGATGGATGGACAGATGGAAGGACAGACGGACGAAGGCCATCATCTCCTCAGAAAACCATACATGCCATATGAGGTTGAGAGGTTATGGAAATATTCATCATATTTGCCTTTACAGGTTTTGTGATTTTAGCTCACCAGAGTCCAAGGCTCCAGGGGAACTTATAGGATAGGCAGATATCCTTCGTCGTCTGTTGACCCCCATCCATCAACACTTTCAAACTTTCCTCTGAAGCCACTTTATCTGTAGCATCCTTTGGCTGGGGGGCTGAAAGTTTGTGTTTTTCATGGTTTGGCTGCTATGCTAATGATATGGTAACTTGGAGTTTCCCTAGACTTTAACACTTATAATGGGGAAAATGGAAAAAAAAATGACATTAACTGCCAAGTCTTTGTAGATATTTTGACAAAACTTTCATAGAAATATTCCTTAGAAAGCAATCTACTATTTGCCATACGATTTTAGGCATGCTGCTCATTTTATTGGTTACAATGGAAACAAAAATTCAAAACAAAGAAAGAAAAAAAAATCTTAATCGTAAAAAATCTCCTTCTCAGAAACCATATGCTCGATGAGGCTGAGACTTTATGAATATATACACCATATTGGCCTAAACAGGTTTTGTGTTTTGAGTTTCCACCAACTTATAATGGAGAAAATAAGATGCCATTAACAATTTTCCCTATTATAAGTCTATGGAAACCAATCAGCCAACTTTCATAAACAAGAGGACCTAACAGATTCAAAGTTCAGGAAGTGCCAACCTTTGCTGAAGGATTAATGGAAGGACATGGTGATGACAGGGTAAGCATTTTCTGCAAATCAAGTAGAATATAACTCTGATAAATAGGCTGACCTCACCAGTTTTCATACTCATTTAAGCTTTTATTCCTGACTTGCTAAGAAGATCCGATATAAACTGATGGGGCTATGGTGATGACAAGTTCAAAAATAAGCAATTAACTGCTGCGATCAAAGGGATGTTACTCTGTGACAAATATACAAACCTCACGAGTTTTCAAACTCCTCAGAGCTTTTCTGCCTGACTTATTTGTTTGTAAGGTTCATGAAGATCCGATCAAAACTGAAGGGGCATCACTGCCAACAAGGTCGAAAATTGGCATTTTTAAGCAATCAAAGGAACGTAATTCTATGATAAATGTGCCTACGTGGCCAGTTTTCAAAATCATCCAAGGTTTTATTCCCAGCCACCTTACATATAAGTTTCAGAAAGATCCGATCAAAACTGAAGGGGCTACGGTGATGACAAGGTCAAAATTTGGCATTTTTTGCAATCAAAGGGATGTTACTCTAAAATAAATGGGCCGACTTGGCCAGTTTTCAAACTCATCCGAGGTTTCATCCCCAACCACCTTACATATAAGTTTCAGAAAAATCCGATCAAAACTGAAGAAGTATGGTGATGACAAGGTCAAAAATCAGCAATCAAAGGGAGGTAAATCTATGATAAATGGGCCAACTTGGTCGGTATTCGAACTCATCCTTGGTTTTATCCCCAGTGACCTTACATATAAGTTTCAGAAAGATCTGATCAAAACTGAAGGGGCTATGGTGATGACAAGGTCAAAAATCGACATTTTCAGCCATCAATGGGACATAACTTTATAGTAAATGGGGCGACTTGGCTGTTTTTTATATCATCCTAGGTTTTATCCCCAGCCACCTTACTGTTACATATAAGTTTCAGAAAGATCCTTAAGCCCCCGCCCATAGGGGCTTGAAGAAATATATGGGCTGCAAAATGCTTCCACGCAGAGCTGAATCCCGCCCGCACACTAGTACTGGTAAACCGCTTAGAGGATCTAAGCCTGTCCAGGAACCGCGGTGCGAGGCGGACCGTCCATGCTAATAAACCCTATTGGTTTCATTGGGCGACAGGGTTTGAGATGTCATTTCATCTCAATGCCGGGTAAAAGTCCCACAAAATTGGAAGCAACGTCTCCAAAATGACCTTTACAGTGTTGACGGGGACGTTAAACCTCAAATCAAACAAACAAAATCAGAAAGATCCGATCAAAACTGAAGGGGCTACAGTGATGACAAGGTCAAAAATCAACATTTTCAGCAACCAAAGGGACGTAAATCTATGATAAATAGGCCAACTTGGCCGGTATTCGAACTCAACCTAGGTTTTATCCACAGTCACCTTACATATAAGTTTCAGAAAGATCTGATCAAAACTGAAGGGGCTACGGTGATGTCAAGGTCAAAAATCTGTATTTTCAGCAATCAAAGGGATATAACTGTATGATAAATGGGCCGACTTGGCCGGTTTTCGAACTCATCCGAGATTTGATCCCCAGCCACCTTACATATTAGTTTCAGAAAGATCCAATCAAATCTGAAGGGGCCACGGTGATGACAAGGTAAAAAATCGGCATTTTCAGCAATCAAAGGGACGTAACTCTATGATAAATGGGCCGATTTGGCCGGTTTTCGAACTCATCCGAGGTTTTATCCCCAGCCACCTTATATGTAAGTTTCAGAAAGATCTGATCAAAACTGAAGGGGCTACGGTGATGACAAGCATTTTCCCATTGTAAGTCTATGGGACTTTGTGATTGCCATAGCAACCAAAGTTTTCAAGCAATTTAAAAAAAAAAAGCTTATGTCATCAATGCCCCACCAGAGGCATGCTACAGATGAGAAATGATTGAGATCAGCCTGCAGGCTGCAGAGATATAGCTGCTCAAAAGTGTGGACGGATGGACGGACGACCCACTATACTATAAGCTCCCCTGGAGCCTTCGGCCCAGGTGAGCTAAAAACACAAACTTTTAATCCCCCAGCCCAAGGATGCCATGCATAAAATTTGGGCACAATTGGCCCAGTGGCTTCAGAGGAGATGTCATCCAAAAGTGTTGATGCCAGACAGCGACAGACAACTAATTATCCCATAAGCTCCCCCGGAGCATTCGTCTCTGGTGAGCTAAAAACAAAAATTTAGTAGAGCGTATAGCTGTCATTAAAAGACTAACATATTAAACTGTCACCAAAAGAGCTGAACATATCAAACACCATTAGGTTACCAAGTATCATTTTTTGGCATAGGTTATACAGCCCTTACAAGATTATTTCACTTATTTCGAACCAATCCTCATTCAGAGATGGGTTTTCTGTTAAAGCCGAAAACAAGAAAACCCAGAGAAATACCAACTGACCTTCTGTTGCAGAAATAATTGTCATCTGCTGGTTATCTTATATTCATTGTTGCAAATGGTGTGGACCCAGATCAGACTGCTGAACTAGGAAGTCTGATCATAGACTGAATTGAATTCTAGCCAGATCTGTCAGAAATGATCTTTGAGTGCTCCTCTTTCAAAATTGTTCAAAGAACTGGTTGTATTGCCATTAAAAGGGGGAAAATAGCAAACTCTATAGTCCCAGGCCTTTTATATTTAATGAGCTAAAAACAACAAACCCCCAGATACACTTACCTGCTGCAAGGACAGCAGGTCATGTCCAACAGCTGTAAGCCAATATCAGTCGGAGGCCGGGGCAGTGATGCAAGATACACACCACCTTTGCCTCACCCAACCACCCCCAGAGATCCATTACACACTAAATATAAAAGATCGTTTCTGAATGATCTGGCTAGAATTCAATGAGAAGTTGTTTAAAGAAATTGTGACTGGACAGATGGATGGATGAAGGTGTCAGCAATGGATATTGAATGATCACAACAGCTCCCCTGGAACCGTTTGCTCGGGTGAGCTAATAAAAACACATGCCAGGTTTTGCTCTGGTTAGCTAACAAAAACACAAGCAAGGCTGAGTCCTCCAAAGTCACTTAGCTGTAGCATGTTTTTATATGACACAGTTCTAGAACTTTACATATTCCTGGTCCATGTTATTTGAATTTATTATTCTTTAAGCCTTGCTTATCTCAGCGTTTTAATGGCTGTATTCAGGTGTCTCTCTGATATAAACCAGAAATTCACAACTCTTCAGTCTTGACACTTCTACAGGGCTTTCACTAGAACAATATTCAGGATAGATGTCTTAATTGTCACGATATGGCCTCCAATGATCTCTCTCCCTTCTCTGATTTCAGCTGAGACTTCATCATAAAATCACTGTGAACAAAGTAATCTGAAAAAAAAAACAAAAAAAAAATATATTTATACTAATAATGGTAATGGAAACCAGAGCTGTGTGTGAAACATGTTAATGCCCCAACCCATGTGCCAACTTTACAATGATGGATTGATTGATTGTTTAATTTTCGGTTTACTTGTGGGTCATTTTGTGTTGTCTCTCAGGGAAAGGGACAAATGGACACATTTACCGATCACATGCAGAAAAATGGTAGAGTTGGTTTGTGGGCGGCGATTTGGATGGCGGAAAACTTTGATGTTCGCATTGAACTTGCTTGTGTGAAAGTTTGGGCTCATTTTGGATGGAGGGGATTCTCGTCTTGTGGTTGGATCATTAAATTGTACCTGTATCGATTTTTCGGTGACTCGTTGGGCAGTTGAAGGTTCGGTAAAAGTGCAGTATTTTATCACTTCTGCTGATATTTACAGCAGTGAAAACGAAAGTTGGATTTTTCGCCCATGAAATATTTGCGTCCAACGGACGCACATATTTTATGATCGTGCGTCCTCAGTCCTATTTGTGCGTCCTGGACGCAGGACGCAGGGGTAAAAAAATCACTGATTATAAGTCCAAGTGAAATTACTGGTGTAATACTATTGGGTTAAGGATATACATGTATATATAACAATAAAAATATTAATCATACAAATCTAACACTAATTTTTCTAGATTTTATATATGGTATAGGGGTATGGTTAGCAGGATTTATGTTGGTGACTATTTAATGTCGCTACCTACTAAATATCGAAGCACTGTGCTTCACGATTTCAGAGAAGATTTTTGAAGCTTTTTTTTCCATTATAAGTCTATGGGTGCTAAGGAGCTCCCAGGTCTGGCTAATTTGGACCCCAGGGGCAAGACTGGCATGATTTATGTAGGTGACCACTTGACCTACAAGCTAAATATCTAAGCTCTGGGCCCTGAGGCTTCAAAGTGAGTGAGTGAGTCAAAGTTTTACGTCCAACCAACAGCTAAGGTCATACGGAGATGGGGCCTTGGTTTAAAGACTTATCGAATAGTCTGGAGAAGCCTGGGATCTATCCTGCGACCTCTGGTATACAAGACGAGTAGCATAACCACTACACCAGCAGGCTTCTCCTGTGGTTTCAGAAGATTTTTTAAATTTTCCCATTGTAAATCTATGGGAGCTATATGTTGCCATGGCAACCAGAAGTCCTATTCGATCAGCTCAAAAACCTTATGCAGCCTTTCCCCCACCTGATGATGCTTCTCATCAAATTTAATCAAGATTGGCAATGGGATATTGGAGGTATACTTATTTAAAATTGTTTACAGACGCACACACGGACGACGGACAGAATGTGATCACATAAGCTCACCTTGTCACTACGTGATAGTTGAGCTAACAACTAAGCGCACTTTGCATTAAATAGGTCAAAGATGGTATGTTAAATTGTGCCTTCGTGGCCTGGTGATCTTGGCTATCAGATCAAAGACAATTATCATGAATTAATGCAAAATTTTACCCTACACCAATAAACCAAAACATCAAAGGGAAAGAAACACCAGCATATAAAGCAATTTCACTGTAATTAAAAAATCATAAGCAGAAAGTTGAAAGGGTAGTTACTTTTAGGCTTTTTAAGCAAGACTCTTGAATTTGGGAAAGAATCACAGTTAAATAGTACTATGGATGAGGACTGGCAGAATATATTTAGAATTCAGATGTGACCCCCACTGGGGCGAGACCAGGTGGGGCTCAGGGGTCATGTTGACAAACATAGTCAATCAAAGGTAAAGAAGAGTGGAATACAATGGTGCAAAAATTTACCCAGGGCATGAATGGGGGTCGCCAGAGGTCAAAAAGTAGGACTATAGGTCATTTTATCGATTGGCATACAACTCCACCACGCCTTTTTGAGCTAGAATCTTGAAACTGTCAGTGGTTATAGCAATATGGCTGAGGACTGGAGGATGGTATTTGGAATCTTGATGTGATCCTCCTTGTGAATGGGTTGTGAACCCACCCGAGGGGTCAAAAATCAATTTTGTACAAAAATTATCATGTTGCATATTAATCAATGGTAATGAAGAGTACAATACAGTGATGCAAAAATATTTTGCCGAGAGCATGTCTGGGGGTCACCAGAGGTCAAAAGGAAGTATTTGGGTCCTTTTACTGTTACATGGTTTGCATAGCAAACGGATAATCGTCATTATGCGATGGTACCCCATAGACTTGCTCTAGTTTCATATTTTTAAAATCAGTTTAGTTGATACAATGGTCCCTGGCCTTAGAGGATTGGAGAAATAGATTGGGCTACATGATGTTACTATGCAGAACTAAAACCAACCGCATATGAGTACTGGTAAACTGCTAAGAAGGTCTAAGCTTTCCCAGGCAAAGTGTTGTGAGTTGGACCATTCTTGCATCTAAACACTATTTGTATGTTTGGAAAGTGCTCCAGATGTAATTTCATACCCAATGTTGGAAAAAAGCTCCAAAATTGGAAGCAACATCTCCAAAATGACCTAAACAGCATTTACAGGGGATGTAAAATCTCAACAAACAAACAGAAGTTGATCTCAGAAATGATTATGCAGTAAGAGTAAGACGGGACCCCTGCCCATCGGGGCTTGAAGAATTATTTGGGCTGCATGATGCTTCCACGCAGAGCTGAAACCAACCCGCACATGAGTACTGATAAACTGCTTAGAGGATTGACGCCTGCCTAGTCAAAGCGGTGCAAATAGGTCCGTACATGCTTATAAACCCTATCGGTTCATTGGGCGACAGGGCTTGAGATGCCATTTCATCTCAATGTCAGGTAAAAGTTCCACAAAATTAGAAGCAACGTCTTCAAAATTACCTTTAGTGTCGATGGGGACATTAAACCTCAAAACAAACAAACAAAACAGTAAGAGTAAGAAAAAAATACAAGTTTGAACTTACATTTATGAATAAAATCAGTAAAACTCTGGACTGTGGCCATTGTCTACACATATTTTATCATCCCATTATCAATAATCTCTCCAGAACTCAACATGCTCAAGGACCTGAAATAAAATGCAGAAAACATTGCTGAATGAAGCTAAGCTTTAATATTTAAAAATATCTCATACCAACTGCCTAGTAAAATATATGTCTTTTTTATTGTTTTGTTTTGTTTGTTCGTTTGTTTACATGAGTGGTGGGTATTATGTTATACCTTCATATGTCTGTCCATCAGTCTTTTTGCACCATTTCCAATTGATAACTTGACTCTTTATACTTGAGTTAGGCCTAAAAAAATATAGTCGTGTTTCTGCTCACCTGACTGACCCTGCTTCAGACTCCCCAACTCTACTTTTTTATCAGTAAACATGGTAAAAGAACAAAATAAAAAAAGGGGGCCAACTGGACCTGTAGCATTCACCTGTGTACCAGAAAATCATTTGCCCATCAGAGCTTGAAGAAATAGATTGGGCTACATGTGCTTCCATGCAGAGCTGGAACCGAAGGCAGATGAGTTCTGGTAAACAGCTTAGAGGTTCTAAACAGCTTAGGGGTTCTAAGCCTGCCCAGGAAAAGTGGTGCCAGTTGAACCGTCTATGCATTTAAACCTATTGGTTTCATTGTGCGGCAGAGCTTAAGATGTCATTTCATCTCAGTGCAGGGTTTGACATTAACCCAGGACCGATGGACATTGTCTAGTGAAAATCTGGTCAGGTCTAGTAAGGTCAGTGGCTGACTGGTCCGAATGGTCGAGTTGAAAATCTGCAACCGCAGTAAGGAACCAGAAATTCAACTTCAGTGAAGTTGATGACGTACCTGCTCCCCACCTGCCAAACACCAAAAATAAAGTTTATTTACATGTAAGACAGAAGAAATGAATGTAGGGCTTTGAGAAGAATCCATAGCCTATGGTAAAAAACTGACAAAGTTCACAATGTGATAAAATGAACTAAAATGATCCAAGAATTATATCCAAAGCATATGAATATCCTCATATCATGGAGAAAACACAAGCTAAGTTTCAAAATGATTAGTATAAAACTGTAAGAGGAGTTGCGATAAGAGGTACCAGCTATCATATATCAATTGAAGGTCAAAAATGACTAAGTTCACAATGTGGGAAAAGTGATAAAAATTGATCCTAAGATAATGTCCAAACCACATGCACATCCTCATACCATGGCAAAAACACACACAAAATTTCAAAATGATTGATATAAAACTGTAAGAGGAGTTGCAATGACAAGAGGTACCTATTGTATGTCAACTGAAGCCTAAAAATGGCTAAGTTCAATATGTGCAAAAATAGCCATCGGAAGAGATGGCAAATCCCCCGACCAAAAGCCAATATGGCCTTCAGAAGATTGTTCACCAATAGAAAGTGCACCAGACTTAAACCAGCAATATATCACAAAGTATTGCAGTTATGGCCATCACAAGATTATACTGTCAGGGGAGATAACTAAAAAACCAGGGCACTTGGAAATGTGGTTCTTGCGCATGACATGCCTGCTTAAGCTCATGTATTTCTGTACAAAGTACCATCAATATGTCTCAAAAGGTATTGGAGATATGGTGATCACAAGCTGGTCATACTGTTATATTGGAAGGGTAGATAACTCAAATACCACAGCACCAACAGTTGTGGTTCTTGCACGACATCCCTTCTGTACCTTGTATACAATTGTGCCAAGTTCCTTCAATATATCTCAAAGGGTGTTGGAGTTATGGCCATCACAAGGTTATATTGCCAGGGAAGATAATTAAAAAACCAGAGCACCCAGAGTTGTAATTCTTAAGCATGACACACCTGCTTAACCTTATGTACATCTGCATCAAGTACCACAAATATATCTCAAAGGGTATTGTAGGTACGATGATCACAAGGTTGTCATACTGTTATATTGGAAGGGGAGAAAACTCAAATATCATAACAACCAGAGTTGTTGTTCTTAGGCATGAAGCGCCGTCTCAACGTTGTATACAATTGTGCCAAGTACCATCAATATATCTCAAAGGGTATTGGAGTTATGGCCATCACAAGGTTATATTGTCAGGGGAGATAACTAAAAAACCAGGGCACCCAGAGTTGTGGCTCTTGCACGCGACACACCTGCTTAACCTCATGTACAACTGTACCAAGTATCATCAATATATCTCAAAGAGTCTTTGAGATGTGGCCATCACAAGGTAGTGATTCTACATTATTGGAAGGGGAGATAACTAAAAAACCATGGCACCCAGAGTTGTGTTTCTTGTGCATGACACACCGTCTCGGCCTTGCGAACAACTGTGTCAGGTATCATCAATATATCTCAAAGGGTATTGGAGTTATGGCCATCACAAAGTAATCATTCTATTTTATTAAAAGGGGAGATAACTTACAAGGTATGGCATCCACAGTTCTGGTTCTTGCGCATGACACACCGTCTCAGCCTTGTGAACACTTGT
This sequence comes from Lucinisca nassula, assembly GCA_963580285.1. Lineage (NCBI taxonomy): Eukaryota > Metazoa > Mollusca > Bivalvia > Lucinida > Lucinidae > Lucinisca > Lucinisca nassula. Next base: position 99,148,961 of record OY757016.1, on the reverse strand, counting down.
GCCAAGAACCATCAATGAATCTTAAAGGGTATATGAGTTATGGCCATCACAAGGTTGTCACTCTATTTTATTGGAAGGGGAGATAACTCCAAAACCATGGCAACCAGAGTTGTGGTTCTTGTGCATGACACGCCGTCTCAGCCTTGTGAACAACTGTGCAGGGTACCATCAATATATCTCAAAAGGTATTGGAGTTATGGCCATCACAAAGTAGTCATTCTATTTTATTAAAAGGGGAGATAACTAAAAAAGTATGGCATCCAGAGTTCTGGTTCTTGCGCATGACACGCCGTCTCGGCCTTGTGAACAATTGTGCCAAGAACCATCAATGAATCTCAAAGGGTATAGGAGTTATGGCCATCACAAGGTTGCGTCTACGGACGGACCCAGGCTGATCGCTATATCCCCCGAACCTATTCGGTCGAGGGATAAAAAGTGAAAAAAAATATTCTGAGAATTATGTCCAAACCACATGCACATCCTCAAACCATGGCGAAAGCACATGCAAATCTTCAAAATGATCGGTATAAAACTGCAAGAGGAGTTGCGATGACAAGAGGTAACTATCATATATATATCAATTGAAGGTTAAACAAACTAAGTTCACAATGTGGAAAAAGTGACAAAAATTGATTGGACGATAAAGTTCAAACCACATGTGCATCCTCATACCACGGCAAAAACACATGTATGCAAAGTTTCAAAATAATCGGTATGAAACTGTAGGAGTTGCGATGACAAGACAACCAGTGTAAAATGTTGACGGAAGGACGGACAGAAACTTGCACGCCTATGTCTTCCTGCTAAAGCAGGTGAGACTAAATCAATGTTTTCACTTCTATTTTGAACTCATTTACCATAAAATGGGTTGTTTACAATTGTTGCAGTAGTTTTACAATCTAGCCAAATAAAAGAGAATAATCTGATTACTGTAGAACAAATGTATCACTTTAGTATGATTTGCATTATTTTTTGGTCCAGTTGAAAGAAGATCAGGTCCAGTGCATCCCAGGAGTTACAGGACCACCTTGTCCAGTTATCTAAAAAGTTAATGTTGAACCATGCAATGTCGGGTAAAAGTCCCACAAATCTGGAAGCAACGTCTCCAAAATGACCTACACAGTGTTGATGGGGATGTTAAACCTCAAATCAATCAAACATCAGGGCCCTGTGGTTTCAGAAAGGAAGATTTTTGATGTTAATCCATTATAAGCCTATTGGAGTTAAGGAGCCCTGGGGAATGGCCAATTCCGACTCCAGGTGCATAGTTGGCAGGAATTATGTAAGAGACCACTTGACACTGCTACATACTTTAAATATCTAAGCTCTGAGCCTCATTGTTTCAGAGAAGATTTTTGAAGTTTTTTCCAGTATAAGTCTATAGGAGCTAATGCGCCCTGGGGCATGGCAAATTTTGACCCAAAGGGCATGGTTGGCATGATTTATGTGGGTGACCATTTTATGTTGCTATATACTAAATATCTAAGGTCTGTACTTAATGGTTTCAGAAAAGAAGATTTTCGAAGCTTATTTTCCCTTATTTGTTTATTGGAGTTAAGAGGCCACAGGTTTTGGCCAATTTGGACCCTGGGGGCATGATTGGCAGGATTCATGTACGTGTCCACTCGACATTGCTACATGCTAAATACCTAAGCTCTTGGCCTTATGGTTTCAGAGAAGAAGATTTTTGAAGTTTGTTTCTCATTTTAAGTTGTAGATTTCAAGTCTAACTCTAACCCATGGGCATGATTGGCAGGATTTATGTAGGTGACCACCTACCGTTGCTACATGCTAAATATATACAGTACATGCGTGGCCCATTTGGACCCAAGGGGCATGATTAGCAGCATTTATGTAGGTCTTGCCTGAAACAACAGGGCCCAGAGCTTAGATATTGACCCCAGGGGCAGGGTTAGTAGGATGTAAGTAGGTGACTAAATATCTTAGCTCTGGACCCTGTCAGTGTGGTTTCAATTTTGACCCAAGGGGCATGGTTGGCAGGATTTATTAAGGTGACCATTTCATGTCACTACATACTAAATATCTAAGCTCTGGGACTTCTGGCTTCAGTGGATAAGTTTTTTTTACATTAAAAGTCTATGGGAGCGAATGGGGCCCATGGGTGTGCCCAATTTTGATCCCAGGAGCATGGTTGGCAGGATTTATGTAGGTGACCACTTGATGTTGCTACATATTTAAACTCTGGGCCCTGTGGTTTCAGAGAAGAAGATTTTTTTAAGTTTTTCCAATTGTAAGTCTATGGGAGCTAAAGAGCCCTGGGGTGTGGCCAATTTGGATCCCAGGGGCATAAATATCTAAGCTCTGGGCCTTATGGTTTCATAGAAGATTTTTTTAGTTTTTTTCCATTGTAAGTCTACAGGAGCTGATGAGCTCCGGTTAGACCCCAGGGGCAGGGTTATGAGGATGTATGTAGGTGAATATTTTATGTTGCTAGATACTTAATATCTATGTTCTGTGCTTCACAATTTCAGAGAAGAAGATTTTTGAAGCTTTTTTCCATTTAATATGAGTTTATGGGAGCTAAGGGGCCCCAGGGCGTGGCCCATTTGGACACCAGGGGCATGATTGGTAGGATTTATGTAGGTGACCACTTGCCAATATCTAAGCTCTGGGCCCTCTGGTTTCAGAGAAGAATTCTGAAGCTTTTTCCATTATGAGTCTATGGGAGCTAAGGGGCCAGGGGCGTGGCCCATTTGGACCCCAGGGGCCTGATTAGCAGGATTTCTGTAGGTGACAACTTGACGTTGCTACATGCTAAATATCTAAGCTCAGGGCCCTGTGGTTTCAGAGGAGAAGTTTTGTAAGTTTTTTTCCGTTATGAGTCCATGGGAGCAAAGGGGCCATGGGGTGTGGCCCATTTGGACCCAAGGGGCATGATTGGCAGGATTTATGTAGGTCACCACTTGCTGTTGCTACATGCAAAATACTGGTTTCAGAGAAGATTTTTTAATCTTTTTTCCATTATGAGTCTATGGGAGCTAAGGGGCCCAAGGGCGTGGCCCATTTGGACCCCAGGGGCAGGATTTATGTAGGTGACCACTTACCGTTGTTACATGCTAAATATCTAACACTTACCGTTGTTACATGCTAAATATCTAAGCTCTGGGCCCTGTGGTTTAAGAGTAGAAGATTTTTGAACCTTTTTTTCCATTATAAGTCTTCTATGGGAGCTAATGGGCCCCCGACGCTTGGCCCATTTGGACCCCAGGGGCATGATTGGCAGGATTTATGAAGGTGACCACTTGCCCTTGCTACATGCTAAATATCTAAGCTCTGGGCCCTGTGGTTTCAGAGAAGATTTTTGAAGCTTTTTCCATTATGAGTCCATGGGAGCTAAAGGGCCACAGGGTGTGGCCAATTCGGACCCAATGGGGCATGATTGGCAAGATTTATGTAGGTGACCACTTGATATTATTACAAGCAAAATATCTAAGCTCTGGGCCCTGTGGTTTCAGAGGAGAAGATTTTTTAAATTTCCCATTGTGTCTATGGGAGCTATATGTTGCCATCACAACCAGAATTCCAATCTGATCAGCCAAAAAACCTAATGCAGCCTTTCCCCCTACCTGAGGATGCTTCTCATGAAATTTGATCAAGATTGGTCACAGGGTATTAGAGATAAACTTATTTGAAATTGTTTACGGACGCACACACGCATGCACGACGGACAAAATGTGATCACAAAAGCTTACCTTGCCACTACGTGACAGATGAGCTTATAAAACATCAAACTTCCAAACCTACCCAGTGTCTTCTTTGCATTTTCCCATAGTTATTTCGCGTTTTAAGTACATTTTTGTAGTTTTTGGCATTTAGTACTTTCCAAAATACAGAGATGACATTTTTTGAGCATCTAAAATGAATTATTATATACAGTGCAAGTCTCAACATGACACTTTATTAATAATAAAAAAAAAACATGTACAAAAACAAAAAACACATAACACTTGACAGAGCTACGTCCCTTTTCAGTTCCAAATACCCGGTAAGAGTTTTTGGTGCATTTCTAATCGATGACTATTTTTTCACAGATTTTCTTTTTATTTTGTATATATATACACTGGTGTTGAGGATGTGTGGTTTGGGATTGTTAATGGGCGAATTATGTAAACATTTGACAGAGTAATGACTGTTAACAATTTCCATTGAACGGTTTTTGGACACTTATTCCTTTGCTAAATATATTATATGGATGAAACTTCACTGATATATAGACCACTATAAAATGTATAAGAAGCAGGTATGGAGTACTGATTAACAGCTCAGAGTGTTTAGGCCTGCCCAGGCAAAGTGATGCAAGTCCCTACTTATAAACCATTTTGTTTGGATGGCAGTGTCTAAGATGCCATTTCATCTCAGTGTTGGGTACAAGTCCCACAAAATAGGAAGCATACATCTCCAAAATGACCTCAATAGTGTTGACAGGGACATAGAACCTCAATTCAAACAAACAAACTGAAACCAAGAACATATTTGCCTTGTTTATAATGGTTAAGGTTCTTTGTGCTTGTAATCAATATCAATGGTAAAACGGGCGAGTTAATCATCTTCTGTATCAGCTAAAAATGGTTAACATTAAATAGATTTCAAAGAAGTGTCTTCATAGTCCTGACACAGATATTCCAGCCCAAAAATAACCCCTGCCCCCATTTTGGCCTCTTAAGTGTGATCTTGGAGCTAACAAAGTTATTTCCAAATTCATTTACCAATTAACCCATTTAGTACTGGGTACCAGGGCAAACAGTGCAGGCCCAGATCAGACGTCGCTGAATGCGGCATCTGATCAGGACCTACACTGTTTGCAAAAGTTTAGCCATTTTCCAAATAAATTTTGATAAAAAAAAACAACCCGACACCCTTAACTTATGAACTGGACTTCTGGTATATATATAAGGAGGAAGATCCTATTTGCTACAAAAACAGTTAAGGATGACAAAATTATGGACTGATAATAATAATAACTAGATTGAGCAGTTGATGGTAATTCATCGCAAATACCTGCTTTTTCTATGAATAACACTAATGACTATGTATTAGCTAGCCAAAACTACATGTAAGTTAAAATAAAAAAAAATGCAAAGAACATTCTAACTGATAAGCGAAGTTTCAGAAGTGTAACTCCAATAGTGTTTAGAAGATATGGCAAAGTCTTACTTTTTGACCTTTGACCTTGGAGTTATGTTAAGGTCCACCAAAAGTATTCCGATGTTTTCTTTATTTCAACGGCCATCCAATAACCAAAGTTTCAGAAGTGTAACTCCAATAGTTTAGAAGATATGGCAATTAAGTCATATTTTTACCTTTGACCTTGGGGTCATGTTGTGGTCAAGGTCACTGCAAAAGTAGCCCATTTTTTTCTATATGCCAAGGGTCATCTAATTAAAAAAGATTCAGAAGTTTAGAAGATATGGCAACAGTCATGTATGATGATGCTGCTGATAAAAACTCTTTGACTTGTACATATCACCATACCAAGTACATGTATGAACTAAATCTGTCAAAAAGGTAAAGAAGCACTGAGCTCCTAAACATGCAAAAAACTTTAAAATAAGAATTCCAAGTCAATGACTTTACCCCAAGGTTATGGTCATGAGAGCTGATGCTGCGACTAAGAATTTGAGACCCGTATCAATTACCATACCAAGTATAAACTAAATTCATCCAATGGTAAAGAATTAATGAGCTCTTAAAATCTTTAAATGTTTGTTCACTAAAACTTAAACATTAAAATTCTAAGTCTGTGACTTGATCTGTATGGTGCTGATACTGCAGATATAAAACTTAAGACCAGATCTTTCACAATAGCAAATATGAACTCAATCCACATGATCCATGTACACATAAAAAGTAATGAGCAACTAAAAATCTTTAACGCAAAGTCATTAACATTTGTGGACAAGACCCGGACGCCAGGGGTAGTAGAATAGCTTACTTGAACCTTCCGCTCTGCTAAAAGCAGGCATTTTCTGCAATCAAAGTGACGTAACTCTATGATAAAGAGGCTGCTCTCACCAGTTTTTGAACTCATCCAAGCTTTTATCTTTCCCTGCCGTACTAACATGTAAGTTTCAAGAAAATCCGATAAAAACTGAAGGGGCCACGGGGTGACACGTCAAAAGTAAGCATTTTCTGCTATAAAGGGGGACGTAATTTGTTAAACAGGCAGACATCACTTATTTTCAAACAAATTCAAGCTTTTATCCCTGACTAGCTTAAATGTAAGTTTCAAGAAGATCCAATAAAAACTGAAGGGGCCACAGTGAGGACAAGGTTAAAAATAGGCTTTTCTGTAATCAAGAAGAAAATATTTCAATCAAGGTTGCAAAATGCTGGCAAATATGAGTATGAACTATTTCGCATGACAGTGGTTTTTACCGGTAAATACCATCAAAAGTGGAAAATGCCGGCAAATATTGACAAATTGAATTTAAAACACAAGAATTCTGCCCAAGGCTATGTCGCCCCTGTGAGGGAGCAAAGTCACTGAACCATGACATCTAGGTCAAGATCAAACATAGATGCTTGCATAAAAGGCTTGTACTAAGTATCATTTATCAAGTTCAAATAATTCTTGAGAAATCAACTTAACCATTAGGGTGAATGCTAGGAAGGTGGCAATATTTTACAAAGTCAGTGAACCATGAAATGTAGCCTAGGTCAAGGTCAAATATAGATGCTTGCATTTAAGTTGCCATCCCAAGATATAAGTTTGTACCAAGTACATGTATCATTAATGAAGCTCTTATGGTTCTTGAGAAATTAACTTGACCAGTAGGGTGAACGCTAGGGTGGTTGCAATATTTTAAAAAGTCAGTGAACCAAGAAATTTAGGTCAAGGTCAAATATGGATGCTTGCATTGAAGTTGCCATCCACAGATTCAAGTTTGTATCAAATATCACTAAAGACCTTCATTTATACTAAATTTGAGAAGTTAAAATTTTATATTTATATTATAATGATACAATGTAATACATCCGTGTGAGTGCGACATTGTGCATTCTTCCATATATCCCAAAAGGGTTATTTTTCTGATGAAAATTTGTCATACTTTACTTATTTTATATATACACCAAACATAGGTTTTGGGTGCTCGTTAGAACCACCTAAATGGCAGAAATAAGCTAAGTAATATTTACCCCCGTAAACCACAGTTTTCTCTTAGTATCTTACCAGACTTGCCTACCCAGAGACAGAAAATAGTAAGATCCCATAAAAAATTGTAAGATTCAAATTTTATTCATAAGGGTTTTAAGGTATCTGATACGAGGTCAAAGTAAGCCCATTGCCTTGCGTTTTTTTTGATCGGATGATGCAGCTTTTCTTTATTTTTTCCCATTTTTTTTTTCTTTTGTAAAGGCATCCATCTTGCCTAATATCATACCGAAACAAATTTATTAAATGAACTGTGATTGGATTACTTCCCTATCATTAGCCAATGAAATTTGATTTAATTTTGCAACGAGAGTAAGCCAGGAATGACAATTATTGTCTTGTCCTGGTATAGTCATTGCTTACCCAAACCAAAACGGAATAATCGTGCCGATGTACCGATTTTTTTACAAACACCAAACGGAATTCGGCTCAGTCGCACATGAAAATAGTAACCCGAAGCCTTACGACCAAATCGTAAGGGTAGGCAAGTCTGTCTTTGTATCTAGAGGTGATATGAAACTGACTTGTTATCGTGAGGAGATAACCTTGACCTCTAGAATTCAATAACTTTCATATATCTAAGTATGGCCTTAACCTTTGCGGTACTGACTTGGCTCTTTGGCACAACACATCGTCTCATGATCTTTAACATTTCTGCCAAGCAATTTCATAATCCATCAAAGAATAAGAAAGTTATTTACGATCATGAAAAAAGGCCCCTTTTTTTACCTGTGACCTCTAAGTATGACCTTGACATTGGAGGTATGGACCTTGGTCTTGCACATGACACATTGTCTAATGAAGGTGAACATTTCTGCAAGGTTACTTTAAAAAGTCCATCCAGAAATAATTTAATGACTGGACATGAAAAAAAAGACCTTTTTTACCGTTGACCTCTAAGTATGAATGTGACCGTGGAGGTACCGACCTGGGTCTCGCGCAAAACACATCGTCTCATAATGGTTTACATTTCAGCCAAGTAATTTCCCAATAAATCCAAGAATAAGAAGGGTTATTGACCAAACACCATTTTTACCGTGGACCTTTAAGTATGACCTTGACCTTTGAGATACCAACCTGGGTCATGCACACGACACATCGCTTCATGGTGGTTTACATTTCTGCCAAGTGATTTTAAAATACATCTAAAAATAAGTAATTGACCAAACACGACAAAAAGGCCCTTTTTTATACCTTTGACCTCTAAGTATGACCTTGACCTTTGAGATACCAACCTGGGTCATGCGTGAGACACATGGTTCCATGGTGGTTAACATTTCTGCCAAGAAATTTCAAAATCCATAAAGATATTGACAAAACACGACAAAAGGGCCCCTTTTTACCCTTGACCTACAAGTTTGACCTTGATGTTTGAGGTACCAACCTGGGCCATGCGTGTGACACACCGACAGGCAGTGTGTGTTTGGTTTTAGCTCTGGCCTGTTTATACAGTATCTATAAGTATGAGCTTAAAAGCCTTTATATTGTAATATCCTCCTATCTTCCCACCCATCGATTAGTAATCGCTGAGGTTTTTGACATTATTTTGCCTGTCTAGCCTTCTGTCTGAGCATGTTTTGTTTGATTTGAGGTTTAACGTCCCCGTCCTGGTGTATGAATGTCATTTGACGTGTCACCAGTAACAATTCTGATTCCACACTGTAAAGGTCATTTTGGAGACGTTGCTTCCAATTCTGTGGGACTTTTACCCAACATTGAGATGAAATGACATCTCAAGCCATGTCGCCCAATGAAACCAATAGGGTTTATTAGCATGGACGGTCCGCCTCCCACCGCGGTTCCTGGACGGGCTTAGATCCTCTAAGCGGTTTACCAGTACTAGTGTAAGGGCTGGATTCAGTTCTGCGTGGAAGCATCATGCAGCCCATATATTTCTTCAAGCCCCTATGGGCAGGGGCCGACTGTCTGAGCATGACTCTTACCATATGATGCACTTTACATTATGTATCTTTGAACGGTCAGGCCTGAGCAAACAGTGTAGACCCAGATGAGACGCCGCACAATGCGGCGTCTCATCACTCATCAGGGTCTGCACTGTTTGTCATTCATCCAGCTATTTTAGGCATAACTTTGGCTTGTACCTATCAAGTAATCGATTAAAAGCAAATCAGAAATGATAATCACTTTTGTGGAATTTATCGATCGATTAATCGATTATGCGATTTATTGCGTCAGCCTTAATAGCAACTGTAGCCAAACCAAAAGAAAGTGTGTGTGTGTGAATTCGGGTTTAACGTCGCTTTCAACAATTTTTCAGTCATATCACGACGGTGTCTGGTTGCGACAGGGAGCTCAATGCTCACGTTTATAGTGCTGCCTCACTGAAGTATCATGTCCCAGACACATTACATGATACCACACCCAGTCACATTATCCTGACACTGGATCGACCAGTCCTAGTTCTACCCCGTAAATCTGAGTGCCAAGCGAGGAGCAGCTAGTACCATTTTTAACGACTTTGGTATGTCGCGGCCCGGGATCGAACCCGAGACCTCCCGTTCCCCTGAGCGGACACTCTACCAACTGAGCTATCGGGGCCGGTAAAAGAAACAGTATCTTCACACTCACTCATTCTCCATGCAAGGCGTACCAAGACGGATAATTCTGTGTAAAGCTGTATGGGGTTATGTGGAGTGTGATAGCTCAGTGGTTATTGCGCTTGCCTCTGATGCTGGAGGTGCCGGGTACAATCCCCGGCAGCGGCGATAAAATTTCCGTGTCCGAACACGCTCCATTGGCATCATTTGCAGGGATGAATGTCATAAAGTGCACCGTCCTTTGGATCGGGGCGTTAACTGCCCAGTGGTTAGTGCACTTGACTTTGATGCTAGAGGTCCCGGGTTCGATCCCCGGCAGCGACGATAAAATTTTGGTGTCCGAACACGCTCCATTAGCATCATTTGCAGGAATGAATGTCATAAAGTGCACCGTCCTTCGGATCGGGACGTTAACTGGAGGCCCCCTGTGCAGGGAGAACCATCCCATGTGCAGGTTAAAGACTTACCGTAATTACATGATTACTGTGTAGGCTTTCATCCTGCAAAACCTGGAGTGTATGTAATATACACCTGCGGTAATGGTCAAATGTGACCGACGCAGTATCAGAAGATAGATAGATAGTTAACTGGAGGCCACCTGTGCAGGGAGAACCATCCCCTGTGCAGGTTAAAGATCCCTACTGGAATTACATGTTTACTCTGTAGACTTTCATCCTGCAAACCTGGAGTGTATGCAATGTACACCTACGGTAATGGTCAAATGTGACCGACGCAGTATCAGCAGATAGATACACATTATTCGGATTCTGCCGAAATAATGTATAACACGAAATAATGTATTAGTATCGCTGGAAAAATAGTTATAGTACACTGCAATTACCCACGAAAATAACATGAAATGGATCAGAACAAATAAAGGATAAAAATTCAGAATCATTTTATTAGTTTACCTCAATTACCTCACCAGAGCTGTGTTCTCGATCTTAATTTTCTAAATCGTTGGTGAATGCAGTTTTTACCGCCAACATTGTCCAAAATTGTCAAGGGAGACAAATATGGACAGCGGAAATGGCCGAGTCACGGACGAGCGTTTTCCACCAACCACAGCCGCCCATACAAAATCATATTTATATATATATTCTGATTGGTTCCAACCATTAGGCATGTGAGCGATCTCTATAGGTCACTACCGATTATAGCGCGCAGTTATTCGACCCCCTTTATTGGGTTACTAGAATGCCTGATTGCGGTATAAAAGAATATTTTATTCGTATGGATTCGAAACCATCACGAAAACACATCTATATAATTTTAACGCCCTTAAACCCAACTTTTATATAGTAAAACAAGGGTTTACTGTAGGAATGTGGATTTAATCGAAGTGTAAAATCCGGCGAATCATTCACAAACTACATGAAGCCCGAAGGGCTTTATGCTAAGTTTGCCTCGTACCCAAATATGCTGACCGGCCCCGATAGCTCAGTTGGTAGAGTGTCCGCTCCGGGGAACGGGAGGTCACGGGTTCGATCCAGGACCGCGACATACCAAACGTCGTTAAAATGGTACTAGCTGCTCCTCGCTTGGCACTCAGATTTACGGGGTAGAGCTAGGACTGCTCGACCCAGTGTCAGGATAATGTGACTGGGTGTGGTACATGTAATGTGTCTAGGACATGATACTTCAGTGAGGCAGCACTATAAAAGTGAGCATTGAGCTCCCTGACACAACCAGACACCGTCCTGATATGACTAAAATATTGTTGAAAGCGACGTTAAACCCGAATGCACACACACACACATACACACACACACACACACACACACACACAAATATGCTGTATATTGGGTCCATGGTTTGTGAGGGATTCGCCGGAGTTTACACATCGATAAAACTCACCAAAATGTTAATTAATTCCTTATAATTCTAACTTTGTCATCGAAATGTTAAAAATGCCACCAAAATGGTAAATGTTTGGTAATTTTTTTTTTAATTCTTTCGAAAGCGTAAGAATGAACTTACCAACGGACACAGCGGAATGATCTTTCAGTTAGAAGCTGCCACCTTTGAAAGAAACCCAAGCGAAATCGAAGCCAAGCCTTTATATTTCGTTTTATTTGCCTTCTAAATTTTTTTTCAATAGTTTCTCATCTTTAATCGAAAAATATTGACGTCAGTTCATATATACAATGACGTAACGTGCGTGACGCCACGTTAGCCACTATTCATCATATTTGCATTATTTGCTGGCTCCCAGCTTGCACATTGTCAGTATTGGAAAAACAGGTAACCAGACCCCCCCCCCTTGACCTTTCAAGGTCAGGGGTGTCTGGTTACCTGTTTTTTCCAACACTTATTATCTTCAGACTAGGAACCAGCAGATAATGCAAAAAGGTGAATATTACTATCTGTGTCTGTGTGAATTAGTTTTGAGATTCTTGCTTATGAAGAAGCCTCCGTGGTGTAGTGGTACGCTACTCACCTAGTAAACCAGGGGTCGCAGGATCGATCCCGGGCTTCTCCAGATTTTCGGATGAGTCTTTAAACCGAGGTCCCGTCTCCGAATGACCTTAGCTGTTGGTGGGACGTAAAACTCAAACACTCACTCACTCTGGCTTATGGAATTTATTGCAGGAATTTATTCAACCAATCAAATCGCTCGAAATGTTCATAATTATGGAGAACTGGAATTAAAGGGGTATATATCATTTATCTTATTTCTGCTCAAAAACATGGATTGTAGGTACTCGTTAGAACCTCCTCGGTGAGGTGATTCTAACGAATATCTACAATCAATGTTTCGAGCGGAAATAATAAAAAAAAAAATCAGATTTTTTTATCTGAAATTTTTTATTTTTGGTGGTTAAATTTTCAATACACAGTAAAATTCCTGTATTAAGACCACTTTTGGGACTGTTCAGAAATAATCTTTATGACCACTTTTGAACAGTCCCAAAGGTGGTCCCTGACCAGAGGATGTTGTATGCAGAAAACACGAAGACAGAGTAACTGCAAACTTGTTAATAAGTTTTTTTAAGCAGAATCCGTCTTAATTTTGGGTAGCCTTAATAGCGGAGTTTTCATAACGCGGACCGATCGTAACTTTGGATTAGCCTCGGTATGGATTGGCCCGGGCATCCTTCTGGTTGGCAACGGCTATATCGAATGCACACGCATGAAGTTTTTATGACCATCACGAAAACACGCCTTTATAATTTTGATCCCCTGGAACCCCACTTTTATGTTGTGAAACTGGGGTTTGCAGGGGAAAACCTTATTTTTCTTATTTCTTCTCTTGTGGGTACTACCCAAAATCTATATTTTGAGCAGAAATAAGAAAAATATCATAATTTTTCATCTTAAAATTTTCGTTTTTTTTTTTTTCGGTGATAAAAGTTAATGATATCGGTGTGTTTTCAAAGGCATTGTTAACGCTCAAGCGCCTTGTAACTTATTACGAAAACACGCCTATTGAAATATATTGAGAATTTTGCAACAACAAAAAAAAAATGAAAAATACCGAAAATATATATATTTCACATTTCTGCTAAAACATAGATTGTGAGAACTCATTAGAACCGAATACCCACAATCTGTGTTTTAGCAGTAAAAAGAAAAATATATGCGCCTGTAAATACTAGTTTTACTATATAAAAAGTGGAGTTGGAGGGAGGCCAAAGTTATATAGTCGCGTTTTGTGATGTTGGCAAGACATTTGACTTTTAGCTGCATGGTTTGCAATGTTATTGTGTTGAATTTTTAGAATAAAATTATGGTCAATTCTATTCAAATTGTTTCTTATTCTTGGGATGTACTTGTGTGACGTTTCTATTCATTTGTACAAATTTAACCCTTATCCTGCTGTTCACGACAACCCCTATCTTTGCAAACAGTGTAGATCTACACTGTTTGGCATTCAGTTTATGAATTTGTAGCAATAAATTACATCAAGTAATTTGATTGGTTGATAGACAGAAATGGGTGTGGCTTAAATGAATATTCAGCAAGAGAAGGGTTAAAGTTTACTGTGATAAGTCACTCAAAGCTGTACATTACATACACCCCAAGAAAATTGCAGGATGAATGCTTCATGTTAATACAGTAAACTATGAAAGAATGCGTTATGCCGCACGGGGTGCGGGTATCCTACTGCCAAATGATGTGAACCCTTTCATCCCTTTGTTTCTGAAGAGTACTCTTTCATACACGCCTATAGAATTTTGACCCCCTTGACCCCCACTTTTATATAGTAAAACTGGGTTTTACAGGGGATACATCATAATTTCTTATTTCTGCCCTAAAATATTGATTGTTGGTACTCGTTAGAACCGCCTCGCTGAAGCAGTTCTAACGTGTACCACTAATCTATATTTTGAGTAGAAATAAGAAAAAAATATGACAATTTTTTATCTTAAAATTTTCTCTTTTTTTTGTGTGTGTAGGGGGGGGGGGGGGTGGCATTTTCTTATTTTTAGAACTTGCTTAACCAAATGGGCCTCGGAGATTCGAAAGGGCCCTTAAATAACAACAATGCGGTTAACGTGTGGTAACGACAATCAGTTTCACCACCTCCGACTTATGATAACGTGATGATAAAAACAATGATATATGTTTCATATTTTGAACTCACGAAATATGGAAGAAGCCAAACCTTAATTGTTTTTATCTTTTTATTGCGCACTTGCATTTGATTCTGTTGGCCTGGGGCGTAGCGCCCATTTCACACGGTTATTGTTGTTGTTGTTGTTGTTGTATTAAATTATTATATTGATGAAAAATATTCGGAATAAAGAGAAACCGCATAAATACAATTCATATCCTTAAAATAGCATAGACGATGGTGTTATTGGAAAGAATTTGCTCGCCTTGGGAGCAAGAGTAGCCGCCTCTCGGAGAAAGATGCTACTCAAAGTTTAGATTTTCCTTGGCCCTTGTTCGTAATAATAATTTTCATCTTGCTATTGAAAACGAAAACCGCCCCTTTACGAAATCAGCATCGATTCAGCAGCCTTATGCGTATTACGAAAACATGCATTGTAAATTCTACCGCTGAAAAAAAAAAAAACACGAAAGTTTTAAGATGAAAAATTGATATTTTTCTTAATACTGTTCAAAATATAGATTGTGGGTACACGTAAGAACCGCCTCGCTGAGACGGTTCTTACATGTACCTACAATCTATATATTGGAGTAGAATTAAGAAAAACAAGGTTCACCCCCTATAAACCCCAGTGTTACTCTATAAAAGTTGGGTTCATCGGGATCAAAATTATATATGCATGTTTTCGTGATAGTATACGGTTTAGTTAGTGGTAATTTGCCTTTCGGTAACGACATGTTATATGAGTACGAAGCCAGAGTGAAATATAGAACATTTAGGGCACGGCCTACCAAATAGGTTTTATAAACAAATTATCAAGCTTAAGATACCAAAGCCAAGACACTAACAAACGCATTTATCTTGTCAATATGAGTCAAATCCACTTCACACTAATTTAGCCGCTACCAAAACACTGGATAAGAAAAATCACGCCCCACAAATTAAAGAAACTAGCTCCAAAATTTGATGATAGGATTGCGAGATACCGTCAGATTAGTCCAAGCAATTCACCCAGTTAAATTTGCCCAAAGAAATCTACAAGTATATTTAAGGAGATAACGTGGGGTAGCGTTAATTCTCTCTAGCCAATCGAATTCTCGCTTCTCCAACCACCCGTATGACACCGGTAGCCACCCAAATATTTGACAGGATGACATTTTAAACATGGTTAAAACAAAAGGACTACCGGATTACATCCACTTGGTGCTAATGTTTGAAAAAGTTTACTTTAGTTTGCTCTATAGTTGATCAATGTTTAAAATATACACTCATAACCATGTAGTGTTGCAGAGTTGAGGATTTTGTTTATGTTCAACAAAGCAAATCTGATTTTTCATAATATTTAGAAACAAACAGTATTAAGTTAAATACTTAATTGGATCATTTTTATAAACAAATAGTTGTTACTTGCAAGAGTTTTTGAAAACTTTAAAACACATTGTTTCTGAGAAAGCTAAACATGCATTATCCAAGTGTTTCGATGCAAGGCGGCCATTTTGATTCAGGTGGTTACCAAAGCGGACTTTATGGATCATTAAACTACGATGCGGGAACAATTAAGCTTCACCACAGTCATTTCCCAGAATCACCAGAGAATTATTATTCCGGTTACAGCTCTCCAGCATCAGCAACCGGAAGTTATGCGCCTCGAGAACCGCCATCTTATGCCGAGTCGACTGTGTACCAGACTGGTTTTGCCCACAATCAAAGCTCACCTTATTACAAAATGCCGAGGACGATGGACATTTCTGATTATGGAGTGATTCGGGATTCTGTTTTAATGAAAGCGGAAATAACAGACTCCGGACTACAGGAGCCGGAGATGTCCCCGCGATATGACGGAGGTGAGAACAGACTGGTTCCAAATGTTGACATTAATATTCCCGTAAATCATAGTGACAATGAAAACTTGAAACTGGAAAACAATGTAACGGAATTTAAAACTGATCTATCATTGCAAGAAACTTTGTCGCCAAATTCTTCGTCAGAATGTCTTTCCTCAGGGGCTGATATTAAAGAACTAGACACTTCCCTAAAACCAAACGACAATATTTCAGACGCTGAGCGGGAAAATGCGGATGATGATAAAGCACGTGGAAATTCTGAAATCAAACCCGCTTTGTCATATATTGCCTTAATAGCAAAAGCAATTCTAGAATCCAGCCAGAAGAGACTAAGTTTAGGTTCTATATATTCTTGGATTGAAAAGAATTACCCATTTTATTTGAACAAAGGACAGGGATGGAGGAATAGTGTTCGCCATAATTTGTCTCTCAATGACTGTTTTATTAAAGCAGGGCGATGTGAGGATGGAAAGGGCAATTATTGGGCTATTCATCCCGCAAACATTCAGGACTTCATGAGAGGTGACTTTCGCCAGAGGCGTAGGTCGAGGCGCCGAGGCAGAAAGAAGGAATGTGATATAGGAATGTACCATATGACAAATGGATATTTAGGTGCTACATCTCCCCTGGCTACCGCTGTGCCGTTCAGCCCGACCCCAGCTCTAAGTTCCATATATTCACCGTATACTGAAGCCGAGAGGCGGGCGTACAGACTGGATGACGCCCTGCTACGTCAGAGCATGAACAACCCGTTTATGAAGTGGTATCATAGTAATAATGGTTACAGTAACCAGCAGGCGGGCTGCAACGCTGGCGTCTATGGGAACACTTCACCACAGTGGCAGACTGGCTACTCCGACCAGGGATCGCAAGGAGTATACCCTATTAACGCCTTTTCTTCAAGGTTGGTATGACGTTGACCGTTTTTTTTTTGTTTTTTTTTGTTTTTTTAATTGAGGTTTAACGTCCCCGTCAACACTATTTAGGTCATTTTTGAGACGCTGCTTCCAATTTTGTGGGACTTTTACCCGACATTGAGCTCAAGCCGTGCTACCCAATGAAACCAAAAGGCTTATATGCATTGGACGGTCTGACTTACAACACTTTACCTGGGCAGGCTTAGTCCTTCAAAGCAGTTTACCAGTACTCATGTGTGGTCTGTTTCAGCTCTGCATGGAAGCACCATGCAGCCCAATCTATTTCTCCAAGCCCCAATGGGCGGAGGCGACGTTTACCGTTTATAACTAAGTAAATTTAATTGTATATTTCACTCACCTGTATATGAGTCGATCATTCTTAGAAGGACTGAATCAGTACCAGGAGAAAAATCACCGGCCATTTATAGTCAGAACTCATGTTTCCCTGATTCCTCATATTTTGCCGGTCGGATTCGAACCCCAGCAAACAATCAGTAAGCATTTTATGTATAGAAAACTTCAAAAAGAAAATTCGGTTAAAGCATCAACAAAAGTGCGGTAAAACTTGAAAATTGGTCTTTTCTTGACTTGATTTTTTATGACCCTTTCTCTGTGGCCTGCTAATCTCGGATATGCTTTATCTTTGAAACAATGTAGATCCAGATCAGATGGCTTCTGACGAAGCCATCTGATCAGGATCTACATTGTTTGCCATTCAGATTGTGAATTTGTTGCAATAATTTGCATATAGTAATCTGATTGGTTGATAATCGGTAGTGGGTGTTGCATATATAAATATTCAGCAGGACAAGGGTTAAATATATCTCAGGCCTAAAAAAAGGAGCCGCGTTTCCGCTAACCCGACCGACCTTGCTTCAGACCCTTACCCCGCCACCCCCACGACTCTATTGTTTTTATCAATAAAGGAAAAAAAGAAAAAATTAAAACGCCGACCCTACCATTTTCAATTTCCGACCTTACCCATGCAGTGTCGTCTTTGCATTTTCCCCCAGTTAATTTCGAGTTTTAAATACATTTTTGTAGTTTTTGGCATTTAATGCCTTCCAAAATACAGAGCTGAATTTTGTTTGAGCATCTAAAATGAATTATGATATACAGTGCAAGTCTCAACTGTCAATTTTATTACCAAAAAAAAAAAACTTTGTCCAAAAACAAAAACACATAAAAAACTCGACCCTGTTTTTTTTCGGGAGAAAAAATAAAATAATAAGAAAGTTTCTTCTACCTACCGAACAAACTTTTTTCAGCATGTTAGTAGAAAAACAGCTATTTTTACACGCCTCGTCATCTTTACTGTCCCGGTATGAGCACTTTTGTTTTTTGTTGATGTTGCTATTTTTGTTGTTGTTATTTAAGAAGTTGCTGATAAATTGTTCCATTTTCTTGCTTATGCCTGTTTCCATACTGCCAATCTTTATTGGTGATCGAATTCAAGTCAGATGTCCACGCATGTCAAACTGGCATGATGAATCTGGTGACACTAATGAATTCGGCGAGTTCGATACACGGATACCATCACATATACAGCCAACTCTTTATACCTCGGTATTCGATATAACGACTTCACTCGTTATTACAATAATTTCAATGAGATTAATGCAGCTATTCAAGATAGTGTAATTATTTAATAATGTTGTGGATGTTTGTTAGAATCGCCTCGTTGAGGCGATTCTAACAAATGTCCACAACATTTATTTCTTGGAGTAATTACCGAGGCGGTTCTAACAAATGTCCACAACATTTGTTTCTTGGAGTTATTACCGAGGCGATTCTAACAAATGTCCACAACATTTGTTTCTTGGAGTAATTACCGAGGCGATTCTAACAAATATCCACACATCTGTTTCTTCGTTTGTTTCTAGGAGTAATTTAGGGCGCATCACGAAATCACGCCTATATAATTTTCAACCCCACTTTTATATAGCTAAAACTGGGGTTTACAGGGGTAAACCTTATTTTTCTTATTTCTGCTCTAAAATATAGATTGTTGGTACTCGTTAGAACCGCCTCGTCGAGGCGGTTCTAATAAGTACCCACAATCTATATTTTCAGCAGAAATAAGAAAAATATCACAATTTTTCATCTTAATTTTTTCTCTTTTTTTTCGGCGATAAAGGTTACAATGTATTTGTATAATCGTGCTTTCGTAATGGAAAGTCCTATATATAGGTATATAGGTATATTATACGACTCCGTATTGGGAATCTTTATAGTGGGAAATTCGCTATAGCGGCAAATTGTAACCGTTATAACGAGGGTACTCTGTGTGCAGCATTTCCGTCTATTAAAATTCGAGAAACAAACACTGTGAAACAATAAATTCGATAAGGGAGTTCGTGTGGACAATGTCGATTTCAATTGTTTGGGCAGTGCCAAAGAAAGATAGTATTTCCGTGCTGACTGTGTCGAAAAAAAAAAAGTATTCCGTCATCTTTTGTGTAACAAAAAAAAGACGCAGAAAAACTATGGTTAGGTTTTTTAGTACATTTCGGGTTTTCCTGCGAAATACACGTTTGTTTGTTTGAAATGAGGTTTTACGCCCCCGTCAACACTATTTAGGTCATTTTTGAGACTTTGCTTCCAATTTTGTGGGACATTTAACCGACATTGAGATGAAATGACATCTCAAGCCCTGTCGCCTAATGAAACCAAAGGCTTATATGCATTGAACGGTCTGACTCACATCACTTTGCCTGGGCAGGCTTAGTCCTTCTAGGCTGTTTACTAGTACCCATGTGTGTGGTCAGTTTCAGCTCTGCGTGGAAGCACCATGCAGCCCAATCTATTTCTCCAAGCCCCTTGAATTGAGGTTTAACATCCCCGTCAACACTATACTAGGGCGCGGCTAGAACGTACGTAGAATCCATAATTTGATGCCCTCAATTACAGTTTCATTGGTCTGGGAAATAGGTGTTGTATGAATCACTAAAATAAATAAATAAATAAATAAATATGGATGAGGGACTTCCCCACCCGCAATGTATTTTTGACCAGATAAATAAGAGTAGTGAATAATCAGAAAAAGGCTGAGTTACGCATTGTTTGTTTGTTTGAATTGAGGTTTAACGTCCCCGTCAACACTGTAAAGGTCAGCATAAAATGTTTTTTTGTTGTTGTTGTTTTACCTTAGATTCCTGTTTTCAAAACAAATAGATAATGCAAATTGTACGATGAGTTCTGCTGAACTTATAATCTGTCAGATTCCAAATAACATTTTTTTAATTAGTATTTGAATAAGAAGAAGTAGAAGAAAAATAAACTGTAAATAAGGAGAAAATGTTTCTGTTTCTCATATTTTATTTTCAGTAAGTTACAACCAGTAGGGTATGAAGGCCGAAATAAGAATAAACCATTCATTGTCAAATTCAAAATGGTATTCTTCGAGCTATGTAGGATAATATTATATTATATAGGGATACAGTATTATTGAGAAGCTTATATACATCCACGAAATCCACGCTTTTTAATGGAGAACATTCACGGGCGGCAACACTTTGAGAAAAAAAGTCTCATTTTGTGAATAGGTGTTTAATTTAAAAGATAAGAGTTTGCTCCTTGAGAGCAAATTCTTTTCTTTAATAGTAGACCTACTTAGTTACTAAAAATGGGAAAAGGTTCAGAGAATAAATTCAAAATGTAAAAAAAAAATGGGACTCATTTTCGGAAAAAAACGGCTGAAAATTTGTTATCTGTATCAACGTATTATTGGGATGTAGCTTGCAACTTTGATTAAAGCTCTGCAAGCTGGATAATTTTTTTCAGACGACATTTTGATTTTTTTTCCCAGAAAGAAGGATTTAACATTTCATACAAATTGTCTCATTTCTTATTTTCCCCAGAAAACAGGATTTGGCATTTTATGCAAATTATTGCATGAAATATCAGGTCCTGTTTATAGGAAAAAAATATGACAAATATCATCAACTTGTCGTGATGAAAACACGCCTATATAATTTTGACCCCCCTTGAGCCCCACTTTTATATAGAAAAACTGGCGTTAACAGGGGTAAACCTTATTTTTCTTATTTCTGCTCTAAAATATAGATTGTGGGTACTCGTTAGAACTCTACGGGTACCCACAATCTATATTTCGAGCAGAAATAAGAAAGTATCACAATTCTTTATCTTAAAATTTTGATTTTTTCGGCGATAAAGATTACAATGTATTTGTATAGGCGTGTTTGTTTGTTTGATTGTTTGGTTTGAGGTTTAACGCCCCCGTCAACACTATATAGGTCATTTTGGAGACGCTGCTTCCAATTTTGTGGGACTTTTTACCCGACATTGAGATGAAATGACATCTCAAGCCCTGTCGCCCAATGAAACCAATAGGGTTTATAACCATGGACACTCGCACCGCGTTGCCTGGTTATGCTTAGATTCTCTAAGCGGTTTACCATGCAGTACTCGTGTGCGGTCGGATTCAGCTCGGCGTGGAAGCATCATGCTTCAAGCCCCGATGGGCGGGCCGCTACAATGCATTTGTATAAGCGTGTTTTCGCAATGTGGCCTGGAGAAAATCGTTACAAAAACACCAGAGATTAACACCTGGCCACCGAACACTATTAAAATTATCATATAATATCATTTTAATCCCAATAAAAATCACCGTAAATTAATCTCGTTTTTGACGGAGATTTGTTGACAGATATAGATAGTACTTAATCTGCAAGAATATGATTTTATAATAATAATAATAATAATATGATAGCATTTCAAAGGTGTAAAATCAAAACAAAATTATCTTAAATGTCTTGGACCGCCATATTCAAGTGAATTAAGCTGCGAAAATGTTATTTATTTATTTATTTATTTATTTATTCAAGCGGGCGAAATTAATATTTATTTATTTCCGATATCTCATACTTGTAAAATTCTGATTCTGATACAATACTGAAACGATTTTTTATCCAAAAAGAAAATATTATGTTTACCCCTGTAAACCCCACTTTTCCCTTTATAAGCGGAGGTGTACAGGGTGTTCGTTACAAGAACTTTTCACGTTGTGAAACATGTAACTTGTAGGCTAATTAAGAAATGAATTTTATTTTTCTGTTGTTCATGAAAGTATTAACACAGTGGGTCGCTTGCAAAGTAAAAAGGGGTTTCATGCAAACTTTGCTAGCGACCCGCTGTCGTTCTTAATTTCATGAAAAACAAAAAATTTAAGTTTTTTTTTTTTTTTTTAATTTACATTCTTTGCCCCGCATCATTGGGCGAAAAAAAAATGCTTAAAAGCTGCTTTTCTACAAATAGCGGAATAGCGTTGACGTCACCAACGCCGGTAGAGAATCATGGTTTAGATTGACGAACTTTACGTCACTGAAAATCACGTGACTCGATGCGTTCATGGAAGTATGAACTACATTGTTTTCTATAGGTTTACATTAGAATTTACAAGGGAAATGTACATAGTGAAATATGACCTGCTCATAAGCAATCATTGGCGGTATTTTAGCAACTGGTAGGACAACACAAATGGACCAGAACATGATAAAACCTAAAACCTACAACAAGCCCTGTGATACCTGTCTGTGCATCCACTGAGACTGGTCAGAATCTTCGTATATTTCCTTAAGAAAGCCCCTTTCCGCTGTTTTTATTATTATCATCACGAAAACATGCCAATATAATTTTGACCCCATTGAACCCGACTTTTATTTAGTAAAACTGGGGGTGAATCTCATTTTTCTTATTTCCGCCCATAATGTAGATTGTGGGTACTTGTAAGAACCGCCTCATCGAGGTTATAACGACTACCAACAATCTATATTTTGAGCAGAAATAAGAAAAATATCACAATCGTTCATTTTTCCTTTTTTTTTCGGCGGTAAATTTGCAATGTATTTGTATAGGCGTGTTTTCGTAATTGTGTCGTTGTTTTATCGTTCTTCCTAATGCTTTGTTTGAATCTCAGTCAACAGTATTTAGGTCATTTTGGAGACGTTGCCTACAATTTTGTGGAACTTTTACCAGATCCCTATCGCCCAAACAAACCAATAGAGCTTATATGCAGGATATGCAGGGACTCGCTCTAAGCGGTTTACCAGTAGTTTCCTGCAGCTCTGCATGGAAGCCCATTCTATTTCTCTAAGGCCCAATGAGCGGGGGTGGGGGGCTTTTCTTGTTGTTGTTTTCGTTGTTTGTCGCATCCAGGTTTTCCGGCATTGCTAAATATGGTATCGTGTATAGCCTCTATAACCATAATTTCACACCCGATTGAATGCATATTTATCTTCGACGTTTGCCGATGAGATCGATATTGTTATTCAATACAAGAGGCCGGTTAATGGGTCGCAATATTCACGAGATGCCGAGAATGCACGTGAAGCTTTCGAAAACCGACCTATTGGGCGATTACATTGACTAATTTATTCTTTGCACAACGATCAGTCTCATGTCAAATTGCACCAGCTGTATTCTCGGTTTCGGTGAATCAGTCGGACGCGCCTCTGACTGATGATTAGGAGGTCACGGAATCGACTTCTACGAAAACATGTCCATGTGAAATAATGGCGTCCAACATGGTGTCAGAAATGACAAATATTAGCTAAAAATTGTAACATCTTTTTTCTTTCTGCTTTCAACATAGATTGTGGGTGCTCGTTAGACGTATCCACAATCCATGTTTTTGAGCACAAATAAGGCAGATAATGTATACCCAGTAAATTGATTGATTGATTTGAGATTTAACGTCCCCGTCAACACTATTTAAGTCATTGTGGAGACGTTGCTTCCAATTTTGTGGGAGTTTTTCCAGACATTGAGACGAAATGACATCTCAAGCCCTGTCGTGCAATGAAACCGAAAGGGTTTATATGCATGAACATTCTGACACACACCATTTTGCCTGGGCAGGCTTAGAGCCTCTAAGCGGTTTACTAGTACTCATGTGTGCAGTCGGTTTCAGCTCTGCGTGGAAGCATCGTGCAGCCCAATCTGTATACCCAGTAAACCCCACGTTTCTCTGTATAAAGTGGGGTTTGGATGGTTGTATCGCGATGTTATAGGTTTGTGGTTGTTGTTGTTGTTGTTGTTGTTGTTGTTGTTGTTGTCGCTGCTGTTCTTTTGACCAAACATTCAATTGAGAGTTCAGAATTGCAGCAGACGTCTGTCACCATTAAGGGTTCTTGAACTGGCGGGAAACTTGGACAAGTGTAATACCCATAATCCAACGCAAACAATAGTTAATCGCCCCAAGCTCGTCTGCGCATTATCAGACAGCTATTCGTTCGTGGTACAGGCATAAGAAAATAGAACGTCTGGTTTTCCGTCTAACCAATAAAGTCCCAAACAGCCTAGCAGACAACAATTCAACGTGTTTTTTTTTTTTTTTTTTTTTTTTTTTTCTTTGTTTTCTTGTAGCCATTTCATGTTTTATGTTAATTTATTTCATGATGGTCATAAATATGACAAACTGTGCTAAAATTTTGAACCTGAAATTTCTAAACAAACCTACTGAACATAAATAAATACATAAATAAATAAATAAGACTAATTTTCATGACCTTCCATTGTCATCTTGGGCACAAACATGTCATCTTGGGCACAAAAAGTACATAATTTTCGATATATTAACTTCATATGACTTGATTTTGTAGGCCTGTCTTTATTTAATATTTTCATTACGTTAACAAACCCATGAAATTAATACCCTGTAAACCCCACTTCATAAAGGAAAAAATAGGGTTCACAAGGTTATACATCGTTTTCCTTATTTTGCTCAAAAGCATAGATTGTGGATAATTGTTAGAACCGCCTCGCTGAGGTGGCTCTAACGAGCATCCAAAAACTATGAGAAAATATATATTTTTTCTCACGGAAAATGTCTGTTCAATTCAGTATGCCACAGCATGGGGTGGTTGCATAATATTTATTTATTTATTTATTTTTCAACTTTCAGGAACTATACGACGCCGGCCTTGGTGTAGCAGCGGATTGAGGAGACTTATGTTCAAGCCCGGGACACCTTTTTGCTTACAGAAACCCATCCTGATCAGTCAAGTGTTAACCCTTTTTGTACCAAGTGGAATCTTCCTCCTTATATATAGCAGGAGTCTATTTCAAAATTTGGGGGTTTCTTCAAAATGTGTTTGGATAATGGCTGAACATTCTGCAGTGTAGGCCTTGATCAGACGCCGCGTTCTGTTTGCCAGGGTACCCGTTTTAGCGTTTCTGGTACAAAATGGGTTAAACACGGAAAGCAGACGACATTTTCAAAGAGGTTTTTTTAAAGAAAATAAAGCTTGACATTACATGTGAATCGTCTGCTGGGCAGATGATTCACATGAAATGTCAAGCTTTTTTCTCCGAAAAAAAAAACGGAAAAAATGGTCGTCTGCATCAAAATCTTCCTACATGTAAATCGGTCGTCTGTCGTTTATGTTAAAATTCAAAAAAGGAATTAACAATATTAATGCTTTGGAAAGATTTGGAAAGTAAGAAGGAAGTAGGTTCTTTATCTAGAGAGGATGACCGATTTGGTACAGCCAGTTTTCCATTGGGCCCTCTTTTTAAAAAGCATTTACATGAACAAAATATACAAACACATTAAAATGACAGCAAGAGGAAAAAACAGCGTGAAAAATATAGAATAATATAAAAGTTACGTTATGTTATATCATCACGAAAACACACCTATATAATTCTGACCCCCTTGAGCTCCACGTTTATATAGTAAAACTGGGGTTTACAGGGGTAAACCTTATTTTTCTTATTTCTGCTCTAAAACATAGATTGTTGGTACTCGTTAGAACCGCCTCATCGAGGCGGTTCTAACGTGTACCCACAATCTATATTTTGAAATCTATATAAGAAAAATATAACAATTTTCATCTGAAAATTTTCGTTTTTGCAAGGTAAAGTTTGCAATATATTTTATAGGCATGTTTTTTGTAATGGTGAAAATGATATTTACAATGATGAAATGTGGTGGAGAAATTATTACGAAAATGATAGTTTACAATGCAAATCTGTTTGAATGATGAAGAAAAGATTGAAAATCAAAACCGTAAAAAGTCGAACTTCAATGGCTCGACCGCTTTTGCAACCGTGACAATTTGTTCAAGATAGGATGAGTTTGGGTAACTGAGGGTTAAAGATAGCAACAAGTCAAGAGGCATATTGGGAATCACTGTAGACTGTGGTGAAGGCCAATTACGGGAAATGAACCATGTGCGGTGACAGAGTGTGCTTATGTTCGCGGGTTCGATTCCCGCTCAGCCAGTGACTGGACATCTTTCACAATAAAACACATCCGTGTGACATAGTGCATACTTTCATATGCCAAAAATGGGTATTATTTTTTTAAGAAAATTTGTTATGTTTTTTTTTTTTTTTTCATTAATGCCCCAAACATAGGCTGTAGAGATTCTAACGAGTACCTAAAACCGATGTCTTGGAGCAGAAATGAGAAATTAATGTATACCCTTGCCAATCCCTGTTTTTATATAAAGTGTTCATTACGAGAACACGCCTATTAAAATACATTGTAAATTTTACCGCCGGAAAAGAAAACGAAAATTTTGAGAGGAAAAATTGTGATATTTTTCTAATTTCTGCTCATAATAAAGGTTGTTGGTACACGTTAGAACCGCCTCCATAAAGCGGTTCTAACGAGTACCCATATTTTAGAGCAGAAATAAAATAAAAAAGGTTTACCCCTGTAAACCCCAGTTTTACTATATAAAAATGGGGTGTAAGGGGGTCAGTATTATATAGGCGTGTTCTCGTGATGGAAGGAAGTCCAATATGTTAGCTTTAAATGCCAGAGTTCAGTTCGTATGAACTTGGGTGTCATTGGGGCCAGAACCTGTAGTGCTAAGAAATGGTCGGGCCGAGGGTACGTAGGCTTGACTTATTCGGGTAACTCCAGGTAGGGATATAACGTGAAGGCAACGCCGCACAAAGGAAATGATATTTCATCATAGCCTTGCATCTACTGATGTGACGTTCCTTAACGTGTGTGTGTGTGTGTGAATTCGGGTTTAACGTCGCTTTCAACAATTTTTCAGTCATATCACGACGGTGTCACAGGGAGCTCAATGCTCACGTTTATAGTGCTGCCTCACTGAAGTATCATGTCCCAGACACATTACATGATACCACACCCAGTCACATTATCCTGACACTGGATCGACCAGTCCTAGCTCTACCCCGTAAATCTGAGTGCCAAACGAGGAGCAGCTAGTACCATTTTTAACGACTTTGGTATGTCGCGGCCCGGGATCGAACCCGAGACCTCCCGTTCCCCGGAGCGGGCACTCTACCAACTGAGCTATCGGGGCCGGTCGTTCCTTAACGTCATATGCTCACTGGATTCTTTCTTTTTCTCGCTTCACGCGACGTTAGTGCAATGTCGGATCCACGTGCATGCAGCGTCATGATGTTCCTGCAACGTCGCATCAATGTTAGTGCCACGTCAACGTCACATCAACTGCGGTTCAACGCCAGTCTGCGTTGGTTCGACGTTGTCCCGGCGTCTTGCGACTACTGGAATTCTACTTTAGCCTGGAGAATTTTCAATAGCCACTGAAAGTTTTCACAAATGACCAGAGACATAAAACATATGACAGTTTGTTGTCCAAGTGGCGACTAAAGGATATCCAAGACGTCTAGACCAGCGGGCACATAACGTAAAACAGCGTCGTATCAACGACGATGCAACGTCAGCATCGACTAAGATGCGACGTTGCTTGAACGTTATGTGTGCCGGTGCATGGTAGACGTTTTATTATGTTGCTCAAATACGGTTCTAAATATTTTGTTAAATCATGTATTTATGTATTGATGAAGGTTGTGATCTGTAAATGCCACGAAAATTTATATATTTAATAAATGAATAAATACAAGAATCTACTTTTGCTTTAGTTCTTGAATTGCTCTTCAGTATCCGTATTATCTGGAACTAATGATTTGTTTCATACAAATTGTCCTTATATAGAGTTTTGTTATATCGAATGGGGGTATAAAGAGGATTGAATACACCATCAGAAGCTCGGAGATTTTTCAGGTCTATCCGGTGTCCGTATCCCTCAGAGCGCTGAGCTCCTGTCAAACCATTTAGAACGATCAGACAATGAAATTCCGCTGTTAACCATTTTTGTAACAAATGGAATCTTCCTCCTTATACATGGTAGGAGTCCATTTCAAAATTTAGGGATTTTTTTCTTCAAAATTTATTTGAAAAATGACTGACTTTTAGCAAACAACGGCGGCCCTGATCATTCTGCGGCGTCTGATCTGGGCCTGCATTGTTTGCCAGGGTACACCTTTTAGGGGTTTCCAGCCTTAAATGTGTTAAACACCAGCTTAAGTACTGATTTTAAAAATGTATTTAAAGGTTAAAGGTATTCTTCTTTGCGTTTCCACTAGAAAGAGACCACCTTTGGGGTTGTTCAAAAGTGGTCTTTAGAGAGGCTGTTCTGACACCGACACGTACCCACAGCCAATGTCTTCAAACAGAAATAAGAAAACATAGCGTTCAGTCTTGTAAACAATTGTTTCTATATAAAATGGGGTTTATATGACCGTTAAAGTATCGTCGCAGAATGACTAAAAGATTAAAGGTATCACTCATGGTTTTTCACACATTAACATTTGTCGGGTCTCGAGGAAGCTGTTTGAACACGAAGCCGCTAGGTAGTAGTAGTAGTAGTAGTAGTAGTAGTAGTAGTAGTAGTAGAAGTAGCTATTTATTTATTTATTCATTTATTTATTTTAACACGTAGTAGTAGTAGTAGTAGTAGTAGTAGTAGTAGTAGTAGTAGTAGTTATTCATTATCGGGCGTTTCTGACAAGCACCAAAATAGCTGCTATGTTGTCATCTGAAATAAAAGCCATTCCTAATGGAATAAAAGATGACGTCGAATTACACAGGTATGTTGTATTCGGGCATGAGAAACTTAATCCCTTACATGATTTTACTCCTCTCAACCATGTATTTTCGAAATCGACACTTTGAAATTCATTACTTTTCTGGTAAAATCTGGAGATAGCAGTTACTTCTACTTAAGGGGAATTGATTCACCTTCTGGGGAGGCAACTCTTATAAATATTTTTGTCTTCCTTTTTCAATAGGGGTCTTCTACTAAAGGAAAGAATTTGCTCGTCAAAAGCAAATTCTTTCCTTTAGGAGCAGACCTTTTTTCGGCGGATGAGTTTGCTCGAAAGGAAGCTGGAAGCCCAAAAAGTTGTCTTCCCCATGAACAATGGCTGGAAAATGCCCGGTACTTCCAATGCCCTTAAATTTTGTTTTTATTTTAAGTGGAAAATTTACTTTTCTGTTCATGAATTTGAAAACATTCTGGTATGAACATAAATAAGCCCCATTGAGAACATATATTTACACAACTGATTCCTTTGTGAAAGTAAGGACACAGGTTTTGATTTAAAATTTACTACTTAAACCGCAAGAAATCGTCACAGGGGGATTTTGAGCGGCATGGGGTTTGAAAGCTATGCTACTTGAATATAAATACAAATTTTATAATGGTTTAGGTGTTATTGACAACGCAATGGTGTCGATAGAATTCAGATTAAAGATAAATATAAGTATATTTGTTTGCTGTTGTTTATCGAAACAACACCAAAAACAAAACTTTTTTATTAAAAATATGTCTGTACTCATTAGAATCCCCTAAATGAGGCGATTCTAAAGAGTACATATAACATACCTTCTGAAAATACATGTAGTATCGCGAAATTTTACCCATTTTATCTCTTTATCCGGTCGGCCCCCGCCCAAAGGGGCTTGAAGAAATATATGGGCTGCATGATGCTTCCACGCAGAGCTAAATCCGGCCCGCACACTAGTACTAGTAAACCGCTTAGAGGATCTAAGCCTGTCCAGGAACCGCGGTGCGAGGCGAAACGTCCATGCTAATAAACCCTATTGGTTTCATTGGGCTTGAGATGTCATTTCATCTCATTGTCGGGTAAAATTCCCACAAATTGGAAGCAACATCTCCAAAATGACCTTTACAGTGTTGACGGGGACGTTAAACCTCAAATCAAACAAACAAACAAACAAAAATCTCTTTATCCGGACGTTATGTTTAACCGTCAATTACTCAAAACTTCCCCTGTCTCGCACCAATCCTCATGGCCCGAAAGGTGTTCGAGCGCTGAATTTCAATTATTCTCTTCACTTCAGTTCGTCGTAGGGGCACCCCAAGAAATTATTTCTCTCCATGGATCTTAACCTGTCTTTATCTCCTAGCGAAATTTAGACCGGCCAAGCCTTTAGTCTTGCCTTCCCAGCTTTACTTCTGTCTGTCCATGTGCACTGTACTGGTAAACCGCTGCCCAAGAAGCGTGGTTAGGCAAACTGACCGATTCGATATAACCTGAATAGTGTTTACTAGGCCGTTAAATTTAAAACGAAAATTTAGCCAGCGCATGACAAAACCTACAATAAGACATGTGCGCCCAACGAAGACTCAGATCAGCCTGCGCATCCGCGCAGCCTGATCAGAGTCTTCGTTGTGCGCTGTCAGGATAGCTAAGGGCTCAATGCTCCTTCATGCAGCAAGAGAAGTCTCTGGTTAGACTATACGGATGCGGAGGCTGATCTGAGTCTTCGGTGGGAGCACACATGTCTTATTGTAGGCGCTGGCTCAAATTTCTTTGCCAGGCCAGCAGAACTCGGTATGTGTCCACGTACCATCTTGGGCATGGTGATGAGACTATCATGATAGCTAGTGACATCTTGGATTCGCCCATATCAGAAACTTGCAGCAATTTTTTTTTTTTTTTTTTAAGAATTTGAATATAGTGTCCAAGTGTTCAGCGTCACTGAATAACAGACTGTTACAAGTCCCTGTTGATTCGAATGCGCACCTTCTCATCGTTGATGTGGTCGTTTTGGACGGGAATTTCAGCATTATTTTTGCAATCTCTCTCGAGTCTACCGCCACTTTAAAAGTCACAATGTCATGGCGAATGTATTGTTCAATTACAGTACAAACACCGATGAGGCGGGCCTCCGTGGCCTAATGGTTAAGCGCGCGCTGTGATTCGCGCCTAGCTCGGTCTGTATGCGAGACGCCAAGTTCTGAAAGGAACGGTCACGTGTTTTTTCTTTGGACACTCCGGACTTCGGCCATCTGTGATTCACGATCGGCTCGAATTAAGTGAAATAATCTTCAAAGGGCCATAAAACCAAAACAAAAAATTCCCGAAAAAAATTCTTCTAATAGCTCCATAAAACAAACATCAAAGAATAATTTGGGGGTGAGTTTACTTATTTTCTCAAGAAAAAGTTTGTGTGTTCTCATTAGATCTTCTATAAAATAAAACTCGGATATTTTGAGTTACTTATTAGAATCGCCTCGATGAGGCGATTCTAATAAGTACCACAATATCTATTTTGTCAAGATAATTAATACTTATTAAATCAAAAATTATCCCTGATTTTTTATTTTATATTTTTTTTTACGATCAGAAGCTGTGGGAAGATGTGCCCCAAAGACTTGTAACCGAGTTTGAACCAGCCATGGTGAACGAGCACTGTACAAGTTTTGTTTGTTTGATTTGGGGTTTAACGTCCACGTCAACAATGTATAGGTCATTTTGGAGACGTTGCTTCCAATTTTGTGGGACTTTTACCCGACATTAAAATTGAATGACATTGCAAGCCCTGACGCCAAATGAAACCAATAGGGCTTATAAGCATGGACGGTCCGACTCGCACCGCTATGCCTGGGCAGACTTAGATCCTCTAAGCGATTTACCAGTACTCGTGTGCGGTCGGTTTCAGCTCTGCGTGGAAGCATCTTGCAGCCCATCTGTTTCTTC
This sequence comes from Lucinisca nassula, assembly GCA_963580285.1. NCBI lineage: Eukaryota > Metazoa > Mollusca > Bivalvia > Lucinida > Lucinidae > Lucinisca > Lucinisca nassula. Next base: position 99,117,093 of record OY757016.1, on the reverse strand, counting down.
AAGCCTCGGCGGGCGGGGGCTGCTCACTGTACAAGTAACTGCAAGTTAATCAGCCAATACCCTTTTTAAATGTTTAACATTCCATGTTTGTCAAGCAGGCGGAGTAATCTGCTCTCATAAGAGGCGGTAGCGAAATCTAGTTCCCACGTACGTCATTTGAAGTGTTGACATTTAGTGAAGCCATTCTGTCTGCATTTACTACTCTCACCCTACCTATCAAACAGTGGACCACAAACTATCAATTTATCAACCTGTCCTTAGACATTTGTATATGATTCGTATTTGACTTTTTTTAGTAAAATATGATACCTTCTTTAATAAAATGAAGTAAAACTTCAATAGCTTGAACATCCATGGGGGTTTCGAACTCGCTCTTGAGTACCAATGAAAACGTTTCCATAACTGCAGATATAGAGGATCTTATATTATTGAATTTACTAAACGAGTATATACTATATACCGCAACCTCAGCATTCCTCCTATTTCTTAGGAAAGCTCAAATTACCACAGCCAGTGGCTTAATGACATCTTAACAGTTACAATTCACAAAATAAACACCATCTGTGTGTTATCACTAAGTTCATAACCCCTGTCTCTAGAATTTTCATGCTGTACAGAAAGAGAGACTTTATCAAAGCACTGAGAGTACTGGTGGAGTGTAGGTTGGAAAAATAGTCCAGAACTGAGAATCGAACTGTTCGTTTAACCCTTAAATTCCAGTATTTTGAGCAAGCACAGTAGCCCTGATCAGACAGTTATATGGCGTCTGGTTTGCCAATGCCCAAGTGCACGAGCAAAGTCCAGAATTTCCTTTTTACGCAGCGCTCTGGCGTCTTAGGGAGGCGACTATCGATGCTATAAACTTGATTTTGTTCAACGTCGGTGGCAGTCATGGTCAGTGATAGTCACGCGGACAATAGCAAGCGTATACTGTGGGTATAACGTAGACTGTGGGTACTCGATAAAAACGCTTCATTATAAGAAAAGTATTTAGTACTTTATAACTTTTGTCTGGAAAAAATTATGGAAGCATTTTCCGTCAGTGTTTTCCAAATTATTTACTTGTCATTTGTTAATGTGTTAAATTATTTCCCTTCTGTCTACACATATATTTAACCAGCACAGCCGGCCCCCGCCCATCGGGGCTTGAAAACATTGATGGGCTGCACGATGCTTCCAGAGCTGAAATGACCCGCACACTAGTAATGCTAAACCGCTTAGAGGATCTAAGCCTGTTTAGGCAAAGCAGTGCGAGTCAGACCGCCCATGCTTATAAACCCTATTGGTTTCATTGGCCTACTTGAGATGTTATTTCATCTCAATGTCGGGTAAAAGTCCCACAAAATTGGAAGCAACGTCTCCAAAATGACCTATACGGTGTTGACGGGGACGTTAAACCACAAATCAAACAAATAAACAAACAAAATCAACCAGTACAGCAGATTCATCTTTCTGAACCAACAATATTTCATTGATAATGCTTAACCTCATATGCAACACAATCTGTGCTGGAAAAGTCATTACATGTATAACATTTTATCCAGCTGCAAACAGTGTAGATCCATGGTTGGCTTCTGATCAGAACCTACAGTGATTGTCATAGTTTCAACTCTCTCTCTCTTTTCACTCAGTCCTACCATTGCATTCCAGCTCCTGAATATATACTCGTACCTGATCAGAAACGGAGACCCTTCAGCGATATATTAAAAAACAATGGTTCATCTACCTGTTAATGCAGGCCCGCACACATGGTGGAGAGGCATGCAAACGCCCCCCCCCCCCCCCCACCTTTTTTTGGAAAATTCTCAAACTCATGCAGTTTTTTACCCTCGGCAATATACCTGAAATTCGCAACCCTCCCCACTTTTTAGGCACCACCATTCAAAGATGGCGGGTAATTATTACGAGGACTGTTCAGATATGAATGCAACTAAGCACATAAAAATGATTCCGTGATAGATTTCGATGAAAAATTTATATCCCCTCAAAGTATTCCCCTTTAGCAGATATACAAACTTTCAGTCTTCTGATCCAATCATTGAATGCATTTTGGTAGTCTTTTCGAGGTATACTATGAAGGCACTGGAATATTGCAGAACCGAGGTGTTTGCGCTGTATTTTTTCAGCCGCGGGAACAAAAAAAAAAGTCACGGGGAAAGGTCAGGGGAATACGGGGGGGTGAGGGAGTTCAACAACCTTTTCCTGCTTCAGATAGTCTTGCACAATGGACGCCTTGTGTGATGACGCATTGTCATGTAGCAATCTGATATTGGCCAAACCAGTTGCGGGTCTTCGTTCTTTGAAATATTTCTTCAATTTTCGAAGAACTTTATTCTTGTAAAACTTCGCATTTACAGATTTGCCTTTAGGCACAGCAACCTGAATAGCAGGGCCCTGATTTGAAAAGATTATGGCATACATTACCTTCTTCACGCTCATGGTCAGCTTTGCAATGCATGGTCTTTTGCAATACTTTGTTGCCCATATTTTGTTCTGAATCTTTCGTTTTGGCTCAAAAAAGTGAACCCATGTCTCGTCACCTGTGACGACATTAGCGAAAGACCGTGCATTGTAATTTGGAAACTTTTTAAGCAACTTCTTGGCGCACTGAACACGTGTCTTTTTCTACTCATCTGTCAACAGATGGGGAATCCATCTAGCACAGATCTTTCTCATTTTCAAATCCCGTTTCAGAATTGTATGAGCTGCTCCTAGTGAGATGCCAACCATACTAGCTATTTGCCTAGTGGTGTATCGTGCATCGGTAGCAACTTTTTCTTTCACTCTAGCAACCATCTTGGCATATGATGCTCTTTTCGGTCGACGATCATGTGGTGCATCTTCTGTTGAGCCTAGCCCACAGCTGAATTTCTTACACCAATGAAAAACTGTCGGAAAAGACATTTCATTATGCCCATAAACCGAACATATTTCATCAAAAATGTCTTTGCACCGTATACCAAGAATACAAGGATTCTTAATATAGGACCGTATTTCAACGGCGTACTCTGACCTTCTTCCAACCATGTTTTGTATTAGTATTCAAGAGTAGACAGTGTTTATCGAACTATATACATGGCTAAAGTGCACGGATTTTAACAGGTTTGGTATCAATGTATAGGTAAAATGTTTTTCTACGCTGTGATATTTATTTCCAGGTGATTTTCACATTAGTGCATGAGAAAACGTTCTACTTGCATTCATATTTGAACAGTCCTCGTATTATACCCTCCGAAGCTTTGAGTGTCCGTCATTCCATCCGTAAGCGCCTCATAGTTTTGTGTCCACTACATAACTCTGATACCATTTTAGATATAATTTTCACGAAACTTCACAGATATGTAGAGCACTATCAGACGATGTGCAGAACAGTTGACCCATAACTCTGATTTTCCTACTTTTGGAGTTGTTGCCCTTTCTGTCTTAGTTTTGTGTCCGCTACTATTTGAGATATTTACAGGAAACTTCACAGATATGTAGAGCACCATGAGACGACGTGCAAAACATATGAACCCTAACTCTAATTTTCCTACTTTTGGAATTATTGCCCTTTGGACTTTGAATATAGCTGTTGCTATCTGGGGTCTAACCTGGTACAAAATATCATTGCAACTGACCAAAGATTTTACTAGATTTTGAAGACCTTGACTTTATTTTAAAAGGGCACTGGACCAAAAAAACTGAAAATGAGAATTTTAATTCTGGTTTACTTTCTTTTGGAGCCATGACTCTTTGAACATTGAAAATAGTCATCTCAGTCATGTATTCCTGTCAACTTTATTAAGGAAAAGAGTAATACATTCTTACTTTGAATTCCTTTTTCACTGTGATATGGCACTTGCTTGATGTAATTGTAGTGGCGGGGCATCATGCAGTGCTTGCAGCTTTTATTCAAAGTCTGCGTACGGCCTGAATCATGTTCAAAACTGTTGAACAGTATGGCGAACATGGCGAACAGTACCGACCCTGATCAGAAGGAATGTACTGTCTATCCGATTTGGGTCTACGCTGTATGATATTTTAAAAAAAATTTTACCCAGAAACTTTGTGACAAGATTTGATATCTCATGCAAACTGTTTTCAGTGGAGATAATTTGCATGAAATGTCAAATCCTGTTTTCTAGAAGAAAAAAAAAAATGAAAAGCATTGTCAGTTTGTATCTGCTCTATCAGCAAACAAGTGAAGTACTGGCCTTCACAAACAGCTTGGTGTAGCTCACCATTCGTTTGAATTGAGGTTTACCGTCCCCGTCAACACTATTTAGGTCATTTTGGAGATGTTGCTTCCAATTTTGTGGGACTTTTACCCGACATTGTGATAAAATGAAATCTCAAGCCCTGTCACAAAATAAGACCAAAAGGCTTATAAGCATTGGACGGTCTTATCACGTCACTTGGCCTGTGCAGGCTTAGTTGTAAGCGGTTTACCAGTACTCATGTGTCGTCAGTTTGACATCTGTGTGGAAGCACCATGTAGCCCATTCTATTTCTCCAAGTTCCGGTGGACGTGGGCGACCATAAATGTTTAAGCCAGAAAAATGTTAAGTTTTATTTTTACCCACAAGATGCCAGTCATAACAACTGTTGTCTGCTTTTTTGTTTGCTTATAACTTTGATAGTATTTTTTTTTGCAATCAGTGTGGTCCCAGATCAGAGTGCTACTGATCAGGATCCACACTGTTTGCCTGTATGCTAAAATATGTTTGAAAAGTTTGAAAGGCCATGAAGCAGACGACATAAACAGACAACATTTTCAGAATTCTGTTTTACAGGGCATGTTAAGGGTGAGACAACTGCTCAAGATATCGTGTTTCTTATGTCACTGGGTAGGCTTACAGTAGGGCAAGGTCTACCATAACAAGTATAGCTTTTTACAAAAAGCTAGGTCTACGCTTAGCACATATTTAATGTAAATGTCTAGAGTTATATCCCAGAAATGTGTTTTATACAATTAACTGTCTTTGGTAATATTCTAATTTGCCATCCGGCCGACTGAAGTATAATGTCTAAAAATGTTGTAATATTGTGAAAAAGTACTTTTTCATCTTTAAAAAGGCAAGTGTAAGCTTGTGACATCTTTCAAATTGAATGCTTGAAAACTGTTGGAGAAGTTAGACTTTATAGAAGACTAATTGAAGATTTAACCTAATTGTTTGCTAATGGCGAGTTAAGTTTTTTTAGCTCACCATAGCGGAAGGCTGCTGAGTAGCTTATAGGAGAGGCAGTGGTCCGTCGTGGTCGAGAGTTTGTAGATGTATATTTTTTGTATTAGCCTGTACAATATGACAGCAGATATAGGCTTGTACAAATGTAATACATCTAGCAATTCTGTGCCAGAGCTCTGCGCGCCGGCCTCTTTTTTTGTGAAAGCTTACACTTGCTATAGGCTGCTCCTTTCTTCTTGTGAAAGCGTATACTTGTTGTGTTGCATAAGAATGGAAGGTCAACTTGCACTGTGGGTAACTAATGGCTGTACTTCCGTGTTAAACTCAATCTCTATAATGTCTACGCCCATGGGCGTAGACAATAATATGTTTGTTTATTTGACTGAATTGTGGCTGAACGTCCCAGTAAACACTGTTTAGGTTTTTTTTGGAGACACTGCTTCCAGTTTTGTGGGACTTTTACCCGACACTGGGATGAAATGACATCTCAAGCCATGCCCACAAACCTGCTGCTACCCGTTCATGAAACAAGCCAATACAAATAGATTGTAAATTTTACCGCCTAAAACACGAAACTTTTAAGATGAAAAAAAAAATCTTATTTCTGCTCAAAAACAGTACGTTAGAGATTGTGAGTATAGTACGCCTCATCGTGATGGTTCTAACGAGTACCCACACTCCACATTGTAGAACAGAAATAAGAAAAATAAGGTATATAAAAGTCGGGTTCAAGGGGGTCGGAATTATACAGGCATGTTTTCCTGATGTGATTACTAAATTACTGATGAGTGTATATGGCAAACATTGTAGACCCTTATCAAATGTCGCATTCTTAAGAGTCAGATCTGGGTCTACACTGTTGGCAAAGGCCTATTTGCCCCAATACTTAAGGTTTAAAATGTGTGTGTGTGTGTGTGTGTGTGTGTGTGTGTGTGTGTGTGTGTGTGTGTGTGTGTGTGTGTGTGTGTGTGTGTGTGTGTGTGTGTGTGTGTGTGTGTGTGTGTGTGTGTGTGTGTGTGTTTTAAGCAGTTAATGGGTGATAACAAAAAATAAAAGCCAGGATGACTTTGTTCATATTTAACCCCTAAATGCCAATCACTGCAATTGTGATTTGCATTGTTGTCTGGTGGTTACTTTAAAAGTAATTGTTGCCAACAGTGTGGACCCAGATCAGACTGCTCTTCTGGGTCCACAAGGTTTGCCTTATACAAAAATATGTTTGAAAAGTAAGCAAGAAGATTCAGCAGACAACATAAAGATACGACTTTTCTTGGCATTTAGAAGGATTAAAAGTTGTTTTGTCTTTTTTTTTTTTATATATATTTCCCAATAAAATTCAGTTTGGAGACTGGTCTAACCTCAAGCAGCCAGTGAGTTAAAATGTAGCAAGGTATTTTCTTTCAGAATTGCATCCATCTGTTGTGACTGAAACCTCATGTAGCTTTGAAGAGATTTATGGGGCTATTAGCAGGCTACAGTGATCTTATCAGTAATTTGTATAAACAATCAATTTCCCAGTTCTATTGGCCAAAAACTGGCTAGTTGTAGGTTGCGAGCTAAAGTATATAGGAAAAGGGATAAAATGCGAGGCTTCGCCGAGCATTTTATCCCTTTTCCTTAACGTGTTTAATAAATTCAATAATACACGAGCACGGATGCACAAAATGTAAATATTCCGCCATTAGTAAACGCGACGCAGTAGTAACGTTACGAGACGTATCTAACTAATCACTAGCCCAACCCATGATTCCAGTACAGATTCTAATTATCGCGTCAATTTTCTATAAATAACCGTTACCTGGATATTCTACAAAACAGTTATGGTCACGTGGACTTATGCACTGCGTTGTTACTTCGGATCGATTGATAAACAATCGACCCCAAAACTGGGATAACAGGTAATATTGATCAGGACCATTGTCTCGAGTGGTGCTCTCTAGCGATACACAGCGGCTGATTCCCCATTACTGCTACCATAAGTATGTGGTCATTTGCGATAGGTTACTTTGTTCTGTTAGTTAGAAAAAAAACTATTAAACTCTTTATGGCACCATAACATCTTGCTTTTGCTATTTCCCAGCTCGAAACCCATTTCCAAGCAATACGGCAGTATTCTGTTTCAGTCCAAATGACTAAATGGTCAGCTGTTATATCATGTGGAAATAAATACATGTAGTGTGCATGTTTGTAGGGTAGTTATAGACTCTTAAATTCCACGTGAACGCTAAGCAAAATAATTACATTTTTGCTCACCTATGCAAAATTTATATTATACAAGTTTACTTATTTATGCAAATTGGTGCATGCGTACGGGTCTTAATTAACAACGCATCCATCAAATGGTTATTTAATTCTCCGTTTCCTATCCTACTTATAACACTTACATTCAATTGCACCCAATGACGAATCGTTCCAGATTTGTGATGATCTCCAGGATGAAAAGTCCGTTACCGCGGAAGTAAGCGGTTTTAAAAACCCGCAACGTCTTCGATATTTTTGACTGGTCCCCCTAGTTTATTTTAGCCCCCGCCCAGCGGGGCTTGAAGAAATAGATGGTGCATGATGCTTCCACGCAGACTCGCGGAAACCGACCCGCACATGAGTACTGGTGAACCGCTTATAGGATCTAAGCCTACCCAGGCAATGTGGTGCGAGCCTATTGGTTTCATTGGGCGGCAGGGCTTGAGAAGTCATGTCATCTCAATGTCGGGTATAAGTCCCACAAAATTGGAAGCAACGTCTCCAAAATGACTTTTACAGTGTTGACGGGGACGTTAAACTTCAAATCAAACAAACAAACCCCCTAGTTTATTTATAACTCTAATACGACTGTTGTTCTAAACATTAAGGGGTGCCAGGTTGTGTTTATTTGGAAAATGGCTGAACTTTTTGCAATGTAGACCCTGATCCAATGCCGCGTTCTGTGGCGACTGATCGTTTGTCAGTTGCCCGCTTTGGGGTTCGGGGTAATTTTCACACGCAAGGCGAATTAACCTACGATGTTTTCATTCATAAATTGTACACGGAGACCTTAATCCTTGTGTAAAATTTATAATTATTCACCAGTAAACAGGAAGACAGGTGCGTTTATGTATTGGAAAATTCAGCTCCTTCGGCAGTTTCATTTTGTAGAGATGAGGAATTTTTGAAACTCTTTTGGATCTGGAGCACTATTTTCTCACGGATGTCTCTTGCCAAGAGTCTTGGTGGTGATTAGGCCATCTGCATTAGGCGACAGTTTAGTCTAAGGTTAAATCTGGGTCGATTGTCAATTACAATCGACCCAAAACTATACAAAATTATTTCTTGTAGAAGTCGATTTCAAAACTCAGTTCAACGAGACATTAATAATAATAATTATAATAAAAATAATAAAAATAATGCTGTTTCATTTTTTCTTCAATTTGTCTCAAGCACTGACAGCACTGGTGGGTCGATTGTCTCTGGGTGAAGGCTCGGCAAATGGTCCTAGGCGGTGACTTAGACTGTTTCATTTAACAGTGAAATTCCTGTATTTTTAGCAAACAGCGTAGAGCCTGATGAGACGCCGTGTTCTGTGGCGTCTTATCTGGGTCAACACTGTTCGCCGATTCAGTGCCAAGCACATGAGCCAAGGAGCCCAACCCACACGCTTTACATATCACACTGACGTCTAGGTGACAAGAATAACACGCATTACGATAATACGCTCGTGCGACATATATAACATTGTTTCCATATCTCCAAATTGGCTACTTTTCAGATGAAAATCCGCGGTATTTTTCTTATTTATACTGCAAACATAGGTTGTGTGTGTTCATTAGAACCACCCACAACCTATGACTTGGAGCAAAAATAAGAAAAATGAGGTATACCCCCGTAAACCCCAGTTTTCTCTATACAAAGTGGGGTTTAGCAGGGTGTTCATTTCACGGACTTGGCTATGATTAAGCGTTACCTGTATATTTGTGCGAGGGTCAGTGACAGTCACGTGGACATCAGCAGGTGACTAAACAATTGATGAAAAAAACTGCAGGTTTGACTTATTTAAATGTAGGTCTGTTTGGACAAAAATACACCCCAACCTCTTTGTAACACTATTAATGGAGCCCAAAGCAGAAACTGTGTTAGTTAAACAACCGTGGTATATCCAAACTAAAATATGCACATTTCTGGGGTCCATCTTTGACCCGTGTTATTTCCGGCCGTGTTATAATGAACCGTGTTGTAATGAGGTTGTGTTGTAAATGTTTTTTATCCAGAAAATAAAAAAAAGTAGTTCGATCCCGGCAGGATTCGAACCTGCAATCTCCTGATCCGTAGTCAGGCGCCTTATCCATTGGGCCACGGGACCGCTGTACAAACGTAACGTGTATTAATCTATACGATATTAGTTATACGCTTTATAATGCGTCAGGGCCGGTCGGTTACCTGGACATAACTGACAACTGGCGGGGGTCAAAGGCCGGATCATTTGGCAACAGAGTAAGCAGCCTTCCATTTCAAGCCGTCTCCCATGAGCTTGAGGCATTAAAAAAGGGAAGATCTGATAGGGTAGGAGAAAAAAAGCCCCTATTACCCGGACCTGCTGCATGTACAACAGACTCTTGCCCTTTGAATCCAGAACAGTAGAACGTCCCGACACGGAATTCACACCAACCCGTCAACCTCCCACTATTTATCTATATCATCACTATGTGTTTTCCAAATTGTTTATACTGTGATATTCCGCGAAATTAATTCTTCTTTCAAAATCATATTAAAAGATTATATAAAGAAAAGATTTAATACGTTCTTTATGCCTATATATAATCTGATCCGCAGATAGGTGCCTTATCCATTTGGCCACGGGACCTGCAATGGACATCCCTCTAAATCCTACTTTAAATATAGAAAACCGGGCTGTTCGGGCCTCCGTGGCCTAGTGGATAAGAGCGCTGACTCTCTCACCGCTGTGGGTTCGAGCCTGGCCATGTGAGACGCCAAGTTCTGCAACGGAAGGTCAGATGGTTTTTCTCCGGGTACTCCGGTTTTCGCCCACCTCTTATTAACGATCGGCTCAATATGAGTGAAATAATGTTGAAAGGGCCGTAACCCCCACTCCCCCATCCCCCACCAAAAAAAAACGGGCTGTAATTTTTAGTGTTGGTACTCGTTTGAACCGCCTCAATGAGGGGATTCTGACGAGCACCCACAATTTATGTTTAGGCTAGAAATAAAACCAACGACTGAGTTGCTGAATTTTCATCACGTTAACAAGCCCGTGAAATGAATGATTCGTAGTCATGCGCCTTATCCATTGAGCCACGGGACCGATGTCGGGTAGATGGAATTTAGCTACATGTAACCATGTTCATACAAGTAAACGTCAATGGCCCCATTCAGCTTGCTATTGCTCATTCCTATGAAATTGTTTTCATTCTTCCAGATGTACAGTTTGTTTGATTTGAGGTTTAATGTCCCCATCAACACTGTAAAGGTCATTTTGGAGTCGTCGCTTCCAATTTTGTGGGACTTTTACCCGACATTGAGATGAAATGACATCTCAAGCCCTGCCGCCCAATGAAACCAACAGGTCGACGGTCCGACTCGCACCGATTTGCCTGGGCAGGCTTAGATCCTCTAGCGGTGGTTTACCAGTACTCGTGTGCGGGTCGGTTTCAGCTCTGCGTGGAAGCATCTTGCAGTCCATCTATATCTTCAAGCCCCGATGGGCGATAAAACCACCTAAAATAAGACTTAATATGTTCTAGAAAGGGTTATCCTGTGGAAGCAAGGAATACATTACAGTACTGGAAAATATGGAGTGTACATGTTTTCTGGGCCAGACTAGCTAGTTTCGGCCAATTAGGCCTCATCTCATCTGATCATTATTCTTTATACAGATCCCCTATGATTTACAAATTTGTTTTCTAAAAGACAAAAATTCAAAATATTAGACCAGCTCATCTTCCCTTGGAATTTCGTTTCGTTTAAGGGTAGAGAGGTTCCTGGTCTTATATTTAGAAGTACGTCTACTGTTTTAAACGGGATAGGTTACTCTTTTATCATGCAAGTGTCTTACCCTGGTTTACAGACAAACTAGTATTTGTTTGAAAATGCATTGGCTATTTTTGGATCTTTTTGCATACTTTCTATCCAGGGACGTTTTTTTTTTTTTTTTTTTTTAAATTATCCCCTCCTATACGACCCTAGTAAAAATTAAATTAATCAACACTGTCATAACAGACAGGACATAAATTTAACTAGGTTAAATGATTTGCGAAACACTGCAAGGTCTCTGCTGGGACCACTCGCATTATTTTATAACTAAATTTTAAAACGTGAATAACAGCAAATTACATCGTTCATCTACTACAATATTGAAATTTATATGTATCTGACCAGGTCTGCACAACTGATGTCCTTGCAAGCAATATATAATTTTATGTTTTACATAGAGTTGATTTTTTTTCTCTTGGCATTTTAAACGAGCATTTACAAAGATATACATGTGGTGGTCTCTGCGCCTGTAGTGCGTGGCATGCGTCGTTGGTGCGCGGTCGCTATTGAGGGGGCGGGCGGGGCATGATGTTTGGACATTGGTTTCCGCCACATGCTCCCTGCTCCACTCGTGCCTGGTGACTCGCGGTGCGTGTCGGGTGCGATGGGTGTGCTGGGGGTGCCATATGTATGACACTTTCATTCTAGCACCATAACTGACTGTTGCCATTATTATCTTAGTTCTGGTTTCACGGCTCCTAATTTTAAATATTTATTCAATGCTTGTTACATGTTTCTGCTATGCAGAATTTTAACAACGTATAGTAGCAAAGTTGCTTTTACAATTTTACATTTTATGTCATGACCAAAAAGTTTAATCCCAGTTATTAAAAATCAGCTTTAATCATGTTTTATTCCTAGACAACTACATGAATGTTTTATAAACACTGTAAATATTGTTAATATTTATATATTTTACTTGTTAGTTAAGAGGACCATATGGTAGATAAGTATTTGTATGCTTAATATGTTATCCTCTCTAAATAAAGACTTTATTATTATTATTATTATTATTATTATTATTATTATTATTATTATTATTATTATTATTATTATCAGTGACCCTCAAATATTTTCAAAATTCCACAAATCTGATTTTAAAAACTTATTGAGAAAGTTTCAGTTATTCTTTGTTTGAGTTTTTCTGCACCCAGTGACACCTAATTAGAGACCACCTTTGGGACTGTTCAAAAGTGGTCTTAAAGATCACTTTTGAACAGTCCCAAAGGTGGTCTTAATATAGGAATTTCACTGTAAATTTATTACGGATAAATTATGGATTCTATTCTTATTTTATTTTGAAAATGTATGTTATGTATACGTATTATACCGTAATCGCCCCAATGATGCTATTCTACTGAGTATACACAACATATCTTTTTTAAGAAGATTATAAAGACATCTTTAAGTCATCCCCAATTATCCCGATTTACTCCCCCTAAGCCTCTCGAACATGTTTTGTACCAAAGGTGTTCGGGCCATTGAAATATTTAGAAGGTCACAGAATATGTGATAACCCATAACGTACCAAGCACGACAATTGTCGTCTGCTTTGTCGTCTGCCGGTTACTTGAAAAAAAAAAAAAAACGGGTTAATAACCCCTGACCAAAAATAAAAACGATTTAAAATGATCCCGGCAGGATTCGAACCTTATCCGTTGGGCCACGGGACCGTTGTTGAAAGATGAAAAACAGAAGTGAATCGATACAATTAACCCACAGCTCCCGTCACAGACACCAAGGGAAAGAAACGCAAACATGAAACAACTAGACCCTAATCGAAACATCACAGCGGAAAGCCAAAAGGACAGTTACTTTCCCACAAAATGACCAATTGGCTATCAAAAGCAAAATAATATAAGCGAAACACACACTCAAAGACAAGCCATAACAAAAATAAACCACGACAGAAGAACCGCCATGGAACGGTCAGTGAAACGAATTCCACTGGGGGTGTGGGGGTGGGGGGCTTAAATCGAGTTTACGTGGCCAAAATCCTCGCCCTTACTTCCGACGCGATTTAGACATAATTTGTTCAGTCCGCATGAAGGCCTCCTAACTCATCAGTGCAACATCTCCGTGAAAACCACAGAGATGAAACAACGGTGAGGACTCGACAGCAAAGCTGGAGCAAGAGAAAACCAACAGTTAGACTCCGGTGGGCCCAACCAGAGGAGTTTAGTTACATCTAATCGCGTTTATACCAGTAAACTTTAAGTTATTGTGGCAAACAGTATAAACCCAGATCTGACTGTTCTTGCATGAGCAGTCTGATCTGGGTTCACACTGTTTGCCTGTATGAAAAAAATATTTCTAAAAACGTTGAAGAAGATTCAGCAGACGACATAAGCAGACGACATTTTCAGATGTATTTTTTCTCGGCGTCTAACATGATAAGAGTCAAAACGTTTTCTGTCGTTTGAGTCGATTATTCATCAATCGACCCAAAACTATTAACTACAGAAGCTTCCCTCCTGCCATTAGGTCCACCTAATTATCGCTGACCCTGTACAAAATCCTGGTACCGGTTATTAATAGCAGCGCTATTCTTCTTCTTGTGAAGTTAGAGCGCTGTGTAAAAAGTAATATCTGGACTGGGCTCGTGTACTGGGTCATTGGTAAACAGTCTAGACCCAGATCAGACACCGCATAACGCGGCGCCTGATCTGGGTCTTCACTGTTCACAGGATTTTCCAGGTTAAGCGAAATCTTTCTCTTCTCATCAGAATGAAATGTCCAATGGGTAAATTTTCAGGAAGAAGCTAAATCAACGGTAGGAAATTTTATCCCCCCCCCCTACCCCCCGGCCAAAAAAAAAAAAATCCAGTGTACGTTAGAAAACAGATGTAAATATGCAGCTATCCTGTATGTTAAAACAAATTTCCGCCCATCATTTGACGCTATATGATGACGTCGGGTTTCCGACAATACATGTATAGCGCAGCTTAACCCTTTTTGTACCAAATGGAATCATCCTCCTTATAAATAGCATGAGTTCATTTCAAAATTTAGGTGTGTCAGATTGTGTTTTCTCCAAAATCTACTTGGAAATTGGCTGAATGTTTTGCAAACAGTGTAGGCCCTGATCTTACGTCTGATCTGGTCTGCACTGTTTGCCAACTACCCGTTTTGGGGTTTCCGGTACTAAATGGGTTAAGCACAGTGCGTGGAAACATTACGAAAACACACCTATACAAATACATTGCCACCTTTATCGCCGAAAAAATGAAAATTTTATGTTGAAAAAATGTGATATTTTTCTTATTTCTGCTCAAAATATAGGTTGTGGGCACTCGTTAGAACCGCCTCATCGAGGCGGTTCTAACGAGTACCCACAATCTATATTTTTTGAGCAGAAATAAGAAAAATAAGTTTTACCCCTGCAAACCCAAGTTTTACTTTATAAACGTGGGGTTCGAGGGGGTCAAAATTATATAGGCGTGTTTTCTTGATGAGGAACTGTGACTCGAATCGGTAAGAGGCTTCTGGGTGTGGAAATCAGCAATAACCTGTCATTCAACAGCCACACCCAGAAGATATGTACATCAGCAAGCCGTTACTTGGGGTTCATTAAACCCGCGATATCCAGACCAGTCAGACGCGCATACTAAAAAGCAATTGAGGCCGCCTGAAAAAAAAGGCGGAACGTGTAAATAGCAAAATAAAAATAATGATCCCGGCAGAATACGAACCTGCAATCTCCTGATCCATAGTCAGGCGCCTTATCCGTTGGGCCACGGGACCGTTTTAGAACACCTGCATGCAGATTATGTTGTTGTTTCCAGTTTCCCCGTGTCGTCAGCTGGTGGGGTCCCAGGGAACGAATCCATGCTGGCACTACACCGTAGCCGTTCGGTGATACCCCTATTCCCCGTTGCCGGTGAACAGGGAGACCATCGCTCGGCTCCAGCCCTGCATGCAGATTAGGTACATATAACCGTGTTTATACAAGCAAAACTTTACTCACCCGGCTCGTCCCATACTTCCAACGGATGGATTTTGTTCTTATTATATTTTGAAAATGTAAGTTGTGTATAGTTCGACAGAAGCTCACAGAATATGTGTTAAGAATAGCATGCTCCTCTAGAGCAGTTTGATCTTGGTGCACACTGTTTACATGTATGAAAACTACAGAAGCTTCCCGCCTTCTATTGTCAGTCTACACGAATGTAACTATCGCTGCCCATGTACAAAATCCTGGTACCGTATATTAATAGCAGCGCTAGTCTTCTCCTTGTGAATTATGCAACGTATTTCCGGGTTAAGCGAAATACTCTAAAACCTTAACACCCGAAAATGGTAATTTTAAAAATAAACACACACGTATTTTGTTGTTTTTTTTTTTTTTTTTTTTTTTTGTTTGTTTTTGACAGTTGATTTAAATGTGGCTGTTTAACGGTGATGATTTAGATATAGTTATATGGCTGCTGCCTGGAAGGATTTTTTGTGGCTACGGAAGAGATGTGGTGCTAAACAGAGGTGGCCGTTATTGGGGGTTTTACTGTATTTGTTAAGGTGCCGATCTCTCTCTCTCTCTCTCTCTCTCTCTCTCTCTCTCTCTCTCTCTCTCTCTCTCTCTCTCTCTCTCTCTCTCTCTCTCTTACGCTGCCGACTATTTGTATGTTGATATAACAAGACCTTTGTTGATCATTTCGAAAGTAAGTTATTGTTATGACAAACAGACGGATATACAACATACGAGATTTAAAATCGACTATTACCCTGTTACCCTGTTTAACTGGGCAATCTGTATTGGGTGGAATGTTTTAGATACAAAGTCTTATTTTTGTAAACTAAAACTTTGAGTGGTGCCCTACAAAAGGAGATTATTTGATAATGATTCTGATATTTTTTCTAATTTCGATAGTTAAACATATATGTATGCTGTTAGTACTCGTGAAAATCGCCTCGACGAGGCGATTCTCACGAGTACCAACAGTATATGTCCCTGTGAAAGGAAATGGGACTCTAAAAGAATAATAAACAACCGGTCTCTTTACTCGGGCCCAGTTTGTATAAGTGGAATATTGTGCTAAATGGCTAAATTATGTTCTTGTTTGGATCTTTTAGTCTGGGAAAATAGAAACACAGGTCTTAAGAATGTATCTTTGGGGAGGGAATATTAAGAATTGCCTATATACGACAATAGTTCGAACCTATTGACCTGAGACTGGTGAACTCTATTAGCATAATTTCACACCCGACTGAATGCATGTATTTATCTTCGCCATCTCCCTAAAATGGCGATATTGGTATTCAAAACATAGAGGTCGGTAAATGGGTCGCAATTCACGTAATGCCGAAAATTCACGAGAAGTTTACGAAAGCCGACGTATTAGGCAATAACATTGGCGGTATTCGACTGGTAGGTTTCGTGAAATTTCCGTGAAATTCCACGTAGGAGTGTGGTTCCTAGTTGTAATAGCTGGTCACATTGTCCAATCAAATATTTTATTTGCGTATAGCTCATAAGCGACCGTGGTGCACGAAAGGTTCGACTTTTCCTTCGAATAGAATCGTGCTCCACGATCGCTTACGTATTTGAAAAATAACTCATATTTGATTGGACCATGTGATCGGCTATTACAAGATAACACCGCACTCCTGCGTGGAATTTCACGAAAATTTCACGAAACTTCCCAGTCGAATATGGCCATTGACAAATTTATTCCATGCATAAATGTTAGTCTCAGGTCAAATTGTTCGCACTATAACTACCGAGGCAATATTATTGGTAATACAATATTCGTGTTTGTTTGATTTGAGGTTTGGGGACGTTGCTTCCAATTTTGTGGGACTGACATTGTGATGAAATGACTGATACAACGCATAATATAGTAATGTAGTAATTTCTTCATTTTGATTTTTTTTACTACATTATGCGTTGGCATAGTCGACGCGAAATGAAGTAAAAAAATTATTTCATTTCGCGTTGATATGCACCATATCGACGCATAATGAAGTAATGATGGTAGAACATAGCTGTCTTCGAAAAGACTTAGGAAGCAATACAGTTAAATTCCTACAATTTAGACCACATTTGAGACGGTTCAAAAGTGGTCTTTAAGACCACAGTTGAACAGTCCAAAAGACGGTCTTCCACAAAAGCACACTGAAGGTCAAAATCACAAAGAAAATGTAGCTTTAACCTTCCAAATATGCTTTAAAAACAAAATTTGTATTAATTTTAGGTGGTCTTAATTGTGGAATTTCATTGTATTTGATTAAGCCAGTAGAATTAAAACGGGGACGTTAAACCTCAAATCAAACAAATCAAACAAAAGACAGACATGCAGACAGACAGACAGACAGACAGACAGAATGGACAAAAACTATATACCCCCTTGCATACTTCGTATGCCGGGGGTATAAATAGATGGGCTGCACGATGCTTCCACGCAGAGCTGATACCGCCCGCACATGAGTCCTCGTAATCTGCTTAGAAGGTCTAAGCCTGTCCAGGAAAACTGCTGCGAGTCGGCCCATCCATGCATATAAACCCTATTGCTTTTAATTGGACGGCAGCGATTGAGATGTCATTTCATCTCAATATCGGGTAAAAGTCCCATAAAATTTGAAGCAATGTCTCCAAAATGACCTAAATAGTCTTGACGGGAACGTTAAACCTCAAATCAAACAAACAAACTGTTGACGCATAATGAAGTAAAATTAAGTATGCCACCCATCGCCGCAAAATGAAATAATTCTTTCATTTTGCTCAAACCTCTTAGTATCGACGCATAATGAAGAAAAAACGACATTTTATTTCATTTCGCGTCGACTATGCCAACGCATAATGTAGTAAAAATTTCAAAATGAAGAAATTACTACATTACTACATTATGCGTTGTAACAAATGACATCTCAAGCACTGTCGCCCAATGAAACCAATAGGGTTTATATGCATGGACGGTCTGACTCGCACCACATTTCCTGGGTAGGATTGGAACCGCTAAGCGGTTTACCAGTACTCACGTGCGGTTAGTTTCAGCTCTGCGTGGAAGCATCATGCAACCCAATCTGTTTCTTCAAGACCCGATGGATGGGGGTCGTGGTAATACCAGAATGGATATAACTAATTATTAATTTCGGGCTCATTCTACAAGATATTTGTTTTCTTAAAATTCATTATCTCACCAGGTCAGTTTATGCCGTCGCACGCCGTCACCGTCCGTTAGCTTTTCACATTTTCAACAACTCGTCCGAAATTGTGGAACAGGGAAACAGGATTTGAGGCATTTGATCTGAAATCCAACGACTGTCATCCTCAAAATTTATTTTGAAAGTGCTCTCCTAAATCGAAGAACCAATTAAATCCAAACTTTGTAGGAAGTATCGGGCCGACTTGTAGATCAAAAAGACCTAAAATCGTTCCATTCGGATATCCAAAATGGCCGTCATGAGTTCTGAGTTATTTTATTTTATTTATTTTTTTTTTTTTTTTTTTTTTTTGGCTGGGCAGAAGGGCAAGTGGATTCACATCACGTGAACAAGCCGTGAAATGAACACCCCACTGAACCCCAATTTATATAGAGAAAGCTGGGGTTTACAGGGGTATACACCATTTTTCTTACTTCTGGTCCAAGACATAGGTTGTGGGTACTCGTCAGAACCGCCTCAATTGGGCGGTTCTAACGAGCACCCACAACCTATGTTTCCAGTATAAATAAGAAAAATACCACGGATTTTCTACTGAAAATAAGCCATTTTGAAGATGTGAAAAAATGCACTATGTCGCACGGGTGTGTTTTCGTCATGAGTATCAGCTCTGATCCTAAATCCAAGAAGGCGAAATGACTCGAAACTTGGTAGGAAGTACCGGGGGGGGGGGGGGGGCTTGTAGGTCAGAAATAGCTTACATGCTCCCATCTAAATTTCATCATAAAAACACGTCTATATAATTTTGACCCCCTTGAATCACACTTTTATATAGTAAAACTGGGTTTACAGGGGTAAACCTTATTTTTCTTAATTCTGCTCTAAAATATACATTGTGGGAACTCGTTAGAACCGCCAGTACCCACACTCTATATTTTGAGCAGAAATTAAAAAAATATCACAATTTTTCATCTCAAAATTTTCCTTTTTTTTCGGCGGTAAAGGTTACACTGTATTTGTATAGGCATGTTTTCGCAATGGAAGATGAGCTAAAATATTTTCAGAGGAAAACAATGTACCCCAACCATAATTGTAACTGAAACACCCATTTGACTTTGAAAACTAGGTTTAGGTCACCAAAATCTAAAGTGCATAGTGCATACAAGCCATTTTATGCCAAAAAATGACAGTTCTTGAGGACCTGTGCCAATAAAAATAATGTCAATGCGGCTGATTTCCCCCATCCTAATGATGTTACCATGCAAGTTTGGTCAGGATCCATCCATAGGTTCGGGAAATATAGTGCTTCAAACAGGCTACGCAGACACCGACGCCAACGCAAACGGGATCCGCACCAAATCCCCTTGGCGGGGAACATACAAAAAATCTGTTTTAGTGGCTGTACATTATTTTACCAATAGCTACTAGGATTAGTTTACCGCCCTAAAAATAAAAGAAGCAAAAATACTGAAAGGAGGGATTCTTAGAAATTTAGAAACATACCCTAAACCCCTTTACCTTTTATACAGAGACAAATGGGGTTTATGGAGACATACATTTTTCTTATTTCTTATTTCTGCTCCAAAACATAGGTTGTGGATACTCGTTAGAACCAATACATAGGCTGTGGGTTTTCGTTAGAACCGCCTCAATGTGGCAGTTCTAACAAGCACCCACAGCCATTGTTTGAAGTATAAATAAGAAAAATAGCTGGTAATAACATCAGAAAAGTAGCCATTTTGGAGATGTGGACAATACACTATGTCGCATGGGTGTGTTATCGTAATGCTTAGCCAAGATGTTCCTTGTGAACGATCGTTGGCCCCAAAGGCTTCTAGTTATATACTGATGCCAATAAAATGCACAATGTGAAGTCTGGCAGGGCCCAATTATCCATATTTTGTTATTGTTGTTGTTGTTGTTTGTTTCTTATTTCTCTTTGAAACACAGACTGTGGGCATTAACAATGTATGTTTTGGTGCAATAGCACACCCTTTGCAACAAAATAAATAAATAAATATATAAATAAATAAATAAGCTGTCAAGGATAAATGTATGCACTATCTGAATAATTATCATCAATTATATTTAACAGTTGTCATTTTTTGCTAGAATTCTATTGAAATGTGTTTTTTTTGTTTTGTTTTTTTTTATCCTTTTTGTTGTTGTTGTTGTTAAGCGCATTAATTTTAACGAATATCGTTGTAAACCCCTTTTTATATACAGAAAAGTGAGGTATATTAGATTAATTATGATGTTATTAATAAAGTTATTTCATACTGGCCCATCTGGTCATCTGTATTGGCCTTCGGCCGAACTGGGCCAAACCGAAGTTACTTGATTAATGACAATTTTGTTACCAGACACAATTAAAAAAACATGATTATTGATTTTTGACAATACAATACAATACAAATATTTTATTAAAGTCTCACCTCATAAGAAAGCAAAATATACATATATTAAAAACTTTCATACATGAGAGGCTCTATTTTAGAGCTAAGAGAGACAAACTATACATACAATAAAAGTATGCTGCAGCAATAAAAATATATCACAGATCATTTTTGTTAAAAGAACATTACCATTATATTAATTCTTGCTATGTTCGTGACTAGGTAAGATTACTTGTACAGGTTATTTCGTCTAGTTCTTAGAATTTCATAGCAGGTTTTGGCACAACTTCTTATACTTCTGTACTGCTTGCAGCTTAAAATTGCAGACAACTGTCCATGCTCATCTATACTATAAATATCCGGAAATTCATTATGTAGCGTGTCAAACATTAAAACTCTTAAATCACTATATAAAGGACATTTGAGAAGTACGTGTTCTTCGTTCTCAATAGAGTTAGGACAGTTAAAACATGTTCTTAATTCTTCAGGTAAGCGTTCATATCTGCCAGTTTCCAGACGAATCGGCGCAACACCACAACGGAATTTTGCATACGCACTTCTATAGTGATATGGCATTATACTATTCAAATAATGCTCAGTAATATAAATGCTCTTATATGTTCTATATGTTCGTAGTTTATTCCTTCCTACTCCTTGACGGGCGTTCTCTCTATTTATATCATCGGTCCAGGAGTTTAGGAACTTATGAAAAAGGTGATCAGATACTTTCGCCTTAAGTATTTTTCTGTTCGTCACACCGTGTTGGTACTGAATGCCGGCTTCCTGTAACATTTGGTTGACTCTATAGTTCCAATTTTGGTATCGTCCGCTACCGTGACGTTCTGCCCAGTTGAATATTTTCCGATTTAGCCTACTTATATCCATAGTTTTCAGCCGGGTCCATTGATTGACCACTGCTTCCCACTGTTTAACTACTGTCGGTTTCCACCCTGTGTCACCCTGTACGGCTGAACTCGAGGTGTATCTTCCAACGCCCATGTAGTATCTTGCTGCTCTTAACTGTATTGAGTTGATACAAGTGAACTGCCTACTACCCCAAACAGCCGCTCCGTAGTTGATTACACTCCATACCATTGTATCGAAAAGCTTTGAGAAAGTTTTAAAGGGTAAGCCACCGAACTGCTTATTTTTGGCTATAACCAATCCCAGGGCTCTATTAGCGGCTTTAGACACGTGACTTGCCATTTTTGCATAATCCAGATGCTCAGTTAAAAGTATTCCAAGATATATGTATTGAGAGACAATGTCAAGGCATATTGTGCCACACTTAAAACTAAAACGGGTCTGCATAACACTATCAGGCCGGAAATGAACAACATTAGATTTCTGTTGATTAATATTTATACAGTTGTTTTGGCACCAGACATTAAGCTCGTTTAACAATATTTGAAGATCGCCTTCACTAGCCGCTATTAGAACTAAGTCATCGGCATACAACAGCACTGCTATTTTTTCATCATCTATCTCAATGCCAATGTCTAGGTTGTTAACTCTCAAAACCAAATCATTCACGTACAGGTTAAACAACAGTGTTGACAATATACATCCCTGCTTCAAACCGCACGTCACATCGATGTAGCCTGTTTTAAGCCCGTTTAATCGCACAAAACACTTCACATTGTCATAAAGCGATGTGATTGCACCATATATGTGCCCGTTTATTCCAAGATCGTGGAGCTTCCGGAATAGTAACTTCCTATTTATGGAATCATATGCTTTGGAAAAGTCTATAAACGCTGCATAAGTCGACTGACGTTTAAGCTTCCTTGTTTCAATTATCGAAGTAAGTGACTGTACGTGATCTATAGTACTGCGTCCTTTTCTAAACCCATTTTGTGGTTCACATAATATCCTGTTTTCATTCTCCCATTTCAATAATCTATTGTTTAAAACATTGCAATACAGCTTATATATTGCAGATGTTACTGTAATGCCACGGTAATTTGACGGGTTTAGTTTGTCAGATGTTGTTGATTTTAACACTGGTGTAATTATACCACACTTCCACATCTCCGGGATTTTTTCTGTTGTAAAACACTGGTTAAACAAAGTCTCTAGTAGAGCTATAAGATTTGTATTTTTCAGTACCTCAGCAGGAATTTCATCCACACCTTCTGCTTTCTTATCTTTTAGACTACGTAAAGCTGCTATAATTTCACTGCGTGTTATGCGCCTATTTAAATCATTATCAACCGCTTCCTCATTATCGATGTGGTGCATGTTTGGTGAATCAGATACAGAAGGATTCAGAAGATTGTTAAAGTGTGTTCTCCATGTGTCTAGAACGGTTTTTGTGTCTGTACTGATTTCGCCATTTGGTAGATTAACCTCCATGGGGATCTGGTTTTGCCTCTCTTTGCCTACGCCTATTTTCCCAATCTTTTTCCAGAACTCACGACAATTTCCTGAGGCTAGATTTTCAATTTCGTACTGGGAATTCCTTTGGTGCTTTCGCTTGGCTCTCTGACATTCACGGTTGAATTGTTTCCTTGTGGCTACAAACACGGATCTTAGGCGCTGTTTTTCACATTTTTTACTCTTTAACATGTTTTTCTCTGCTCTACAGACACCATTCCACAATTCCGTTAGCTGCTCTGACCACCAGGGTTTCTTTATTCTTCTCTTTTTGTTATTATACCCAAACATTACGTGAACTTGGCGGTGTTTTAACTTATTTTCCATCTCATCCTTAATGAGAGCAACGATATCGGAATAAGCCCCGTCTAAGTGTTCTTGAGTCAACCTATCATTATTTAATCTGTCAATATGCCCGTTTATTTCAGTAAACCTTGATAAAAGAAAGTCTTCAGGAATGTTTCGGTCAAATTTAGTGAACGTAACTCGTATTTTATGTCCCTTTTCCCTATCTGGCTCCGACTGTTTTGTGTTCACTTGTAAGCTCCATGTCAAAAGGGAATGATCCGGGTGAGAGGTTTCAGGGTCTATCACGCCAAGCAAATTACATCTAGTAAAGAGTTCGCTTTCTGTTGTAACTTGAAAATCAGTAAATTTATCTAGCTCTTCATAGGGTACAAAACAATAGTCCACAACTGAGCTACCTTGTGGGCCTATGAATGTGAAATTGTTCCTTAGAGTGTTTCTTCCATTTAAAATACAACAGTCTGTGTCAATTGCAAAGTCACATAAATGTTCACCTTCCTTGTTTATGTGTTGATCCACAACGTCGCGTTCTGGTAGAGTGTCAATGCCTGGAATATAATCGTCCAAGTTACCTACCCTTCCATTGAAGTCACCACAAATGTAAAATTTCTTGTCTTTACAATAAGTATGCACTTGGTACATCAGATTGTCATAAAATTCTGCAAGGTCCAATGATCGGGAAGAGTCTGACGGAGGAATGTAACATACACAACAATTGAAAACTGTCTCATCATGTATTGATCTTAACTGTATCCACAGTATACCTTCGAACTGATCGTCAAGAATTTCCACTTTAAAATATTTCAGTAAAGAGTTTTTAACAAAGAATCCTATACCTCCTGACCCTTTCCTCGCATTGACATGCTTCACTCTGTTTTGACCAAACCATGTGTAGCCGGCCAACTCCAGTGTTTGATTACCATGCAAATGTGTTTCAGCAATGCCTATTATATGCAAATCATGTAACATCAAACATTCCTTTCGTAGTTTGTAGTTATCCGACTGTTTGTTCACATTCCATCCTCGTACATTCCAAAACCCGCAGTTATACTAATTATTATACTGGGTAACACGTCTCGCATCTAGCGGTTTATTATGGTAAGAATATTGCCGTTCCCGTGTTCTGTCAGAGTAGTCTCTTTTTTCATATGAACGAGATGTATCATAGTTGTAAGAGTTTTTGTTGTATTGTCTTCGTGGATAATTTTCTCCTCGTTGATACCCCTGTTGACCATCACGTGTACTAATGCGAGATCCTCTAAGATGCAGGTTGTTTTCACCAATTGCATTAAGCAATGTTCTGAAGTTTGCATTTATTGCGCGCTGTGTTGCTGGTATATCATTCTCTACAAACACTTTATTATAACGAGAACTGTCCTTTAGCCTGTTCTTATACTTCATAACTGAGACTTTGGATTCTTTAGAGTCCAGTGTTGCCTTGACGACACCTGGTTTGCTGTTGTGTTTGTTGGCCATTCTTTCTGCTTTAACAACGGTGATGTTTTCCAGCTTTAGGGTGTCAAGGATCATGTAATGCACTCTTTTCTTAATATCTTCATTGACTCTTTCTGGGAAATTTCTGATAATAATATTTCTGTCTCTGATTTCCTGACCAATTTCTTGTGAAGCTTCTACACTACCTCTCACTTGTATTTTTGCCTGAATATCATTTACTCTCTTGCGAATGTCATCTAATTCGTCACCCAGTCGCTCATTCACTGTCGGTATTATTGTTTCTTTCACCCTTGTTATGTCTTTCTCCGTGGCCTTGAGTTGTTTGTTCACTCTGGATATTTCGCTCTCTATATCTTTTTTCACACTTTTAAACTTGTCATCAATGTTATTTTTCACATTTTGAGTCACTTTAGATTCCACTTTTTTCGACAGTCCATCCATTCGATTGTTGAATTCTACTCTGACTTGCCCGATTTGTTCCTGCAACTGTTTTACAACCGACTGATTTTCCTGTTTCATTTCATCAAACTTTTTGTCTATCGATAACTGTAGCTCTTTCACTGCCATTAATACTGCTTCAGTGCCTGATGTGTTGGCCTCTGCTCCCTGACCACTTTTCTTTTCCCTTTTGGCTGTCAAAATCCGCCTTTTTGGTCCAT
Source organism: Lucinisca nassula (assembly GCA_963580285.1). NCBI lineage: Eukaryota > Metazoa > Mollusca > Bivalvia > Lucinida > Lucinidae > Lucinisca > Lucinisca nassula. The sequence continues at coordinate 99,091,617 of OY757016.1, read as the reverse complement.
TTTTACAATTTTCTGTATCAGTTTCCACGTCAGCGTCTTCACTGTCCTCTTTGCCGGAATTGTCGTCTGTCTTATCACCCTGTGCATTTATAATGTTCTTTCTCTTTTTGATGGTACTGTCCACTGACGGTGCAGACAGATACCGCTTTCTTCTATTCATTGTTGGTGTTGTTACTGATACACACACTGGCTGTGCCATAACACTGTCAACATACGATTGGGCTTCTCCAAGACTGATGTCACTTTCAGCCATCTTAAGAATCTTATCACTGTCCTTATTGCTCTCCGTACTTTCTGGTGAGATACAATTTTCTGCACCAGCTGTTTCCTCGACTGGCTCCGGTTCACCCTGTTGCTCTTTTAACCCCGATTCCCGAACCATATCTCCAGTGATTTCTGCTATCTGTTTCATAGTAGACTTCCAGTAAACACCTCGGGGTAACGTCGAAGTGTTCACGATGTATCCTCCAACGAAACACCACGGGGTAACGTCGAGGTGTCCGCAATATCACTCCTTCAATAAAACACCTCGGGTCAACGTCGAGGCGTACTAGCAGTGTCGTAAATGTACACCTCGGGGTAACGTCGAGGTGTTGCGATGTTGCCACCTCAATAAACACCTCGGGATAACGACGAGGCGTCCTTCCTCCAATAAAACACCTCGGGGTAACGTCAAGGTGTTCGCGATGTCGCTCCTCCAATAAACACCTCGGGGTAACGTCGAGGCGTTGCGATGTTGCCACTCCAGTAAACACCTCGGGGTAACGTCGAGGCGTTGCGATGTTGCTACTCCAATAAACACCTCGGGGTAACGTCGAGGCGTCCTTCCTCCAATAAAACACCTCGGGGTAACGTCAAGGTGTTCGCGATGTCGCTGCTCCAATAAACACCTCGGGGTAACGTCGAGGCGTCGCGATTGACCTCACCCACAAAACAGCACAAATCTCACTTAAAACTTAAGGCAGGCATGGCTTTCCATACCTATACCGACCTGCTTATAATATACCGGACTACTTTTTACTAATCTCCTGAGCGGTCCAATCATGCGTGACGAAGATCGTGGCGTAATCCTCTTCTGTATACGTACTCCAATTTATGACAATAAAGATTTCAATCCACAGGTAACCGAAGGTAACACAAAGAGAATTTAAATAACAATAAGAACAATAGAAGCAAGATGGCGACCACCTTCGAAACCACCAAGATCAAGAATATTACGACTAGATTCTAACATAAAATTTCGGGTTATTTTCTCATATATTTTCTTAATCTAGATAAACGAATAAGAGCACAGTACCTTCATAAAACTTTTATCCATAAAAATTCCAATCAAAAAACACTCTAAACTATAAAAAAGCACTAAAATTCCACTCTCGATATAAACATGACCTGAACCGAAACATGTACCGTTTCAATACGATTTTTGACCTCAGTCTAATGTCACTTCACCTCCGATCAATATCGGTTGACCTTGTGTTAATGTAGATGACCTCCGAATAATACAAGATAGTCAATTAATAAATTACGTTATTAATTGACTATCCAGTATCCGTATTAACACACAGTCAAAAATCAATAATCATGTTTTTAATTGTGTCAATTAATAAAATAGTCATTAATCAAGTGTTTTCGTATTGGCCAAGTAACAGGTCCGCGTACAGCTGTATTGGCCTCGGCCTTCGGCCTAGGGCCAATACAACAGACCTCGGACCTGCAACTGGGCCAATACGAAATAACTTGATTAATAACATTATTGTATTACACCCGTGCACCACAGTGCCTTCTACGGTTAATTTTCTGATGAAAATTTGTGATATTTTCCTTATTTCAACTCATTTAGGCGGTTCTAACGAGTACCTACAAGCTATGTCTTGGAGATAATGTAAACCCCAGTTTTCTCTATATAAAGCGATGTTTACGGGTGTCTACACTTCACGGACTTTTTAACTTGATTATATTATTTTCTTATCTGTACTTAGAAACATAGTTCGTGGGTACTTGCTAGAACTATTAACGAGCACCCACAATCTACATTTGGGAAAATAAATAAGAAAAACAATATCACAACTTTCATCGGAAAAGGGTTGTGCTTAGAGATTACTTCGGAAGGTCGCGTTTCCCTAATGCGAGGGAAATCCATTAACAGGAAAGCAAAAAGGAGGTCCGAAAATATATCAGGGGTACGCCTATACAATTTTGACCCCACAGATCCCACTTTTATATAGTAAAGCTGGGGTTCACAGGTGGGAATATACATTATTTGTTTATTTCTGAAAAAAAAAAAAAAAAACATAGGTTGTAGGTACCCGTAAGAGGCGGTTCTAACGAGTTTTCACAATTTATGTTTAGAGCAGAAACATGTTAAATATCAGATTTTTTTTCCCGAACATTTTCATTTTTTGGTGGTAATTTTTTCAATTTATTTGAAAAGGCGTGTTTTCGTATTTGATTTGAGGTTTAACGTCCCGTCAACACTGTTAGGTCATTTTCGAGACGTTGCTTCCAATTTTGTGGGACTTTTACCGGACACTGAGATGAAATGACATCTAAAGCCCTGTCGCCCAATGAAACCAAAAGTGTTTGTAAGCATGGACGGTCCGACTCGCACCGCTTTGCCTGGGTAGGCTCAGATCCTCTAAGCGGTTTACCAGTACTGGTGTGCGGTCAGTTTCAGCTCTGCGTGGAAGCATCATGCAGCCCAACTATTTCTTCAGGGGCCGATTTTCGCAATCAACCAAAATCCTTAAGTTCTATACCAACAATCCATGTTCTCGTATTTTCATATCAATATGGAATAAATACTAAATCAAAGATAACATCTTTTAACTCATTCAGTACCAGAAACCCCTAAATGGGAACCTAGACAAACAGTGCAGGCCCAGATCAGACGCCCGCCGCAGAATGCGGCGTCTGATCAGGGCCTACACTGTTTGCTAAAAGTTCAGCCATTTCCCAAATAAATTTTGAAGAAAAAACAATCTGACACCCTAAATTTTGAAATGGACTCCATCTATATATAAAGAGGATGATTCCATTTGGTACAAAAATGGTTAATAATAGGTCGCCTAATTAATTTTGCGACAAAGTTAAACCACTAGTCTGAGACTGTCTTAGACTGGAGCCCATTTCGGAAATGAGGGGAGGTTACTAAGCAGTTTTATGAGAGCTAATTTGCATGTTTGTAACTTTTGCATAATCTTAATCCGTTGTTTTACAAACAAGGACTAAAATAAATAGAGACGTAATTCATAGAACTGTGAATACATGATAAATAATCTTATTTTATCGAGTTAGTTTTCTAAAGATCTTTAAGTAATCATATTAATCCTTATCTTGCTATTCACGACAACCCATATCTTTGCAGTGTAGATCCAGATCAGATGGCTTCAGCCATCTGATCAGGGTCTACACTGTTTGACATTCATTTTATGAATTTATAGCAATAAATTACATCAAGTAATTTGATTGGTTGGTAGACAGAAATGGGTGTGGCTTAAATGAATATTCAGCAAGAAATTGGTTGGTAGACAGAAATGGGGTGTGGCTTAAATGAATATTCAGCAAGAGAAGTGTTAAGATTTTATGACTGCTGTCTAAATCACTGACTTTGGTCATATCCAGACTTTTTTAGTCTGTCTGTAACATATAACGGCCTAGATGAGTTCTACCATTGCAAACAGTGTAAATCCAGATCATATGGCTTCAGATGATCTGAATCTTCACTGTCCGTAATTCAGTTGGTGAATCTGTAGGAATAAATTACATTAAGTATCACTTGATTGGTTGATGGTCAAAAATGGGTGTGGCAAAATTAATTATTCAGCATGATAAGGGTTACATGTACAGGCTGTCTGACGGTCAATAATATAAGAATCTTACTTTGGCGTGAGGGATGGGTCAAACTAAATCCGTCCGGGGTCACTGTCTTTCCGAATGATGCCGGCATTGATCCGAGGGATGGATTCTTCTATCTACCCCTCTCAGCCATGTAAGATTCTTTTTCTTGCATACCTTTCATTTCTGAGAGTGGATTTTTTTCATAATGCAGTCACTTCGATTTTCGGCGACCGCCATTAGGCGGCGTTTTGACGTCACTATACGTGCAGTGGGTAGGATAACTTGGATAGGATAAGAATTTCTATCCCAGGTTTAAATCCAATATTTTCTGACCTGGTGTCCAAGAAAATACTCTACACCATCACTGACCATGATAAGCATTAAATTATTGAAACGGACAAATGCAATAAGTTACATAGAATGTTTTTTGTTTTTCTTTGATTTAAAGTTTAAAGCCCCCCCCCCCCCACAACACAATATATATAGGCTGTTTTGGAGACGTTGCTTCCAATTTTGTGAGACTTGTACCTGACAATGTGATTAAATGACGTATCATGCCCTGCCACAAAACAGTCAGCCAGAGATATATAAATAACTTACCACAAGGAAACGGGATACTATATTCATGCCTTTGTAACAGAGCATTCCCCCACCCCATCCACCACCCCACTGTCCGAACAGAGGTGGTTGATTGGTTTATCTCAGTGACCGATGATCGGAACACTTTATGGTGACTTTCTTTGCACGTGCTTTGCATGTGTGCACATCGCTGTTACCCCTTGCTCCAGCTGTGACAAACGTCGCAATGGGCGTATCGGGCGGACCGTGGAGTAGGGACGCCATATGCATCATACTTATATAATGGTGTTTTTTGTTGTTGTTGTTGTTGTTGTTGTTTTGTTTTGTTTTGTTTTTACCATTATTAGCGTCACATTCCCACATTTACCTTGGTAGTCGGTCGATATTCTGACAGGCAACGGGAAATGGTCCACGCATATGATTCCATTGTCATATATGGGTTAAAATCGCGCTGGAAGCTCATGATTTGACTTGTTCGGTTTGTAACGCCTGGTGATTTGTTCTTCCGAAGTTTTATCAAAATGTTTATACGTAAATGCATTAGTTTAAAGAAACGACGAGGATTAGAGTCATTAACTATAGGTTAACCCGTTGTATACTAGTGGACTCTTCCATTGCTATATGTTAGACAAGTCCATTTGTCATATAAGGGGTGGTAGGCCTATTTTCTCGTTCTTATTCTGTTTTTGATGGAAACATCTTTTAGCAATTAGTGGGGGCCCTGATCAGACGCCGCGTCCTGCGGCGTCTGATCTGGGCTTGCACTGTTTGCCATTGTACCCCTTTAGGGGCTTCCCGCCTACAATGGGTAAAGAGTCCTTCAGGTTCCTTTGAAGACAAATCGTAGACATTTAAAGATGAGAAGTTTCATTAAAATACCCACAGAACTGTCACAAAATATGTTAAAGCTGAAATTTATTAAGATGAAATTTGTAGACTGATATCTCAACAGTCTTGTTTTGTTGTCTATGTGGATCTACATATTTGAGTTTCGTTAATCACAAGTTCATGAAACATTCTGGAAAATCTCTCATTACTCGTAAGAGATTTGTTTGTTTGATTCGAGGTTTAAAGTCCCCATCAACACTGTAAAGGTCATTTTGGAGACGTTGCTTCCAATTTTGTGGGACTTTCACCCGACATTGAGATGAAATGACATCTCAAGCCCTGCCGCCCAATACAACAAAAAGGCTTCTATGCATTGGACGGTCTGACTCACACCACTTTGCCTGGGCAGGCTTAGTCCTTCTAAACGGTTTACCAGTAGTCATGAGTGCATGGTCAGTTTCATCTCTGCGTGGAAGCACCATTTCTTCAAGCCCCGATGGGAGGGGGCGGTTTTGTTGTCTTTGTAGATCTAAATATTTGGGTTTCTTTAATCACAAGTTCATGAAACATTCTGGAAAACCTCTCATTACTCGAATAAGAAAAATGGGCTTTTCAAATATATGGATTAAGGTCGTTTTTTTTTTTTTTTTTCAACCTTTTTGCCGCAATTTTCGGTGATAACTGTTTTTACTATTATTGATTTTTGATCAACACATCCAGCGAGGAAGTCGTTGGGGAGAAGCTGGGCAAGCATCATGTCTCAAAAATGTTTCATCCCTTCGTCTTCCGAGAAAAACTGTAATCTGATGGGAATTTTTGTAATTTCAAGTTTATGCGAATTTTTCTGTTTCCACAAGGTCCGCCTTCAGTATTGTCTGTATTACGGGTTTGCTGACTGAAATCGCGCATTCCTGTTCCAAATGCTTCCTACGATGCCCCTTCTGTCGGACATCGTTTCAAACAGGCTGGTCATTTCATTAGAAGCCTCCGTGGTGCAGTGGTTACGCTACTCGCCTTGTAAACCAGGGATCGCAGGATCGACCCCGGGCTTCTCCAGACTTTCGGATGAGTCTTTAAACCGAGGTCCCGTCTCCGTATGACCTTAGCTGTTGGTGGGACGTTAAACTAAAACTCACTCACTCACTGGTCATTTCATTAGGAAAACATGGCCGTGTGAAACAATGGCGTTCAACATGGTGTCAGAAGTTACATGTATTAGGTAAGTATGATAACATCTTTCTAATTTCCGCTCTCAGCATAGATTGTGGGTGCTCGTTAGAACCGCCTCATTGAGGCGGTTCTAATGAGTACCCACAATCTATGGTTTGGGGCAAAAATAAGGCAGATAAAGTTTACCCCCTTACACCCCACTTTTCCCTATATAAAATGGGGTTTAGAAGGGTCTTCGTTTCACGGACTTGTTATCGTCATGTGTTTAGATTTCGATTGTGTGAGTGACAGAATTGGACTTATTATTTCTTTTTTTCGAAAAATAAATATAATAATAATGTGAAAAGTCCCTCTGAGCCAAAGGTATACAAGCCTGGAGGCCGACTTCTACTCGAGTTTCTCAAAAATCAAAACTAAAAACGTTACCGCCGAAAAAACGCGACAAAAAGATACAAAATCTACTTAATATCTAGTTTTCTTTTATTTGATCAAACTACAGTAGTAAAATTCCTATATTAAGACCACCTTCGGGACAGCCAAAAGGTTTTTTCGTTTACAAGACGGCACAGAGTTAGGAAAAAGAAAGAAATAATAACTAACACCATTTTTATATCCATTTTAATAGAAAAATTATTCAAAATTTTAGGTGGTCTTAAAAGCGGAATTTTACTGTATACAATCGGCTTCACTGAATCGATCATGGAAATTTACTCGAGATGGGGGTAGTTCGAGCCACTGATGGTTATTCATAACGGACAGGTCAGGGGGTATACTGGTACCTACTAACTTAAGGGATAACTTTGCGATCTTCTACAAATGAAATGTATGTTTTGTATTTACAGGATAAAATAACAACTACAACATACATTTTCAGGATAAAATAATAACAAAAACATACATTTTCAGGATAAAATAACAACAACAACATATATTTTCAGGATTAAATAATAACAAAAAAACATACATTTTCAGGATAAAATAATAACAACAAAATACATTTTCAAGATAAAATAATAACAGCAACATACATTTTCAGAACAAAATAATAACAACAAAATACATTTTCAGGATAAAATAATAACAACAAAGTACATTTTCAGAACAAAATAATAACAACAAAATACATTTTCAGAACAAAATAATAACAACAAAATACATTTTCAGGATAAAATAATAACAACATACATTTTCAGAATAAAATAATAACAGCATACATTTTCAGAATAAAATAATAACAACAACATACATTTTCAGGATATAATAATAACAACAACATACATTTTCAGGATAAAATAATAACAACAACATACATTTTCAGAATAAAATAATAACAACAACATACATTTTCAGGATAAAATAACAACAGCAAAATACATTAACAGGATAAAATAACAACAACAACAAACATTTTCAGGATGAAATAATAACAAAAACATACACTTTCAGGATAAAATAATAACAAAAACATACATTTTCAGGAAAAAATAATAACAACAACATACATTTTCAGGATAAAATTGTTTGTTTGTTTGATTTGAGGTTTAACGTCCCCGTCAACACTGTAAATGTCATTTTGGAGACGTTGCTTCCAATTTTGTGGGACTTTTACCCGACACTGAGACGAAACAACATCCCAAGCCCTGCCCCCAACGAAACCAATAGGGTTCATTAGCATGGACGGTCCGCCTCGAACCGCTTTTCCTGGACAGGCTTAGATTCTCTGAGCGGTTTACCAGTACTAGTGTGCGGGCCGGATTCAGCTCTGCGTGGAAGCATCATGCAGCCCATATATTTCTTCAAGCCCCTATGGGCGGGGGCCGTGAATAAAATAATAACAAAAACATACATTTACAGGATAAAATAATAACAACATACATTTTCAGGATAAAATAATAACAACAACATACATTTACAGGATAAAATAATAATAACAACATACATTTTCAGGATAAAATAATAACAACAAAATACATTTTCAGGATAAAATAATAACAGCAAAATATATCTACAGGATAAAATCATAACAACAACATACATTTTCAGGATAAAATAATAACAACAACATACATTTACAGGATAAAATAATAATAACAACATACATTTTCAGGATAAAATAATAACAACAAAATACATTTTCAGGATAAAATAATAACAGCAAAATATATCTACAGGATAAAATCATAACAACAACATACATTTACAGGATAAAATAATAACAACAAAATATATCTACATGATAAAATCATAATAACAACAAAATACATTTCAGGATAAAATAATAACAACAACATACATTTACAGGATAAAATAATAACAACAACGTACATTTTCAGGATAAAATAATAACAACAACATACATTTTCAGAATAAAATAAAAACAACAACATACATTTCCAGGATAGAATAATAACAACAACATACATTTTTAAGATAAAATAATAACAACAAATTACATTTTCAGGATAAAATAATAACAACAACATACATTTTCAGGATAAAATAATAACAACAAAATACATTTTCAGGATAAAATAATAACAACAACATACATTTTCAGGATAGAATAATAACAACAACATACTTTTTGAGGATAAAATAATAACAACAAAATACATTTTCAGAATAAAATGATAACAATAAAATACATTTTTAGAATAAAATAATAACAATAAAATACATTTTAAGAATAAAATAATAACAACAAAATACATTTTCAGAATAAAATAATAACAACAACATACATGTTCAGGATAGAATAATAACAACAAAATACATTTTCAGAATAAAATAATAACAACAAAATAAATTTTCAGAATAAAATAATAACAACAACATACATGTTCAGGATAGAATAATAACAAAACCACATTTTCAGGATAAAATATTAACAACAACATACCTTTTCAGGATAGAATAATTAGAACAACGTACATTTACAGGATAAAATTATTACAACGACATACATTTTCAGGATAAAATAAGGTTAAAATCTCCGAAAAATCATTGAATAAAACTTTGTTGTCCGGAACTATTTTTTGGTCTCAAGAACGGGTTCGACTCAGTCATGATAAACGAGCTATCCGTCTTCCAGTCACGGATTTTTTCAGTGCAAGGTCAAATTTTATTTCACTCATGAACACCAAAACTGCTATTTTCACGAGTGTTTTGGTGTTCATCGTGTTTAGTGGGTATACTATTGGGTGTAAACTGAAAGTTTGCACCTGAGAAATGGCCTGGGGTGGTATTATTATGAATGACTAATGAAATAATTGAGAGAGTAGTTTTCCAAAGAAGTTGCTGGCAAGTCTAACGTCGCGCGACAAAAGACGTGACGTCAGCGTCATAAATGACGTCAGTAACGTCCCCGTCACACACGACCGGGCTATGCGTCAATTAGAACAGTTTTGGTGTTCATGAGTGAAATAAAATTTGATCTTGCACTGAAAAAATCAAATTTTCTGTTTCTTACATGCTTCAAAAGGCAATATTTAGCACGGATGTTACACTGTAATCCAGTTTCGTCGTATCATAAGTTCAGAAAAATAAACATCCCGGGAAATCCCTCATTATAAGAGGAAATGGTGTTTACAAGTACAGTAAAATACCGCTATTAAGACCACCTAAAATCGAGACTGAAAGCTTATTGAGAAGAGCTCAGTTATTCTTACCTTGTGTTTCATATACCCAGTGTCTCCTATTAAAAGACCCCCTTTGGAACTGTTCAAAAGTGGTCCAAGACCACTTTTGAACAGTCCGTAAGGTGGTCTTAATATAGGAATTTACTGTATACAATTTGCCTGTTGTTGTTGCTGTTGTTTATTTATTTATTTATTTATTTATTTATTTATTTATTTATTTATTTATTTATTTATTTATTTATTTTGTTTTGTTTTGTTTTTTAACAAACTTGGTAGGGTCATTTGGTTCCTGAGAAAAAAAAAGGTTTTCAAATGTTTATGCCATATATGGACTTTGCGGTCAACTGGCCCATGTGGCATTATGAACAATCGTTTGCTTCCTTACCACATGGGGGCCAAACATATCATTTGGTTTTAAGTGTCCAATCGGTTTCAAAGGCTAGGTCATATGAACTTGTCAACGACGTCTACACCGACGATGCGGACGACGGACCAGTGTCAAGCCTATAACCTGCCCCCAGAGCCTTTGGCTCGCTAAAAGTTGTACCCTGTCAGTAAAAAAGTGCATTTGTTTGCCCAGTGACAACCTGTTTTCCATATACTGAAAGGTTTGTTTATAACTGATATAATGCTTTTGTTTGCAGTTGTTATGAAACTTTGTTCTCTTCTTAATATGTTATTCGGCGAAAAACCAGTACAAACTTCATCTGTGTTCGGCTCAGTGATATTATTGGAAGATTTTCTGACATTTTTTTTCCATAGACAAATACAGTGAAATCCCGCCATTAAGACCATCTAAAATTAAGACTAAACTAGCTCCTATTGAATTTTTCTTTGTGTTTTCTACACCCAGGGTCTTATAAAAAGAGACTACCTTTGGGACTGTTCAAAAGTGGTCTTAAAGACAACTTTTGAACAGGTCCAAAGCTGGTCTCAATATAGGAATATTACTGTACGTTATGCGGCGAAAAAAGCCAGTATAAACTTCTGTGTACAAATCAAATTGTGTCTCATTGATATTATTGAAAGTTTCATAGACAAAATACAGTAAAATTCATATATTAAAACCACCTTTAGGACTGTTCAAAAGTGGTCTTTAAGACCACTTTTGAATAGTCCTAAAGGTGGTCCCTTACCATGAGGCACTGGGTGCAGGAAATACAGAGACGGAATCAATAAGCTTTGAAAAGCAATTTTAGTCTTAATTTTAGGTGGTCTTAATAGCGGAATTTTATTGTACATGTGACTTTGGTGTATTCATAAACATCTTAACTGAGACTTGGCATATTTCTTTGAATAAATACAAACGTGCAAAAAGTTGCTGGTATTTATTTTATATGTAACATTTGGATAATAATCATGTTTTCAGCGTTGAAAAGGATTTATTATAATTTTGTTTCATTGTGTATGGTAATACTATTTTCGATCATTTTCTTGCTCGGTTGCCTGGTAGTACCATCATCTTAATAAATCCATGTAATGGACACTCGTGTAAACTCAACTTTAAACTTTAAAACTTGGTATTACAGGGGTATACATGATTCCTATTATTTTTGCCCCAAATCATAGATTGTTTTGTTTGTTTGAATTGAGGTTTAACGTCCCCGTCAACACTGTAAAGGTCATTTTGGAGACGTTGCTTCCATTTTTGTGGGACTTTTACCCGACATTGAGATGAAATGACATCTCAAGCCCTGCTGCCCAATGAAACCAATAAGGTTTATATACATTGGCGGTCTGACTCGCACTGCTTTGCCTAGACAAGCTTAGATCCTCTAAGCAGTTTACCAGTACTCGTACAAGTGTGCAAGTCAGTTTCAGCTCTGCGTGGAAGCATCATGCAGCCCATCTATTTCTTCAAGCCCCGATGGGCGGGCGTAAATCATAGATTGTGGGTACTCGTTAGGGCAAACACAATCTACTCGTTTGAACCGCCGCATTGAGGTGGTTCTAACAAGCACCTACAATCTATGTTTTGAGAAATAATTAGTAAAATATCACATTTTTATTAGAAAATTATCAGTTTTGAGACAATAACAACCGGATGTGCAATTTTTATCTAAATTGTGGTGACCATGAACAATATACAGTAAAATTGCTATATTAAATCCATCTTTAGGAGTGTTCAAAAGTGGTCTTTAAGACCACTTTTGAACCGTCCTAAAGGTGGTCTCTTACCAGGAGACACTGGGTGTAGAAAACACAGAGGAGGAATAACTGCTTTAAAAAGCAATTTTAGTCTTAATTTTAGGTGGTCTTAAAAGCGGAATTTTACTGTATATAAGATGATCTTTGAACGCGTGTTATATGCAAAGAATAAACTTTGAAAATTGGTAATTAAGGGAAATTATAAAGCAGATTTTTTTCTTGGTTAATGACTTTATTGTATAACATCGCTGTTATTTAGTCGGGATTACTCAGTCGTAACGTGGTTTCTAATTACGCGAAACGTCATGACGCCGTCCATCTACTGAAATTCACATTACGAAAAAAACATCGTAAACCGAAAAAAAAAAACACACGAAAATTTCAAGATGAAAAATAGTGATTTTTTCTTATTTCTGCTCAAAATATAGATTGTGGACACTCGTTAGAACCGCCTCATCGAGGCAGTTCTATCAAGTACCCACAATCTATATTTTAGAGCAGAAATAAGAAAAATAATGTTTACCCCTGTAAACATCAGTTTTACTATATAAAAGTGAGGTTCAAGGGGGTCAAAATTATATAGGCGTGTTTTCGTGATAATTTCTTCGATAAAATCCGATTTCAAAACGTAATATGACAAACACAGTCTTACACTTGATGTCATTTCATATGAAATTTATGAAAATTTCATAAATTTATGATGAAATGACCACTCGTGTAAGATCCTCTATCTCGAATAGAAATAATGGATTTTGTTTTTCATAGATAGTATATTTTACCGATCGGACTAACGTATAAATGATTCGGGATTTCGAGATTTGCAATGTTATATTCTTGTTGAAATGAAGTAAATAAAATATTGTTTAAACTAATTTGCAATTCTAGTCGTAAAGATAACACTTAACTCTTATCATGCTGTTCACGACAACCCTATCTTTGGAAACAGTGTAGATCCAGATCAGATGGTTTCTGAAGAAGCCATCTGATCAGGATCTACAATGATTGACATTCAATTTATGAATTTGTAGGAATAAATTACATCAAGAAATCTGATTGGTTCAAAGTCAGAAATGGGTGTGGCTAATCTGAATATTCAGCAAGAGAAGGTTAAACATCCGTGTGACCCAGTTCTTCTTTCACAGTGTACCCAAATAGAGGATCTTACATGAGTGTTCACTTATTATTAAATTTATTAAACGGGTTTAGGAAAAGGCATAAAATGCGAGGCTGTGCCGAGCATTTTATCCCTTTTCCTCAACGAGTTTAATAAATTCAATAATATATGAACACTATCGTATGACGTTTAAAACGTATTTTATTCACGTTTTTTTTTTTTTTTTTTTTTTTAACAAAAATGTTGTGTTTTCTTTAAACAAAAATGTCAATACTCCGCTGTTAGTAAACGCGACGTCATTAAGGACGTTGAACGTGTAAAGTTACGGGGCGTATCTAACTAATTTGCATACTTAATCCCCTAATCGATTACTGAATTTAAAACATACCAGACGCGATGTCATATGATAAAAATGATTTTTTTTCAGTTTCTGATAAAAAACATGTAATACTTTTCTTATCTTTCCTCAACACATAGACTGTGGGTGCTCGTTTGAACCACATCATTGAGGCGGTTCAAACGAGTATTGACCCACAGCTTGTGTTGGAGCAGAAATAAGAAAAATAATGTATATCCCTGTAAACCCTAGTTTTCTCTATTTAAAGTGGGGTTCACATGGGGTGTTACACGGACTTGGACTTGTTAACAACATGACGACGCACCCCCCCCCCCCCCCGCCCATCAAGGCTTGAAGAAACAGATGGGCTGCATGATGCTTCCACGCAAAGCTGAAACCGGCCGCACACTAGGACTGGTAAACCGCTTAGAGGATCTAAACCTGCTCAGGCAAAGCGGTGCGAGTCGGACCGTCCATGCTTATAAACCCTATGTGTTTCATTGGGCGACAGGGCTTGAGATGTCTTATCATCACAACGTGGGGTATATGCCCCACAAAATTGGAAACAACGTCTCCAAAATGACCTATACAGTGTTGACGGGAACGTAAAATCTCAACTCAAACAAACAAACAGCATGATCTCTGCATAGACAGTTTGATGTTTCGACACTTTTTTTTTTTTTTTTTTTTTTGTGTGTGTTTTTTTGTGTGTGTTTTTTTCGAAGTCAGCAGTCTTACGAAAGCAAACAAACAAAAGTGAACAAAAGAAAAGAAAAGAAAAAAAAAACTTTTTCATTGTTTTCGGGAAATATTTTCGCGAATCTTCACACTTTCTCGAAAAATTGCATTCGTAGAGGTTTGTAAAATAAATAAAATAAATAATCCCATCTGGAATTATTTGTGACAGTGTAGGTACCGTTACTCTATACTAAACTGACATCGAATGGTATGAATCCCAAGTTGCTAAGAATCTAAGCATGAGAGACAGTCTCTCTGCAGGAGTGCCCATGGTTTGTATCCTGTCTTTGAATCAATGGAGCTACGTTTGTAAGAAGTTCGTCAAAGTCTTGTCTATCCATTCATGCGAAATTTCTAACTTGGTTGATCTTCAGAAGCAAGCTCGTTCAGTAACCCATTGTATGCTAGTGGACTCTTCCATTGCTATATCCTGGGCAAGTCCATTTGTCGTTTTAAGGATGTCATACCTATTTTTTCGTTTTTATTATATCTTTGATAGCAAATAGTGCAGGCCGCGTTCTGTGGCGTCTGATCTGGGCCTGCACTGTTTGTTAAGGTTCCCCTTTAGGGCTTTCCCGTATACAATGGGTTAAAGCCTGCTGCGCTCTTCTCCAATGTATACATGCTCGGGTCCAACGCCTCGGTCTCCTCTTGCCACGTAGCGCTACACCAACAATTATTACACAAAGAAATTGCCATATTCTGCACCACTTTATTTAACACTATATTATGGCGGAAAATAAAAACAATCGGTAAAAAGTATAAAAGACATGCATGTCTACCACATCCTGTTCAAGACAGCACATACCGGCCCCGATAGCTCAGTTGGTAGAGTGTCCGCTCCGGGGAACGGGAGGTCTCGGGTTCGATCCCGGGCCGCGACATACCAAAGTCGTTAAAAATGGTACTAGCTGCTCCTCGCTTGGCGCTCAGATTTACGGGGTAGAGCTAGGACTGGTCGATCCAGTGTCAGGATAATGTGACTGGGTGTGGTATCATGTAATGTGTCTGGGACATGATACTTCAGTGAGGCAGCACTATTAACGTGAGCATTGAGCTCCCTGTCGCAACCAGACACCGTCGTGATATGACTGAAAAATTGTTGAAAGCGACGTTAAACCCGAATTCACACACACACACACACACCACAGCACATGCGAAACAGCCATACTTTCCGTCCGTTCTTTTCAATGAATCGAAATTAAAAAAAAGTAAGACGATCCCGGCAGGATTCGCACCTGCAATCTCCTGATCCGTAGTCAGGCGCCTTATCCAATGGGCCACGGGACCGCTGTATACAGGACAGCTGTTGGTTGGAATACATTGAGAATGAATGATTGCTTGCTTGCTTGCTTGCTTGACTGACTGACTGACTGACTGATTGATTGATTGATTGATTGATTGACTTGAGTTAATGGCTGATTGATTGATTAATTGATTGATTGATATATTAACTTGAGTACTGGTAAACCACGAAGCCTCTAAAGAGGTGCGTTTGGGAAAGTTCCTTAAACCCAGCAGTTTATTTGGGCGGTAGGGCTTGAGATGTCATTTCATCTCAGTGTCGGGTTAAAGTGCGATGAAATTAGAAGTAATGTCTCAAAAATGACCTAAATAGTGTTGGCGGGGACGTAAAACTTCCACACAAACAAATAAACAAACTCTTCTGTTTATAATCGATTGCATGCGGGAAACCCCTAAAGGGGTACCTTGGCAAACAGTGCATGCCCTGTTTGTTTGTTTGATTTGATGTTTAACGTCCCCGTCAACACTATACAGGTCATTTTGGAGACGTTGCTTCCAATTTTGTGGGACTTTCACCCGACATTGAGATGGACTGACTGTCGCCCAATGAAGCCAATACGGTTCATAAGCATGGACGGTCCGACTCGCACGGCTTTGCCTGGGGGGGAGCTTATCACTAAATATTTTCCATAGGCGACAATAATAACCTTTTACATGCTCCCACAAAAACTACACATACAAAACTTTTCAAACCTTACTTATTTATAGAGCCATCCTAGCTCAACAAGTTGATGAGAAAAAACCCACATGTTGCCCGTCTCCTTTTCAAGTTATGGTCCGCCATGTTTGTTTACGTGCATATTCGCAGTGAATACAAGCCGACTTTTTAACAGAGAGGTGACAATATAAAATCAGCCACAAATTCTTTTAGCTTGCAGATATAATTATAAAACACACATCATTTTATTTCCTAATAACTATCCTTTTCTCACATTGAAATGAAACATGGGATATTTATCCAATGGAAGCCTGTCTGGTATTTAGACTGCAACTGAAAGCTCTGTCCCAAAGTGATAAAACCCAGTACCTCCAGTATTTAGTGCAAAGCTACCTGGGCAGGCTTAGATCCTCTAAGAGGTTTACCAGTACCCATGTGCGGTCGGATTCAGCTCTGCGTGGAAGCATCGTGCGGCCCATTTATTTCGTCAAGCCCCGATGGGCGGGGCCGCAGATCAGGGCCTGCACTGTTTGCTAACAGCATTTTCCGTCAAAAAAAGAATGGAAACGAAACAATAGGCCTAACACCCCTTATATGACAAATCGACTTGTCCAACATATAGCAATTGAAGAGTCCACTAGCATAAAATGGGTTAAAGTGTGTTAACAAGGGTATTCACAGTTTTCCGGTAGGACGTTAACATTTCGACAAAGTGCATTTTTATATCCCCAAAACGGCTACTTTTCCGATGAAAGTTTGTGATATTTTTTCTTATTTAAACTCACAACATAGATTGTGGGTGCTCGTTAGAACCACCTCAAAGAGATGGTTCTAACCAGTATCCACAACATATGTTTTGTAGCAGAAATAAACGAAATGATTTATATCCCTGTAAACCCAAGTTTTCTCCATGTAAAATGGGTTTAGAGGGGTGTTAATTTCACGGATTTGTTAACGTGCTGAAAAGAAATCTATTTATTTTTTATACTATTTTTTATTTATTAATTATTTATGTATTTACATCACGTTAACAAGTCCGTGTAGAGATAACTGGTGTTTACAGAGGTATACATTATTTTTCTTATTTCTACATATGTTCTGGGTACTCGTCAGAACGGCAAATGAGGTTGCTCCAATACATATGTTCTGGGTACTCGTCAGAACGGCCCCAATGAGGTTTCAACGAGCACCCACAACCTATGTTGTGAAATAAGACAGCACGTGCAAAACAGCCATATTTTCCGTCTAAATAAGAAATATATTAAAACTTTTTTGGAGATCAGAAAAAAATGCACAGTGTCAAACGGATGTTATCGTAATATTTATAAAGGATCTTACACGAGTGGTCATTTCATATGATATTTATGAAACGAGCCTTTGGCGAGTTTCATAAATATCATACGAAATGACCACGAGTGTAAGATTCTCTTTATCATATGACTACTTTAAATTGGATTTTATCGCCTTTTAATTTGACAATTTTTCTACGAAAATTGCATTGTTGACATGGACGTCGTCATGACGTTACTTAATCCCGCCAAAGTGTTATTACACGTGTGGTCATGCGATTTTTATTACACGACGTTATCCACTGCTTATCAACGACGTCATATGATAAATTTATTTATTTACGTTATAACGAGCACTCGTAAATATCAGAAATTTTCTTAAGAAAATGTAACCGTTTTAAAGATGTGAAAAACATGCACTATGTCACACCAGTGTGTAACCGAAATGTTTATTGATTTATTAATGTATTTATTTATCTATTTATTTATTTTATATGGTTATAAATTTTCTAACTTACCTCAAAAGCGTATTTTCTTTTTCCGTCTTTCAAGAAAATCAGAACACAACCCTTACTCCTTTAATTGCCCCGAAAATGGCATTTTTTCCAACATACAAAAAAATATAACATTCTCTCTCTCTCTCTCTCTCTCTCTCTCTCTCTCATTGTTTTGTTTACATTTTTTATTTACATATTATTATTATTATTATTATTATTATCATTATTATTATTATTATCTGCATCAAAAGTAGATCGTAGTACACGCTAGAACGGTTCGAACGAGTATTGTATAAGAAACTAAAATGGCCAATAAACTTTTATCCGTTTTGCTGGACTTGAAAACAAGAACCAAAGTATCAAAATAATTAAACTATATCATGTATACAGGAAAATGGCCGTTTCATTACACAGTTTGCCAATGGTAAAACTCTACTTTTTAATGGGGAAAACGATAATAGAGCGGACACTTCGTATCGCCGTTTTGAGTTGCGATGTCGTGTATGAATCCCTTTGTTGAGGTTTACAAAATATAATACTAAACTAGAGACTAATTTAGTGACTAATTTAGTTTTATATTCTTTTCTACATTAAAATAAAATGATCATTTCAAGACCCGCTCAAGCTCACGCCCATCGGGGCTTGGTCCCCGCATGCATACAAACCCTAGCGGTTTATTTGGGAGGTTTTTCATCTCTGTGTCGTGTAAGTCTCACAAAACTGGAAGCAATGTCTCAAAAATGAGACGTGAACCTCAACACAAACAAAACAAAATCAAGTCCCGATGGTTATAAACAGGTATTGTCAACAAGCCTAGAGTAACGGCGAGATACTACGACTGAGCTGTACACGCCAACAATAGCCGCTCGCCGCATGTCGACGGCAGTGATACTCTGATTCTATGCGGCAAAAAACGTAAAACTCAAACTGAGGCTGCTGCCTTGCAAGTTATGTTATAATTCTAGTACTGTTTACCAATATGTTGAGATGTACGTTGTATATATACAGTAACTGAAGCTTGAAACTGGTTTCTGACACCCTACCATAGCGTCTTTGCACGACAGAATTTCAAAGGGACCGCAAAATCTCACCCATTCTTCTTAAGTATGCCCAGTTTTGACGCTAAATTTTAAAAAAAAAATCCGGAAAAGCAGTAACCTTGTATACCAAATACCAAAACGAACGAAATTTCACGCACAGTTTAACCCATTCTGGACGTGAAAGCTCAAAAGCCGGACATTGTCAGACAGTGCAGGACCAGATCAGATTCCACAGAAAGCGGCGTCTCATTAGGACCTTAACTCACTGCTCGCAAAAACTTAGGGGGGTGGGAACACCTTCAGGGGAGGCAACTCCTCCAAAAGTATTTCTGTCTCTCATGTCGAAAGGAGAAAGAATTTACTCCTGAGGACCCATTTTTCGGTGGGACTGAGCCTATAGAAAAGTGAACAGGAAGTCCCGAATGTTATCTCCCTTTGAAAAATAGCGAAAAATGTGCTAGATGTTCCATTTCCCTTAAGCCCTCTTCTAAACAAATTTCTATAAATCTCTCAACCTGTTATCCCTTTTCGAGGAACCCTACTTTATATAGCGCAGAAGATTCTGTTCGGCTAAAAATGGGTTTATTTAAACTGTGCCCAATGTTTGTACGACAAACCGGCGTCACAAATATGAAAAGTGTGCGTCCCCGCAGAAAGCAATGCCCATCTTTTTCTTTAATCACAGCAATCTCCTGTTGAGAAAGAATAAACAAGAATGTAAGCTGGTATAAGTGATGGGAAGATAATGTATCTTAAATGATAATTTTAAGTGGCTGTCATGACCCTTCTATACATTTCAATGCCACGAGACTTTTGGAAAATCTTCATGAGTTGCCCTTGACATTACGACAACTTACCCGTGTGTTACTTTTTCGATGAAAATTGGTGATTTTTTTCTTTGTTATACTCGAAACATAGGTTGTGGGTGCTCGTTAGAACCGCCTCAGTGAGACGGTTCTAATGAGCACCCACAACCTATGTCTAAGAGCAGAACTCAAAATACGGGATTCTCACAATTCGCTAATTTCATTGAGTCTGCTAGCGACCATTGGTTATCAGTGCAACATCACTCCTGGAGAGATTGAACGGTCAACAATAATTATCCTGATGTTCATCTGTCAATACTGACAGTGACCAATCTTAATCATATTTGAGAAATGTTACTATTTGTGTGTTCTAAGATGGCTGATTTGACCGATTGTAGCTCTGAACTGTCTGCTGCAAATAGAGCAACAGCGGCTAGAGAAAGACAGCTCTGTTGGTGATGCCTTACCTCTGGCTTCGCGCGTTTCTGCTCAGCTTCACTGATTCTTTTTGCCTCATATTCATTGGCATCGGACACCTTTTGATGAGACCTCGCCACTTTCATCTGTCCTGTGCAATTGGGTCCCACGATTCTGTTGGAATGTTGAAGACCCGGGGGGGGGGGTGGCTTTGAGGGTGTCCTTGTAGCGCTTCTTCTGACCGCCTTGAGAGCGTTTGCCAATTTCTAGTTCTCCATAGAGAATTTTCTTTGGCAAACGTTCCTCCGGCATTCTGGTAACATGGTCTGTCATCTTAACTGTGCTAATCTCAGAAGGGTATGCACACTTTGCATCCCCGCCCTATTCAGGACTTCCGTGTCCGGAACCCTGTCTTGCCATTTAATCTTTAAAAGTTTCTAAGACAGCTAGTATGTAAGTGATTCAATCTTTTGGCGTGCCGTTGGTAAATTGTCCATGTTCACATGCATACAATAGTGTTGGCAGCACCACAGCTCTGTAGACTTTCAATTTTGTGTCAAGTCTGATCCCAGACACTACCATGTAGTCGGCCAAATGCTGCACTAACTATGGCAATCCTGGCATTGACATCATCATCAATGTGCAAGGCTCTTGATAGTGTGCCTCCAAGATAGGTGAACTTGTCTACCACTTGCAATCTTTGACCTTTCACTGTGAGCTCTTTGTAAGGCTTACCAGGTGCTGGCTGATAGACTACTTCAGTCTTTTCGATGCTGATTGTGAGATCATAGCTGTCACAGGAGTCGGGTATTTGATCTATACCTTTTTGCATCTCTTCTGTAAGAGCACTTTTTGCCATGTCATCAGTAAAGAGGAACTCATCTTGCACCTCTGTGTGCAACTTGGATTTGGCTTGCAACCTTCTGAGATTGAAAGCTTCCCATCAAAGCGATACCTAATAGGTATGCCATTGAAACCACCCTGGAAAGCATCTGTGAGCATGGCAGAAAACAGCATGCTGAACAGTGTTGGAGCTAACACACAGCCTTGCTTGACTCCGTTTGTCACAGGGAATGGATTTGAAAACTCACCATTATTTTGGACCCGTGCAAGCATACCATCGTGGAACGGTCTCACCATTGTTATGAACTTGGTTGGATATCCATACTTCACCATGATCTTCCAAAGGCCGTCACGACTGACTGTGTCTATTGCTTTGGTGAGGTCAACAAAGGTCATGTATAAGTCCATGTTCTGTTCCTGGCATTTCTCTTGCAGCAGCCTTGCTATGAAGATCATGTCAATTGTTCCTCTGTCCTTCCTAAACCCAGACTGGCTTTCTGGTAGAAGCCCTGAGAGTTCAAAATGTTCATTTGGTAGGTTAAGAAGGACTCGTGCAAGGACTTTCCCAGCAGCAATCGACAATAAAGAGATGCCACGGTGATTGCCTGAGATCTGAGGGTTCCTTTTCCGTTTTAATAGGTGGATAATTGACGCATCATTGAATTTTGGAGAGATGGTTTCTTTTCTCCACATAATGTGAAATAACTCAACTTCTTTGCAACTGGAGTACCTCCTGCTTTGTAAATCTCAGCAGGTATTGCATCTGGTCCTGGAGTCTTGTCAGATGCCAGACGTTTTATTGCTTTCACTGTTTCAGTAACGGAGCAGCAGATTACATTAAACCTGTGGTAGTCTGTTGATAGCATCATCATTGATAGAGGGTGGCCGATTGAGAACACTGTCAAAGTGCTCAGCCCATTTTTATCTTTTCAAGATAGCCGTTTTGTCAGTCAGAAAACTAGTTCCATCTACATTGAGGAGAGGAGTGGTTCCTGAGCTCTGGGGACCATAAATTATCTTTAGTGCATCAAAGAACTTCTTCGTATCCTTTCTGTCTGCTAAGGACTGGACTTCATCAGCCTTGTTGCCTAGCCAGGAGTATTGCATGTCTCTGAGTCTTGTTTGGACTGGCGTGCATATATCTGAATAGGCCGCCTTGTTAGATACTGAGCTGGAATCACTGAGGCATGCCCTATGTTTGGTGCTTCTCTTCAAGGAGTCCCTGGATTTATTCATCATTCTCGTCAAACCAATCTTGATGTTTACGAGATACTGGACCTAGGGAATCCATTACTGAAAAGTGAACAGTGTCTCTGAAGACTAACCAGTTCTCTTATGGATCATCTGAACTGAATTTCATTGCATCTAGTCTGCTGCAGATGTCATGGGTGAAGGCTTGCCTCTTGCTGTCTTGTTTCAGCTTAGAGACTGGATGACATCCAGTCCCTTGGGCACTTTCTTGCCTTATGGTCGCCGTGCAGGCTGGATACGCAGGTTGAGTTTACTGACAACAAGCCTGTAATCCGCCCAGCAGTCCGCACCACACACAGTCTTTGTCACTCTGACATCCTGTCTGTCCTTCCTTCTAACTATCACACAATCAATGAGATGCCAATGTTTAGAGCGAGGATGCATCCATGATGTCTTGTTGCGAGTTGGCAGACGGAAGACTGTGTTGGTGATCAGCAGTTCATGCTCTAAGGAGGAGGCCATTGCTATTGCGCTTTCCTGCTTTCCTATTTTATAAAGATCAACTGCATACACGCCAGATACAGTTTCGGCCTTAGAACCGTGGTGTTTGTTAGATTGTGAAAATCTTATGGCAAAACATATCCAACCATTTACTGTTAAATTTTTATATTTCTGTGTAACAGGGGAATGGTTAAATTGTCAATGAATATGCACTTTTTGAAAAAATCATTAAAACTGACAGATTCCAGTGTCATTCAAAAATACGCGTAACTTTTTTTTTTCAATGCGGTAACTCGGTGCGTCAGATCAATGTTGTATACTAGGGACAAAAAATAAAGGAACCCCCGCATTCAAATAGAAAGAAGCGAAACTTCAATGTCACAGGGAAGGTTTATATGCAAATGGGATCAGTATCTGGTCCATGCACCACGAGCATTGATGCATGCACGACATCTTCTGGGCATGCTAGTGATTGTGCGATGGATTATCTCCATTGGTATCCGTCGCCATTTTTCTTGCAATGCTCGGCCGAGCTGTTGCAGATTGTTACAATGCTGCGGTCTGTTTCGCACGCGGCGACCCAAACATCCCAAATGTGCTCAATCGGCGACATATCGGGGGATTTGGCTGACCACGGCAGGGTCCTTACACCTTGTTGTCTCAGAAATTCGACGCAACACGGGCTCGATGTGGGTGTGCGTTGTCGTCTTGGAATAGGGTCTACGTAACGCTAGCCAGTCAAGTTACCATGATCGTTCAAGGTAACTGGCCAGCGTTAAGTAGACCAAATTTTACGCCCAGTGGTTGTCCCATTCGCCCGGCGCATTGGTGGGAACTTCGAGTTCCAAGACGACAACGCACGCCCATATCGAGCCCATGTTACCGTCGAATTTCTTGACAACAAGGTGTAAGGACACTGCCGTGGCCAGCCAAAGCGCACGGTATGTCGCCGATTGAGCACATTTGGGATGTCTTGGGTCGCCGCGTGCACAACAGACCGCAGCATTGTAACAATCTGCAACAGCTTGGCCGAGCATTGCAAGAAGAATGGCGACGGATACCAAGGGAGATATCCGTCGCACAATCTCTAGCATGCTCAGAAGGTGTCGTGCATGTATCAATGATCGTGATGCATGGACCAGATATCCGATCCCTTTGCATATAAACCTTCCTTGTGACACTGAAGTTTCGTTTCTTTCTATTTGAATTTGGGGGTTCCCTTATTTTTTGTCCCTAGTATACAACATTGATCTGACGACTACTGGCACATTATGCCAATTTCTCTTCTTTTTTGTGGTCAGATATAGCAGGTCGGGCCGAAAATCGGTAGCGCAAACAAATAATCTGGTACTGGCTGTTTCCTTTTCAAATTTGAAACGATTAAAATAATTGTTGTTATTATTGTATTGTCTTGATAATAAGTTGATAACATTTGTGTAAATTTCAAAACTTACAATAGATTCGTGCATCCTTATTTGTCCAGGCTAGCTAGACATCGTCTTTCAACAACCTATGTTTTGTGTTTAACACACTAGAATGTATAAAATCGTGGTGTGGAATTTGTTTCAACTGGAGCATAACTAGAAACTACATTGCTGTATATGAATCGAGTCTCTGATTTTCGTTCTTTTATGTGTTCTTTGTTTCCAAAGGCAACCTTTTAGCTTTTTATTGGACTTTCATGATACTGGAAATCCATTTGAAATATTCAAGTGATAACACGCCATTGGAAAATAATAATAATAATAAAACGTCACTTCAATAACTAGTGGTCTATGTATTAAGATGCAGATAATGAAATGAACTTTTAGTGACGAAATCTACAAAATAGAATTGGTTTCAGTATATGGTTGGATTATGTATGCATCCTTATTTGTCCAGGCTAGCTAGAAATCATCTTACAGTGTGATTTGAAATTCCTCCAACAAGACTTGGCCCTGAGGTCAGATTTGTCAAGAACAGGCGCTTACCAGCAGATTTTAAAAGTATCTTAAGAAAGTCTTCTGTTCAGGAAGTACAATGTCCAGAAGGAATGCCATCTGCCTTGTGTTTACAGAGAATAACCACATCACTGCACCAATACTGTACACGCTAGCACATAATGTTAAGTTCGTGAAATATAGATCCCCTTAAACCTCACTTTATATGGAGAAAACTTGGGTTTGCAGGGGTATACATTATTTTTTCTTATTTCTACTCCAAAACATAGGCTTGGGTACTCGTTAGAACCGCCTCAACGAGGCTGTTCTAACTAGCACCAACAACCTATGTTTTGAGTTGAAAGACGAAAAATATTACAGATTTAAATCCGAAAATTAAAATTGGACGTTTTGGAGTTCTTAAAGAATGCACTGCGGTACCGTAATGAGACTCTAAGCACTATCAGTCCTTTGATTTGAACCATGTAAACGAGCCCTAGAACCCATTGTATACTGGTGAACGTATCCTTTGTTATTGTTTATTCTCCCGAATGAATCCGCTGAGTCTAGTGCGGACTATATTGGACACCGTGCTTCAACAATCTGTGATATTTCTTGGCGGTGACAAGTTATGTGATAAAAAGGGTCTTCTTTATCATTACATTTTAATATGGAAAGGGCTATTGCCAGTTAACTGGCAATAGCGGAATTACGTTAAAATAGCTATCGCCAGTTAACTGGCATTAACTGGCAATAGCGGTTTTACGTTAAAATCGCTATTGCCAGTTGGCTTGTAGAAATATTTCATTCCGGTTATTATTTTTTCAGTAACATTTGTTATGACTGTAAAAGCTTACAACTTATGCTTGTTTTATAGTAGTGGATTTTGTGTAACTCGGCTCCGGGAATAAAAAGAACTGCCTTATTGGTGCCACGGACCCAACATGTATGTTTGTGGCTTTCACACGTGTATACACAACCTACGTTTTAGAACAGAAATAAGACACAAATGATGGAATTCCTGTAATCCCCACTTCATTACAGAGACATGTAACATACTTGTTTCACTAATTGAATACCACTACTCGAACTTACTAGTAACAAGTAGGCCCCCGCCCATTTGGGCTTGAACAAATAAATGGGCTGCGTGATGCTTCCACGCAGAGCTGAATCCGGCCCGCACACGAGTACTGATAAACCGCTTAGACGATCTAAATAGAAGTGGAGGCGGTGGTCAGGAATCGATACAATCAGCCCACAGCTCCCATCAGAGACACCTGTCCAGGCAAAGCGGTGCGAGTCGGCCCGTCCATGCTTATAAACCCTATTGGTTTCATTGGGCGGCAGGGCTTAAGATGTCATTTCATCTCAATGTCGGGTAAAAGTCCCACAAAATTGGAAGCAACGTCTCCAAAATGACCTTTACCGTGTTAACGGGGACGCTAAACCTCAAACCAAACAAACAAAAACTCGTAACAAGTACTTTGCATGGAAATATTTGATTGCTCAGGCAGACTATAAAGTTGATGTTAAATATCTAAGTTATTGAGGACCCCCAGGCATGGTAGAGTAGAACTGGGGTTTACAGGGGAATACAATATTTTTCTTATTTCTGCTCAAAAACATAGATTGTGGGTACTCGTTTATTCCAAGAATCTAAGTTTGGAGCAGAATTATGAAAGAAATCGATTTTTTTTATCTGAAAATTTTCATTTCTTTGGTGGTAAAAGTTTCCACTATATTTGAATAGGCGTGTTTTGGTACTTGTTAGAACCGCCTCATCGATCTATATTTTAGAGCAGAAATAAGAAAAATAAGTTTTACCCCTGCAAACCCCAGTTTTACAATATAAAAGTGTGGTTCAAGGGGTCAAAATTGTATAGGCATGTTTTCGTGGAGCAACGAACAACTATTTCTGCAAGCTGCATTTTGGTAGCATATAGCTGATTATATAAGTTGGATATATGCCACTTGTCAAAATCATATGTGCACAATAATTCATATCATTAGTTTAGTTTATTTTCGCTGTTTCATTTTATTTCATGCTAAATGGCAATTAGATACTGTCGTAAGATATTTTTGCTATAACTATTTAACTGGTGATAGCGGTTTTACGTTAAACTAGCTATTGCCAGTCTGGCAATAGCAATATATTTACATTTCCAGTGTAAAGTCTAATGTAAACCTATAGAAAACAATTGCGTTCATACGCCCATGAACGCATCGAATCGCTTGCTATTAAGTGACGTCATTCTAAACCATTGTTCTCTACGGGTTTGATGACGTCAACGCTGCTCCGCTCTTCGTAGAAAAACAGCGTGTAAATGTTTTTCAACTTTAAAACGTGGCCCTACAAGCATCATTTTGCCCAGTGATGAGGGGCAAATAATGTAAATATAAAAAATAAACTTAATTTTTCTGCTTTTCATGAAGGTATGAACGGCAGTGGCTCGCTAGCAAAGTTTACATGAACCCCTTCGGGGTTCATTTACTTTGCACGCGACCCGCTGCGTTCATACTTCCATGAACTGCAGAAAAATAAATTTCATTTCTTAATTAAACGTAACACCGCTATTGCCAGTTAACTGGCAATTTTAACGTAAAACAGCTATTGTCAGTTAACTGTCAACAGCCACTTCGTTTTCATATCAACCCTTATCTTGCTGTTCACGACAACCCTTACCTTTGCAAACAGTGTAGATCCAGATCAGATGGCCATCTGATCAGGATCTACACTGTTTGGCATTCAGTTTATGAATTTGTAGCAATAAATTACATCAAGTAATTTGATTGGTTGATAGACAGAAATGGGTTTGGTTTAAATGAATATTCAGCAAGATAAGGGTTAAAATTGCAAAATCTCTTAATAGGCCAGGGTGAATGAATTTCAACACATTTTAAATATTAAAATGTTAAACTCATAACTCTCGCAGCTAACACTATGACCTTACTGTGTCTAAAACCCAATAATGATTAACTCATATTCACAGTTGCCTCTTTTCATTATTGATAATATATGTATATGGCACCCACCCATCGGGGCTTAAAGAAATATATGGGCTGCATGATGCTTCCACGCAGAGCTGAAACCGACTCGCACACGAGTACTGGTAAACCGCTTAGAGGATCTAAGCCTTTCCAGGCAAAGCGGTGCGAGGCGGACCGTCCATGCTTATAAATATGATCTATAAAAGCCTATTAGTTTCATTGGGCGGCAGGGGTTGAGATGTCATTTCATTTCAGTGTCGGGTAAAAGTCCCACAAAATTGGAAGCAACGTCTTCAAAATGACCTTTACAGTGTTGACGGGGACGTTAAACCTCAAATCAAACAAACAAAATAATATATGTATAATACAATGTCTCCTAGCTTATAACCCGCAGTTCCTTGAATGTATACAGCATTTAAAAGAACCAGACATATTATGATAAAAGGAATTTTTGCATAGTTGAGAACATTTTTTTTTCAACTTTAATAAGTCAGTTTTACAAATGAGGACCGATTTTAGAACAGCATAACATATATTATGTTTTTGTTAATTTGAGGACCATATACATATGCATAAGTTTGACTGGCACAAGTGCCAAATATTTCATTCTCTTGAATTTTTATTATTATTATTATTATTATTATTATTATTATTATTATTATTATTATTACTATTATAATTATTACAAGTCTATTTATCATTTAATGTATGACGAGTCCATACATTACGAAAACACGCCTAGTACTTTGTAAATTTTACCGTCAAAAAGCGAAAATTCAAGCTGAAAAAAAAAATGATATTTTTCTTATTTCTGCTCAAACTAGATTTTGGGTACATGTTAGAACCGCCTTGTCGAGGCGGTTCTAACGAGTACCCACAATCTTTATTTCAGAGCAGAAATAAGAAAAATAAGGTTTGCTATATAAAACCACAGTTTTACTATATAAAAGTGGGGTTCAAGGGGGTTAAAATTGTATAGATATGTTTTCGTGATGTTTTTTTCTGTTCTATTTTTGACAGAATATTCTGTTAGAAAAGAGAGAAGATCCTAATGCGGCGTCTGATCTAGGTCTGCACTGTTTGCCTATATCTCTTTTAATGGTTTCCTGGCCAATTTTAGACATTTGGGTTTAACCAATGACAACCTGTACTGTAAAGTCTTGCGCTTTTGGTTCGATTGTCAGAAAAATATCATGAGCGAGGACTTGGATTGTTTCGTTTAACCCTTAAATTCACGAGCAGACAGTGTAAACCCTGATCAGAGCAAAGACGGACTTTGAATATCAAAGCCATAAAGAAGTAGGACACTTATTAATTTACATTTTCATGGCTTCGCGTATTTCAAAATTCCAATTAAATGAACATGTGTCTATATTAACAATGTTCGGATTTATTACTTTATTTATTTATTTTATTTTATTTTGGTTTTACGGTCCTTTCAACATTTACTTCTTGTGTGCCATTTCTCTTACTGGTGAGTGTATCATATGGCCTTAGGGGCGTGGGGTATCGCTGTTATGCCAATTTGTATATGTCTGTAGGTATTAACCAATGTATAATATGAGAATCGTTCACCTTATGAGTTTGGAGCGGTTCATTTTTAGCTCACCTGAGCCTTTAGGCTCATAGGTGAGCTTATAGTATAGCCATGGTCCGTCGTCCGTCCGTCCGTCGTCCGCCCGTCCGTCCGTCCGTCCGTCCACCATTTTCAAAGATCTTCTTCTCCTATACTGCAGGGCCAATCAAAGCCAAATTTCATATGGAGCCTCAGTGGGATGGGGGAACGAAAGTTTGTTCGCGGGGTCTGGATCACATGACCAAGATGGCCGCCATGCCCATATATGGTAAAAAGCCTTCAAAAAAGTTCTTCTCCAGAACCATAAGGCCAGTGGCCTTGAAACTTGGCATGTAGCATATGGTACTCGGGCCCATCATGGTTTGTACAAATGGTGACCCTGGGTTGACCTTGACCTATTTTACAGCAATGTCAAATTTGTCGACTTAGGCTTTTGCATGGGGCAAAGTGAAAATAATGGATTTATAGGAAACCATTGAAGACAGTGTCACCAAAATTTGTAGATCAGGTAAAGTAACTGAATACATGAATGTATATGGATCAGAAAGGTCAAGGTCATTCATTGGCCTTGTTCGCGGGTCTGGATCACATGACCAAGATGGCCGCCATGCCCATATATGGTAAAAAGCCTTCAAAAATATTTTTCTCCAGAACCATAAGGCCAGTGGCTTTGAAACTTGGCATGGAGCCTCAGTGGGATGGGGGAACGAAAGTTTGTTCGCGGGGTCTGGATCACATGACCAAGATGGCCGCCATGCCCATATATGGTAAAAAGCCTTCAAAAAAGTTCTTCTCCAGAACCATAAGGCCAGTGGCCTTGAAACTTGGCATGTAGCATATGGTACTCGGGCCCATTATGGTTTGTACAAACGGTGACCCTGGGTTGACCTTGACCTCTTTTACAGCAATGTCAAATTTTCCGACTTAGGCTTTTGCATGGGGCAAAGTGAAAATAATGGATTTATAGGAAACCATTGAAGACAGTGTCAACAAAATTTGTAGATCAGGTAAAGTAATTGAATACATGAAGATCTATGGGTCAGAAAGGTCAAGGTCATTCATTGGCCTTAGACCAAGGTCATTCAGGATCCATATTTCAAACATTTTTTTCTCCAAAACTACTGAGCCAATTTAAGTAAAATTTAATATGGAGCCTTTGGCGGGGGCCGGGGGTCATGAGACAATGTGTTGCCCCGAAGAATCAGGTAGGTACCTCAATGATAAAAAAAGGGGGGGGGGACATCTGTGTTTTTGTAGAAAAACAAATTCTAGTTTTGTTCTGTTACTGCTCTTGAGATATGAAAATAAATTGGAACAAGTTTTCTTTTTGTTTCATTTGCTTCTGTATACAGTATACCATTTATGTCCAATGGACAGTTCCTCATATTTTCCCTTTCTGTGAGCCAGGCACCGAGGTTATAAAACTTTTTTCACGCTCAACTCACTTCAGCATGAAATTTACCCTGCTCATAAGTTTTAAAATGCCAACAAATATTGAGATGGCATTTTAAAATTTATGAGCAGGGTAAATGACATTTTCTGCTGATCTAAGTAGGAAAATTGTCACCAGACAGGTGAGCGGTTCAGGACCACTGGTCCTCTGGTTTGTAATATGGGCGCCAGATTTGACGTGATTTGTTTTCATTGCAGTAAACTTTCCAAATATGTATGTACTTGAGCAAAAAGTGGAGACCCGGATCAGACGTCGCGTTCTGTGGCGTCTGATCTTGGTCTACATTGTTTACTTATGCCCCATAAAAAGGACGCTAGGCGTATGTGAGATGATGCACTGCATTTACATTTATATTGTTAAAGTTCAAAGTGACAAATCAGAGCCATGTCTTATACCTTTCGCTTTCGAGTAAGGCTTGGTTCTGGTGACACTACAATCTGCGAAATGGATATTTATTCAGTAGTCGGTGTGTTCCCTTCCATCTTGGTGGAAGGGTGCAACCCCGATATACTGAATGTAGAATATGACTTGGTCATATATATATATATTTATATTTACATTTCTAGTGTAAAGTATGAAAACAATGTGGTTCATACTTCCGCGAACGCGTTGGCTTCTTCAGACTTTCGGATGAGTCTTTAAACCGAGGTCCCATCTCCGTATGACTTTAGCTGTTGTTGTTGCTGTTGGTGGGACGTAAAACTCAAACACTCACTCACTTCCACGAACGCATCGAGTCACATGATTTTCAGTGACGTCAAATGATGTGATTGATATTTCAACTTTAAAAGCTTGTCCTATAAGCTTTTTTTTTTTTTTGTCTTCGCCCAGTCATGAGGGGCAAATAATGTGAATGTAAAAATTTTGCTTAATATTTCTGCTTTCCATGGAGGTATGAACGACGGTGGGTCGCTAGCATAGTGTACCTTTGGGGTTCATTTGCTCTGCACGCGACCCACTGCGTTCGTGTTTCCACGAACAGCGGAAAAATAAATAAATAAATAAATAAATAAATAAATAAATCTCAATGACGTGGCCACCCCAAACTGTTCAATGACACTTTAGGCGTTTACCTTCTCCAGACTGTGATACTTTGCTTCATTAACAAATATTTGTGGTATATGTACAGTTAATGCTATCTTGTCTGTTTGCCATTATGTGTTGTATTATTGTATCCTCATGGGCTTTATTGCCTTATGGAATTTGAAATAAAACTTACTTACTTACTTACTTCTTATATCGAGCCGATCGTTAATCAAAGATAAGCGAAAATCGGAGAACCCAGCCCTTCCATTGCAGAACTTGGCGTCTCACATAGATTAAAGGTTAGAGTTATTTCTTTCTTTCTTTCTTATTTATAATAATGTCTTTTAATGTTTGTTTGAATTGAGGTCACAGTTTTACGCCCCGTCAACACTACTTCCGTAATTTTGGAGACGTTGCTTCCAATTTCGTGGGACCTTTACCCGACATTGTGTTGAAATGACATCTCAAGCCCTGCCGCCTAAACAAACCAAAAGGGGGCGTAGGGACACGGTCCGACTCGTGCCACTTTGCCTGGGCAGGCTTAGACCGTATAAGTGGTTAACCAGTACAGTAAATAACTTTACTAATCGGAAGGGGCTTTTTTATTTGGGTTTTATTGCCCTTTCAATATTAGTTTGTTCGTTAATCAGCGAAAAATAGTTTTGACTTGGCCGTTAAACTCCAATACAAACAAATAATAAATAAATAAATAAACAAATAAAGAAAGAAAGAAAGAAAGAAAAAAAGAAATAAATAAGAGAAGATTAGAGATGGGAATGCTTCCAGATTCGGTTATTTCATCCGCGGAAGGTGCTAAAGATAATGAAGGCTTTGGCGAGAGCTAGGGACTAACTTCCCTTTTCACAGGTCCTGGTGAATGTGTATCAGATGACGTGTCACCAGTTACGACTCAGATTCAGAGACTGAATAGCGCAGAGGTCTCGTGGCCCAACGGATAAGGCGCCTGACTACGGATCAGGAGATTGCAGGTTCGAATCCTGCCGGGATCACATTTCCGCATCTTAGTCTATTTTTTTTTCTATCATACACAGTCATAATTTTTAAAAATATTCCGATTTTGTTTCTATGGACAGGCCAGTAAGTGATATCCTAAAACAATAAAAACCGAACGGTACAAGTATATTTATTTATTCAAACCTTTATGTTTTTTCGTATAAGACATTTAACATATATCAGGTTAACAAGGCATTACCATAACACACCCGTGTGCTTAACCCTTTTTGTACCGAATGGAATCTTCCTCTTTATATATAGCGGGCGTCCGTTTAAAAATTTAGGGGTGTCAGGTTGTGTTCTCTTCAAACAAAATTTATTTGGAAAATGGGTAACTTTTTGCAAACAGTGTAGGCCCTGATCAGAGGCCGCTTTCAGTGGCGTCTGATCTGGACATGCACTGTTTGTCACCCCTTTAGCGGTTTCTGGTACTGAATGGGTTAATAGCGTCTTTCTTAAAAAAAATTGAAATTTTTGCTAATTCTTGTCGAAAACAGATAGTGTGTGCTGGTTAGCACCACCTCATGGTGGCTTTATAGAGTACCTACAATCTATTTTTAGAAAAAATAAAAAATAACGAATACCCTCGTAAACCTCACTTTTCTCCATATAAAATGAGGTTTAGATGGGTATTCATGATACGGCCTTAACCTAATGGGCCTGTAAACCCGACTTTATATTATATAGAGAAAACTAGGGTCTACATGTTGACACAAGTTGTTGGTAATGAGGCCGTTCTAACGAGCATCCATAACCTATGCCTGGAGCATAAATCGAATTGAAGAAGCCATCACGAAAACACGCCTATATAATTTTGACCCTCTTGAACCCCACTTTTATATAGTAAAACTGGGGTTTACAGAGGTTAACCTTATTTTCTTATTTCTGCTCCAAAATATAGATTGTGGGTACTCGTTAGAACCGCCTCGATGAGGCGGTTCTAACGAGTAACCACAATCCATGTTTTGAGCAGAAATAAGAAAAATATCACAATTTTTCACCTTAAAAAATTTAGTTTTTCGGCGATAAAGGTGACACTGTATTTGTATAGGCGTGTTTTCGTAATGAATGTCACAAACTTTCATCAGTTAAATAATCATTTTGGAGATATGAAGGTATGAAAGACAGGCATGGTTGTATGTTTTGTTTGTTTGTTTGTATTAGAGTTTAACGGCCCAGTCAACACCATTTTAGGTCTTTTTTTGAGCCGGTCAGTTTACCTATCCACACTTTTCCTGGGCAGACCTATACATTAACTGTACTGTATGGTTGCATGTACCATATAAGATACAAGCAAAGGTGAACATGGGAAAGCGGGGAAAGCAGAATGTCACTTTTGATAAGTAGCTGTCAAACTGGAGTCAGTCTTCCACAATTCTTGCGGTCAGCCGTCCAGAGAAAAGATACCAATTTTCTCAAGTACTTAAATACCAGTATCGCCTACTTGGTCGTGAGAAACTTCAGAGTGATCAAGTCAACACCCCAGCAGCATTGGAACGTGGATATGGTTGTACTCCCCGCTAAAAAGAGTAACAATTTGTTGAAAAAAAAAAATCATTTTCAGTCGTCATCACGAAAACACGCCTATATATTTTTGACCCCCTTGAACCCAACTTTTATAAAGTAAAATTGTGGTTTACAGGGGTATACCTTATTTTTTTTATTTCTGCTCCAAAATAAATATTGTGGGCACTCGTTGGAACCGACTCGATGAGGCGGTTCTAACGAGTACCCTCAATCTATATTTTGAGCAGAAATAAGAAAAATTGTCACAATTTTTCATCTGAAAATTTTCGTCTTTGCGGTGGTAAAATTTACAATGTATTTATATAGGCGTGTTTTCGTATTGTGAAAGGAGAACCTGCAAACTGCACCATAGTTGAGACACGAGGATAATAAAGGGATAATTATCTTAATTGACCCGGGGCGCAGCATTGCCTACAATTTACATATGCGCCCAGCGCAGAATCAGATCAGCCTGCGCATCCATAAAGTCTGACCAGAAACATCTCTTGCTGCATGAAGGAGCATTGGGCCCTTAGCTATATCTTTATAGCGCATAACGAAGACTCTGATCAGACTGCGCGTATGCGCAGGCTGATCTGAGTCTTCGGTGGGCGCACATATGAATTGTAGGAAATGATGTGCCCCGGCTTAATTATTGTTAGAAACATGTTGTGGATACTTGTTATTATCTCCACTTATGTTGAGTGTGCTTGTTAGAATCGCCTCAGTGAGGTGATAAGGCGATTCTAACAAGTATCCCCAACCTATGTTTTTAAAATGGGAAAAATTATTTTTCATTTGTCATTAACCCATACATGTCTAGCGGCCTTTTTGTGTCATTCGCAAATAGTGCAGACACAAATCAGACGCCTCGGAATGCCGCGTCTGATCTGGGTTTGAATTGTTTGCTTTAAGTACATACACCTATACAAAACTTAACGCAAAAAAATGTCATCCCTATAATTGGAAATGAACCACTCCAAACTTATAAGGTGGGAGATTCCATTGTTACATATGGGTTAAGCATCCCTTAATTATCTTATTTATTCCTCTTTTGTATTATCCCTTAATTCATTATCTTAATTGCTCCTCTTTTGTATTATTTTTTAATTATCCTCTTTCGTATTATCCCTTAATTATCTTAATTACTTCTCTTTTGTATTATCTCTTATTAATCTTAATTACTCCTCTTTTGTATTATCTCTTAATTACCTTAATTACTCCTCTTTTGTATTATCCCTTAATTATCTTAATTACTCCTCTTTTATATTATCCTTTCATTATCTTAATTACTCCTCTTTCGTATCATCCCTTAATTATCTTAATTACTCCTTTTTTGTATTATCCTTTAATTATCTTAATAACTCCACTTTTGTATTATCTCTTAATTATATTAATTACTCCTCTTTTGTATTATCCCTTAATTACCTTATTTAGTCCTGATTTGTATTATCCCTTAGTTATCTTAATTACTCCTCTTTTGTATTATCCCTTAAATATCTTAATTACTCCTCTTTGTGTTAGATCTTAATTACTCCTCTTTTGTATTAACCTTTGTTATCTCAATTACTCCTGATTTGTATTATCCCTTAATTATCTTAATTACCTCTATTTTTGTTTTATTCCTGAGTTATCTTAATTACTCCTCTTTTGTATTATCCCTTAATTAATTATCTTAATTACTCCTCTTTTGTATTATCCCTTAGTTATCTTAATTACTCCTCCCTCTTTTGTATTATCCCTTAATTATCTTAATTACTCCTCTTTTGTATCATCCCTTAATTATCTTAAAAACTCCTCTTTTGTATTATCCCTTAGTTATCTTAATTACTCCTCTTTTGCATCATCTCTTAATTATCTTAATTACTCCTCTTTTGTATTATCTCTTAATTATCTTAATTACTCCTCTTTTGTATTACCCTAGTTATCCTAATTACTCCTCCCTCTTTTGTATTATCCCTTAATTATCTTAATTACTCCTATTTTGCATTATCTCTTAATTATCTTAATTAATCCTCTTTTATATTATCTCTTAATTATTTTAATTACACCTCTTTTGTATTACCCTTAGTTATCTTCATTACTCCTCCATCTTTTGTATTATCCTATAATTAATTATCTTAATTACTCCTATTTTGTATTATCTCTTAATTATCTTAATTAGTCCTCTTTTGTATTACCCTTAGTTTTCTTCATTACTCCTCCATCTTTTGTATTATCCTATAATTAATTATCTTAATTGCTCCTCATTTGTATTATCCCTTAGTTATCTTAATTACTCCTCTTTTGTTTATCTCTTAGTTATCTAAATTAATCCTCTTTTGTATTATCTCTTAATTATCTTAATTATATTTCTTTTGTTTTATCTCTTAATTATCTTAATTACTCCTCTTTTGTATTATCACTTAATTATCTTAATTACTCCTCTTTTTTATTTAAGAAATAGATCAGCTCTAGCTGTGATTTGTTGAGTAATAAATCACAGTTTGGAGGTCAGTTGTAAAGTAGACAAATCACGAGCGCGTAGCGCCTGTGATTTGTCTACTTGCAACTGACCGACAAACTGTGATTTATTATTCAACAAATCACAAACTAGAGCTGATCTATTTCGATTCTAACAGGCTGAAAATCGGCAATAATGCTGTTGTTTCCTTCAAAATCTCACAACTTTTCGCCATTGCTAGAAGAAATCCCGCTAAAATTATCGACTGAAACACATGCATTCATACCCTTTTCTAACGTTTTCGATGCGAGAATATGACTTTACACCGTCTAACGTCAAGGAACTCGACTAGTAACGTCATAAATTTGCAGTTTTTATTGACGTCACTCGTCACCCTCTTCCGAGCTGTGATTTGTTGCAGAATAAAACACAGTTATTTTCCATTGCCTATATAGGCGCGCTGTGTTAGAATATCTCTTAATTATCTTAATTACTCCTCTTTTGTATTATCCCTTAATTAATTATCTTAATTACTCCTCTTTTGTATTATCCCTTAGTTATCTTAATTACTCCTCTTTTGCATTATCTCTTAATTATCTTAATTACTCCTCTTTTGTATTATCCCTTAATTAATTATCTTAATTACTCCTCTTTTGTATTACCCTTAGTTATCTTCATTACTCCTCCATCTTTTGTATTATCCCATAATTATTTATCTTAATTACTCCTCATTTGTATTATCCCTTAGTTATATTAATTACTCCTCTTTTGTTTATCTCTTAGTTATCTTAATTAATCCTCTTTTATATTGTCTCTTAATTATCTTAATACTCTTCTTTTTTATTATCTCTTAATTATCTTAATTACTCCTCATTTGTATTATCCCTAAATTATCCTAATTACTCCTCTTTTGTTTTATCCCTTAATTATCTCAATTACTCCTCTTTTGTATTTTCCCTTAATAATCTTAATTACTCCTCTTTTGTGTAATCCCTTAATTATCTTAATTACTCTTCTTTGTTGTAGCTATATCGCTTCTTTGGTGTCCCGTTTGGGTTTAAACTTGAAAGGCAGATATCTGTATTTGAATTGCAGATATCTGAATTACAGGATTAAATACAGATATCTGCATTTCAAATACAGATATCTGCTTTTCAAAGACAGATATCCGTATTTCAAAGACAGATATCTGTAGTTAACGTTGAAATTCAGATATCTCTATTTACTGCACTTTTTGAAAACTGATGTCTCCCTCGCCGATCACTGGTGTTTACTTCGGGCTCTGAGGGTTACCACTTTTCAGAAGAGTAGTGGGTTGTAAATCGCGGTTGTAATGCTGGTAA
This sequence comes from Lucinisca nassula, assembly GCA_963580285.1. Taxonomy (NCBI): domain Eukaryota; kingdom Metazoa; phylum Mollusca; class Bivalvia; order Lucinida; family Lucinidae; genus Lucinisca; species Lucinisca nassula. The sequence continues at coordinate 99,053,413 of OY757016.1, read as the reverse complement.
GTTTCAATCGGCACAGTGCCCTCTGTTACTTGCTGGCCACTGTCCCAAGTGATAATTATTGTCAGGTTTCTGGGTGTGTGTGAATCTCAACTTCAGCATCAGTTATAGATGAAAAAATGTATATCGACTGGACTGATGTACATATTCATTGGGTCCTTTTTCTTTTCATTCATTTATTTTCTTTCTTCTTTTGTTTTTCAACATTCTTTAAAAGCAAAAAAAGGGGAATCCTTCATTTTATTGAAACGAGCTTGAGTTGCCCGTACCAGCTCATTCTGTTACAAAAATAATTTGAGAAAAACATTAGCAATTTCAGTTACCTCGGAAAAAATGTCATTTCTAGCACCGTCCCCGAAAGATGACAATATAGCAATAATTTTGGTCGGACTTGCGTGCATGTACAGACATTGATCAGTTTGCGCATCCATGCTGCATATATGAGGTCATTTAAGCATACCGGGAAGGTTGCATTTTAACTTAGTGGGTAGTCGGCCTGATCTGAGTCTTCGCTGAATGCACGTGCTGGAAGAAAACGTTTTTTGCTTGTAGCGGACCATGCCACTTGTGATATTGTTTGTTTGTTTGATTTGAGGTTTAACGTCGCCGTCAACACTGCATAGGTCATTTTGGAGACGTTGCTTACAATTGTGTGGGACTTTTACCCGAAATTGAGATGAAATGACATTTCAAACCCTGTCGTCAAATGAAACCAATATGGTTCATAAGCTTTGCCTGGGCAGGCTTAGATCCTCTAAGCGGTTTACCAGTACTCGTGTGCGGGTCGGTTTCAGCTCTGCGTGGAAGCATCATGCAGCCCATCTATGTCTTCAAGCCCGGATGGGCGGGGGCCAGCCACTTGTGATATAGTGGATCTTCGATAACATAAACCCATATGGCTCGTTTACTGGCTAATTCGAGTCATTCTGGGGTCCGTATAGAATTTTGGCCATACCTTCATATATCCGAACATTAAGGATAATGATTTTAATGACGAAAACACGCCTATACAAATGCATCGTATGCACCGCCGAAAAAACAACAACAAACAAACAAAAAAAACGAATATTTTCGGATGAAAAAATGTGATACTTTTCTTATTTCTGTTCAAAATATAGATTCGCCGGCCTCGGTAGCTCAGTCGGATACGCGTCGGACTGGTGATCAGGAGGACGCGGGTTTGCTACCTGCCGGGGTCGGTAACATTCTTTCGTGGAGATTGATCATGATTGGTCATTCTCTCCCTTCCGCTGATTTAAGAAGGGCAGTTGTCTTTGTGTGTTTGATTTGAGGTTTAACGTCCCCGTCAACACTGTATAAAGGTCATTGTGGAGGCGTTGCTTCCAATTTTGTGGGACTTTTATCGACATTGAGATGAAATGACATTTCATGCCCTGTCGCCCAGAAGGGCAGTTGTCAGTTTCTGACGAAAGAATGTGCACTGTACTGGTTAACCGCTCACGTATAAGCCTGCCCAGGAAAAGTATGGAATACAAATGAACAAATCAAAATATAGAACAAAATATAGAAATAAGAAAAATAAGGTTTACCCCTGTTTTACTGTAGAAAAAGGTGTTGGGGGGGGGGGGGGGGTCAAAATTATAATGGCGTGTTTTCGTGATGCTTCGCTTGTCGCCTATGTTTACCATGAGCTTGTTCTAATAAACGCTTCTTTGATGTGCTTAAAAAGTATGTTTTTCTATGGGTACCCAATTTAACAAAATACAGTCTATTTCTTGTCCCAGGTTCGGTGCACCCGCCCCATCGGGGCTTGGAGAAATAGATTGGGCTGCTCAGTGCTCAGTCCGCCCAGAGCTGAAACCGACCTAACCTTTGAGTACTGGTTAATCGCTTAGAAGGTCTAAGCCTGCCCATGCAAAGTAGTGCGAGTCGGAATGTCTCTAAAACCCTAGCGGTTTCTTTCGGCGTTAGGGCTTGAGAATCTTTTCATCTCAATGTCGGGTAAAAGTCGCACAACATCGGAAGCAGTGTCTCCAAAATTACCTAAATAGTGTTGAGGGGACGTCATAACTCAACACAAACAAATCTTCTAAGTTCTTGGTCCTAGAGTTAACTGTCATTGCACGGTCAGGAACTGTCATTTGCAACCACTATCTTATACATTTTTTCCTTTCACAGCAGGCCACGATGTTAAACAGAGATGAACCTATGTTGTGATATAAACGGTAACATTTTATCGAGTCAGCTATGTATCATATCAGAGACAGATTAAGAGAGACCCCACTTTCCCTGATTACTGGCCCGTTGTCATATAAAGGAATCCAAATTGAGGCGGGATTGTTTGTTTGAAGGCCCACTAATACCTGAATAAGATAGCAATTGCCACTCAGAAGCTCATCGATCACATTATAGCCCGTGATATGGACGTTAATAGGTGTCACATCAATTGTGACGTAATGGGCACTTCTCGCCGCTTATCTTCGTGATGTTACGGCATGCCAAATCGCTAGATTCCACGATCGTTTTCAGAAGCAATAAAATATACTCTTTGTTCACATTCCTTGTTGCTATATACAGTCGAACTTCAATGGCTCGAACACCTTTCGGACCTCGAAAATCTGTTCGAGACAGGGGTAGTTCGAGTCACTGACGTTACTGTCAGGGGGGCATAACGAGATACTTTTAGACATCTTTTCGGTGTTCTATAATGAAAATGTATGCTGTGTGTACTCATTAGAATCGCCTCATCGAGGCGATTCTAATGAGTACACACAGCATACATTAGCTAGCTAAAAGACTAAAATCTCCTCAGTTATCCCCCACTATTTCTTATGTAGAGGATTTCGCTAGGGGCTCAAGAATGGGTTCGACACATCCATGGTAAACGAGCCATCGATGTTTGAGCCATCGAAGTTCTACTGTAGAGTGAATTTATTAAACGAGCCGTCGGCGAGTTTCATAAAAGGTTATATGAAATGACCACGAGTGTTTTTTTGTTTGTCTGAGTTGAGGTTTTACGTCCCCGTCAAAACTATTAAGGTTATTTTGGAGAAACGGCTAAGGTTTAAGGAGCGGTCCGACTCGCATCACTTTCCAGGGATAGCTTAGACCTAAGCTGTTTACCAGTACTCAAGTTCAGTCGGTTTCAGCTCTGCGCGGAAGCACCGTGCAGCCCAATCTACACTCAGTGGCCATAAATGAGTTCCCAAAACTGTTTGACGTCGTGATGTCTGTAAATCTGTAACTACATTTCCAGATCAAATTACTAAAAAATAAAAGATCCAATGCATGTTATGTTTACTAGATTCATTGCCAATAACAAATATAGCAATTTGTCTCAGAAATCTTGCCATGCATAGCTCTGGTATATTCTTCATTTAGAGTACCGTGGTTTTAAAAATGGCTTCAAAATTCTGTGCTGGTTCACAGATTTCTTCTTATTCTGAATGATTAAGATTTTCTCCTGTAATCTATATAATTTTGGTTACACTGATGTCTTTTTAGTATGATGGACAGCTGAGAAGTCAAATATGTTTACATTTCCCCATTGAATTAATACATTATTAGAAGTGGGTGAGGTAATTCTACCCCTGACAGAAAAATAGTTGCTATGGAAACATCAAGTAATTAGGCTGCGTAGTTTCTTTCTAAATTAGTGGCACACTCTCTAATATTTTAGTAACAATCATTGAAAGGAAGTATCTTTCTTTCATATAGGAAATGTAGCTACCAACGGTGAATAAACGTCTAAATGGATGTTAGTCTTTATTGGGGTACCCATAGAGATTGACAAATTTATTGGACACTATTTTACAAATAATGAAGTCTTTGGTAAAAATATAGTCTAAAATGGTGCTTTTAATTAACAATATTTTTTACAAAATTTTACAACATATTCTTATCTTGTTTTATGTCGCGCAAAGAGTGCACGGCTGTTCAAACAAGCCCATTGTTTCCTGGATCTCCTTGCTGCTTCAATCCCCTAAGATACAATCAAACAAACAGTTTTTGCTAGAAAGTATGATTCAATATCTCTCAAATCAGATATAAAACGAAGTCCGTTTTTTGTCTGTTCCCTTGGTGTCTATCACCAAAAACAGTGATTTTCAGTGATTTTGAAGTATTTATGTTTTATCCGAAAGCAGGTTAGATTTCACATAAAGCGTTGTCTCTAAGTAATATTATACACAATCAGATCGTTTCCAGTATTTTGCCAACATTCCTACCAATTTATATCTAAAGAGATAAGAAATTGATAATTTTATAAATCTTTTAGTACACCTACCCTGATTTTTCAAAGGAAAGGTGCTAATATGTATGCTGTCTGATGTTGCCATGGTAACTGATGACATCATTATTGTAATAAGTGCTGATGTAAACATATACCCTAAATAATTAGCTGGACCAATTAACATTTGAGTATGATTTGTAATTAGGCAGAAAATTGCAATTCTTTCAGATCATATTTTTCCCCCATTTCTTGTCAGCCATTTTGGGAACTCATTTATGTCCACTGAGTGTATTTATCCAGGCCCCGATAGGCGGGGGGCGCACGACCACGAGTGTAATATTCTGTTTATCATATAACGATTTAAAACGGATTTTTAAAAAGAAAAAGAGTCGTCACGGACGGCGCCAGGATGTTACCCATAGTAACCATGTGTTTATTACACATGTGGTCATATGATTTTTTATTACATACAGTAGAACTTCGATGGCTCGAACACCGATGGCTCGTTTACCATGGCTGAGTCGAACTCGCTCTTGAGCCCCTATGGATATCCTCTTCATAAACAATAATGGGGGATAATTAAGAAGATCGTAGTCTTTTATCCTTCAAATGTATGCTGTGTGTACTCGTTAGAATCGCCTCGGTGAGGCGATTCTAATGAGTACACACAGTATACATTTTCATTACAGAACATCGAAATGATATTCAAAAGTATCTCGTTATGCCTCTTGGCAGTAACCCTTAGTGGCTCGAACTACCGCTGTGTCGAATAAATTTTCATGGTCCTGAAGGGGTTCGAGTCATCGAAGTTGGACTATTATCAACTGAAAAACGATGAAATATACTAGTAATCGGCTGGCTTTGATAAATATATTGTGCTGCATGATGCTTCCACACAGAGCTGAAACCGACTGATTTGAGTACCGCTTAGAAGGTCTGAGCCTGTCCTGGCAAAGTGGTGCGAGTCGGACCGTCCCTGCACATAAACTCAATTGGTTTGATTTGGACAGATAGGGATTGCAATGTCACTCCGTCTCAATGTTGGGTAAAAGTCCCACACAATTGGAAGCAACGTCTCCAAAATGACCTCAATAGTGTTGACGGGGGCTTAAAACCTCCATTCAAACAAAATACTAGTAAAAGGTGCTACACTTCTTTGTTTTAATCTGAGAATGTAATAACGCCATGTATTAAATTCGGTAATCCAATAGGGGTATAGTTCGAGCCACTGAAGGGTTAACCATCACACCATGTCGCTAGGCATTAAAAAGGATAATGTTAGGATATTTTCTATAAAATACATGCAAAGGTATGCTATGGGTACTCATTAGAATCGCCTCGATGAGGCGATTCTAATGAGTACACACAGCATACATTTTCAAGATACCCTGAATTCTCCCCAAATATTTGTGGAGTTATTGAACGAATTCCACGGAGAACCACTTGGAATCGGCCGTGGTAAACGAGCCATGACGAACTTTTACGGACATCCAGGTAACTGCTGTTGGTTAAAGTTAATACATAGATTTACCGTATATAGGAACTTCATAATTATTTCCCCATAAAATAAAACGTTATAGGAATATCTTTTCTGTGCAAGCGGCTCTTGATTTTACATTCTTTTTCGAATATCCACATGTATTTTCAAAGAAATTTTATGAACAACCTATTTAGTCCTTTTTACATATATTTGGAAGCACCCTCTAACTGTATAGAATATATAGTAAAACTATTGAATACAGCGACAAAAACTGATGAATTTATTTTCATAACATTTTGGTAAATTGTTATTACTTTTCTGTGCCAGCGGGAGTAAAATGACAAATTTATTGTGAACACATCCATATATATTTTGTGAAATAAAAATGAAAATAATTTGGTACTTTTTGAAAATGAAATACACAACCCCCTTTTTCTATTTCCAGTTTACCTTGGCAACCAGCAGTCAGCGATTGTCACTACGGTAAACAATAACAAAGACTATGTTACGCCAACGATGTACTAATTGATACATTTGACAATTTGTACTTAATATATCATTTATGTACATTATTCTTAAGTCAGTCTTTTTTTCTTTCTTTTTTTTATCGACAAGCACCGCTTGATGGAGGGCTTAGATCCTCTAAGCGGTTTACCAGTACTCGTGTGACGGGTCAGATTCAGCTCTGCGTGGAAGCATCACGCAGCCTATCTATTTCTTCATGTCCCGATGGGCGGGGTGGGGCGAAGTTACATTATAACACTATCTCTACTTTCTTAAATTAGAACAGTGCCCTATATAATAAATATAAAACGGTCCCCAGAATTCATACTGATGCCTCGAAATCGTTCCGATGTCACCTAGGTAGGCGAGGCTTTGGGGAGATAATCATTTATTTTCTGTGTTGTACGCGTTAATTCCCTTGATTATCAGCACAGCTGAGAAAGGTCGTGTCAGTATAAGTCCGGTATGTATCAGTTAAAGAGTTCCTGAAGTTCAAAAGTTCTTCCCAAGGCACTAATTTTGCTTCAAATTTCATACTACGAAGAAATATCATCCTAGAATAAAAGTGTTCTAATAAGGAAATCCATAGTACTCATGAGGGCATCTTAGTACATATAATTTGTCGATTTTGTCGATCAACGTGAAGTTAACAATAATGCAGGCTTTCAACATTGTTGTCCGTGTGAGTATTACTGATCTATAAAGAGTAAACGGCGCGCAAATTAAATATTTCGTACACTGATTAATAAACAAAGCGAAGTGACAATAAAGGACCCGCAAATACCGGAAATTGTTGTTCAATATTGAACTGATTAAACGAACAGTCTTAGACTAAGTTCAGGACCATTCTCCCAGTCTTCACTCATAGGCAATCGACCCGCCAGTAATTTTAGCGCTTCGGTACTTTTCACATACAGTAAAATTCCGCTATTAAGACCACCGAAAATTAAGACTAAATTTGCTTTTTAGAAGCTTATTTAGTAGGTTGCAGTTATTCTTTCTTTGTCTTTTCTGCATAGACTGTCCTCCGGTCAGAGACCACCTTTGGAACTGTTCAAAAGTGGTCTTAAAGACAACTTTTGAACAGTCCCAAAGGTGGTCTTAATATAGGAATTTTACTGTATCATGACACTTGTAAGGGTACCGTTTGGACACTGTATCTCCATGTTTGATATTCATGGTACTTGTCAATGGCGTCTTAGAACACATCGGTCGCACTTCATTGACTCTATCACCATTGGGCCCATAAAATTTGTTCCAGACATGGGTGGTTCGAGCCCCTGAGAGGTACTCATATCGCCAAGCCAGTTTGTTTGAATTGAGATTGTATGTTCCCAACAACACTATTTAGGTCATTTTGGAGACGTTGCTTCCAATTTCTTGGACTTTTTACCCCAAACTGACATGAAATGACATCTCAATACCTGCCGCCCAAACAAACCAATAGGGTGTATCTGCAGGAATTGTCCGACTCGCACCACTTTGCCTGTGCAGGTTAAGACCTTCTAAACGGTTTGCCACTTCTCATGTGCGGTCGGTTTCAGTTCTGTGTGGAAGCACCATTCAGCCCAATCCATTCCGGCGGGGGCGGCGCCACGCTAGTTGTAATAATATAATATGTAAGTTATATGTTTTCGATGCTCGCCCCCCGCCCATCGGGACCTGGAGAAATAGATGTGGCTGCATGGCGCTTCCACGCAGACCTGAAACTGACCACACACGATTTCTGGTAAACCGCTTAGAACAAGCCTGTAAATGCAAAAAGGTGTGAGTTAGACCGTCTAATCTATATAAACCTTTTGGTTTCATTGGATGGCAGGGCTTGAGATGTCATTTCATTTCAATGTCGGGTTAAAGTCCCACAACATTGGAAGCAACGTCTCCAAAATGGCCTAAATAGTGTTGACGGGAACGTTAAACATCAATTCAATCAATCAGTCTATAAAATGAAGGTATGTTACGTGTACTCGTTAGAAGAGGTGATTCTAATGAGTACACACAGCATACATTATCAAGATGAAATAAGATTATCACTCCCTATTTCTTGAATTGGGAATGGGACTCAAGAACAGGTTCGACAAAGCCATGGTAAATGAGTCAAGGGTGTTCGAGTCACAGAAGTTTCTCTACACAGTGGAGCTGGTCATGTTCTGTTTGTTTGAATTGAGGTTTTAAGGAGATTGGGTAGACCTCTAGGGGAGGCAACTCCTTCAAAAGTATTTCTGTCTCTCATGTCAATATGGGTCAACTCTTAAAGGAAAGAATTTGGTCCTGAGGAGCAAATTCTTTTCTTTAAGAGTAGACCACTTTTTCCGTGGGACAGAGTTTATAAAACAAGAGGCCCATGGGCCACTATGCTCACCAGAGCTCAGGGGGCACTGCCCACTGGCAGGAATGTATTGTAATTAACCATGGAAGCCCTGCGCCCAAGGATGCTACAGATAAAGTTTGGACCAAATCAGCCTAGTGGCTTCAGAGGTCTGAAGTCGCTTGAATGTGTTGTTGCAGGACAACAGATGACAACTGACAAATACCAATCTGGGGCAACCAATAGGCCCAAAAGAATATTATGAAAGGAACACTTCTATGAAAGTTGGAAAAAATATCTTGAAAGCCATAAATGTCATTTTTCAATTTTACCCACTATAAGTCAATGGAAACTCTTAACTTGCCATAGCAAATAAACCAAAGAGCCAAATTTCATAAACCAGAGCTCAGGTGGGCACTGCCCAATGGCACCATGTATTTTAACATGATATGATTTAAATCTGCCAATTATAAAGTCTCCCAAACAAACCACATACTCAAATGAGCACCCATGTGGACTGTATCTGAAATATTAGGTGTTTTATAAAGTAGACTGGGTGGGGCATGAACCCAATGGAGCCCTGGTTGGTGTCACTAAATGTGTCTTATCAAAAGAACAGAGACATATATGGTTTAGTGGTGGGGATATGTATGGCTCCTGAGATGTAAGGCCTTTTAAGCAGTGGAGGAATTCAGGCAAGGCGGATACCAGAACAGCCGAGGATTGTCACTGAATGCTAAACGGTATCTGATATACGAAGCCATTTTATGAAGTGGCAGAGAAATGGCCGCTGTGGATCCCCTAAAATGGGGGTGACTGAATGTGTCTAATAACAATGAACAAGAATATATGTGATTATGGGAATGGGATTTAAATGGTTTCTGAGATATATGGCCTATTATGAAGTGGGGTCTTATCATAAGGAACAAGAATATATATAGTTAAGGGGTGGGGATCCGAACGGTTTCTGAGATATATGGCTTTTAATGAAGTAAAGGGGTGGGGCATGGCCCGTGGCACCTCAGGGGGACCCCCATGCCGGTATCACTGATTGCTTCATATCATAAGGAACAAGAATATATATGGTTAAGGGGTAGGGCTCTGAACAGTTCCTCAGATATATTGTCTTTTGTGAAGTGGAGGGGGTGGGGCATGTCCCCGGCACATCCGGGGGGACACCAGGTTGGTGTCACTTAATGCATCTTATCATAAGGAACAAGAATATATATGGTTTAGGGGTAGGGCTCTGTAAGGTTTCTGGAATCTTTAGCCTTTTATGAAGTGGAGGGGCTTGGGCATGGCGCCGGCACATTCCGAGAGGCCCCCAGGTTGGTGTCACTGAATCCGACTTATCATATAAGGAACAAGAATGTATATGGTTATGGGGTGAGGATCTGTAAGGTTTCTGGGATATTGTTTTTTTTTTTTTTTTTTTTTATGAAATGGCTTGGTCACTGAATGCGACTTATCATAAGGAACAAGAATATAATATGGTTTAGGGGTGGGGATCTGTACGGTTTCTGGGATATTGGGTCTTTTATGAAATGGAGGGGGTGGGGCATGGACCCGGCACATCCCAGAGTACCCCCATGTTGGTATCACTGAGTGTGTCTTATCATAAGGAACATGAATATATATGGTTTAGGGGTGGGGATCTGAATGGTTTCTGAGATAAATGGCATTTTATGAATTGGAGGGGGTGTGGTATGTCCCTGGCACATCCGGGGGGACCCCCAGGTTGATGTTAATTAATGCTTTGTTTGTTTTGTTTGATTTGAGGTTTAACGTCCCCGTCAACACTGTAAAGGTCATTTTGGAGACGTTGCTTCCAATTTTGTGGGACTTTTACCCGACATTGAGATGAAATGACATCTCAAGCCCTGTCGCCCAATGAAACCAATAGGGTTTATTAGCATGGACGGTCCACCTCGCACCGCAGTTCCTGGACAGGCTTAGATCCTCTAAGCGGTTTACCAGTACTAGTGTGCGGGCCGGATTCAGCTCTGCGTGGAAGCATCATGCAGCCCATATATTTCTTCAAGCCCCTATGGGCGGGGCCGTTAATTAATGCATCTTATCATAAGGAACAAGACAATATATGGTTTAGGGGTGGGGATCTGTAAGGTTTCGGATATATAAGGCATTTTATGAAGTGGAAGGGGGCGGGGCATGGTCCCGGCACAACCTTCGGGACCCCCAGGTTGACATAAAAGCATATGACTGAGAGGAAGTTACTCAAGGAACATATCTATAGAAGTTTTGTCAAATATCTGCAATAACTTGGCAGCAAATGCCATTTTTCAATTTTCCCCATTATAAGTCTATGGAAAATCTAAGTTGCCATAGCAACCAAACTAAACAGCCGAATTTCATAAAAAACACAAAACCTGTAAAGGCAAATATGGTGAATATTTCCATAAACTCTCAGCCTCATATAACCTACGGTTTCTGAGGAGATGTTTTTTTTTTTTTTTTTTTTTTAAGTATTTTTTTTCTATTTTTTTCATTTTGGTTTCAATGGCAACCAATACAAATGAGCAGTAGGACTAAAATCATATGGCAGATAGTAGGTTGCTTAAGGAACATTTCTATGAAAGTTTTGTCAAAATATCTGCAGAGGCTTGGCAGTAAATGCCATTTTTCAACTTTTCCCATTGTAAGACTATGGAAACTCTAAGTTGCCATAGCAACCAAACTAATGAGCCGAATTTCATAAAAAACACAAACTTTCAATCCCCCAACCCAAGGATGCTACAGATGAAATTTGGGCCCAATTGGCCCAGTGGCTTCGGAGGAGATGTCGTTTGAAAGTGGTGACGCAGACGACATACGTCATACGACATACGACGGACGAGGACGGATAACTGCGTATCCTATAAGCTCCCCCGGAGCCTTCGGCTCTGGTGAGCTAAAAAAGCAAACAGGAAGTCCAAAAAATTGTCTCCATTTGAAAAATGTCGAAAAAAATCTGCCAGGTGTTCCCATCCCCTTTAAGTCCCCGTCAACACTATTTAGATCATTTTGGAGACCTTCTAATTTAATTTTGTGGGACTTTTTACCCAACAATGAGATGAAATGACATCTTAAGCCCTACCGCCCACACAAACCGCAAGAGTTTAAATGTAGGAACGGTCCGACTCGCACCGCTTTGCCTGGTCAGGCTAAGACCCTCTGATAGCATACCTCATGTGCAGTCGGTTTCAGCTCTGCGTGGAAGCATCATCCAAATCTATTTCTCCAAACCCCGATGGGCGGGGACCAACCGATTACTAGTATATTTTATCATATAACCGATTACAAGTATATTTTAGGAAGTTTCTGCTGACAGCCGGCTGGCACCAGACTTTTAGGTCTAGTGACAGCCGGCTGTCACCAGACCTAAAAGTCTGCTGACAGCCGGCTATAATATTTGTTCAATAATTCAGTAATAAGCATATTCTTTTTCACTGTTAAACATATCCTTTTTCATGAGATACTTTACTTCTTCCATAATTTTTTTAATCTTAGGTGGACTTGTATTTTTGGTAAGATTATGTGTATTATGTGGTATTATTGCAACTTATAAATCATAATCAGTACATGTAAAATGAGCAAGAAGGATATTTCTAGACATACCACCAGCAGAACTTACATGTTCAATCTGTGGATAAGGCATAACTTATGTGTAAATCCCAACACTGGTTATTTTTGCTTGTGCAAAGCAGGTGGAAGAGTGTTGGGCACACACTTCATCTGGGTTTTGAACAACACTGACATGGAACTAGAACATCTGAGATATTTGATTTTGTTTGATTTGAGGTTTAACATCCCTGTCAACACTGTAAAGGTCATTTTGGAGACGTTGCTTCCAATTTCGTGGAATTTTTCCCGACATTGAGATGAAATGACATCTCAAGCCCTGCCGCCCAATGAAACCAGTAGGGTTTATAAGCATGGACGGTACGACTCCAACCGCTTTGCCTGGGCAGGCTTAGATCCTCTAAGTGGTTTACCAGTACTTGTGTGCGGGTGGGTTTCAGCTCTGCGTGGAAGCATCATGCAGCCCATCTATTTCTTCAAGCCCCGATCGGCGGGGGCTGAAAATCTGAGATATGGCACAAATGCTTTTATATATGGATTTTTGACAGATGCTGCAATTGTAATATTGTGATCTCAACCTGTGATTCACTGAATGCAAGTCTTCCAGAATAAGTTAAAAGTGCATGCTACCAAAGAGCACCTAACTGAAAAATAAATACAGGGCCAAGGTTTTTTTCTATGTAACAAAGAAAAAAATTAGTCTAGCTTCGAATAATTGTTTTCATAAGAAAACTATGCCCCCACTATAAATATGATCCCAAAAGCTGTTTGGTTTGAACATGAGGTCAGGGTAATCAAGGCAGATCAATTACCATGATAAATTGTACCAAGACGAGCCTCCGTGGCCTATTTATTGTGAGTAAGAGCACTGACTTGGTTTGTGCTTCGCTCGGGCCAAATGTGAGACACCAAATTCTGTAAAGGAAGATCAGGTGGTTTATCATCAGGTTGCCCACCTCTGATTAATGATCTGCTCAAAATAAGAGAAATAATCTTGAAAGGGCCATAAAATGAAGAAAAAAATTGTACCAAGTTTGACAAAATGTGTCCCCCCGCACGGGCTCACACTGCAGTAGTTCAAGCATTGCTCGAGTCACATGTGTGAGCCCATGTTCTTCAAGGGAAGGTCATTTGGGTTTTCCCCGGGTAATCCAATTTCGCCCGCTTCTGAATAACAATATGTTTGAAATAAGTGAAATAATCTTGAAAGGGTTGTAAAATGAAAGAAAAAAAAAGAACTGTCAGAAGATATGACCATACCCCCACTTAAGCGCATTTTTGCAGAAACGCACAACCTCCTGATCACCAGTCAGAAAGCCGAGTGTTTCCTGCATGATATCAGTAATCATTACTGCACTGCATACTAAGTTGATGGTGTCTAGAACATATAAACAAAACACAGAGAAAGCCCATCACCTTTACCACGATATAAGTCATCATTATTATGCCCCCAACTTTGAAAAAGTTGGAGGGGCATATTGCTTCTGGTTCGTTCGTCCGTTCGTCCGTTCGTCCGTTCGTCTGTTCGTCCGTTCGTCCGTTTGTCCGTTCGTCCGTCCGTTACGCTTTTGATGCATAGCATAACTAAAGAACCGTGTATGCTAGGGTTTTGAAATTTCATATATGGATTCCTCATGGAAAATTAGCCGACACGTATTTTTTTTCTCGTCCGGATTATGCCCCCTTCAAGAGTTATTGCCCTTTGAAATTTTTTTAATAAAATCTTGTCAGCAAGATATCTCAAAAACTATTGGAGCTAGAGCCTTGAAAGTTGGTGATTATATTGGTGGTGATGAGTAGATGAACTGATTAACTTTTGACAAAATTCCGAAAAATACTTTGAGAGTTATGGCCCTTTGTCATTTTGGTAATTTGTGCCCATTGTAATGTATGCTAAAAGTGATGCATAGCATATCTTTAGAACCGTGTATGCTAGGGTTTTGAAATTTCATATATGGATTCCTCATGGAAAATTAGCCGACGCGTATTTTTTTTCTCGTCCAGATTATGCCCCCTTCAAGAGTTATTGCCCTTTGAAATTTTTTTAATAAAATCTTGTCAGCAAGATATCTCAAAAACTATTGGAGCTAGAGCCTTGAAAGTTGGTGATTATATCGGTGGTGATGAGTAGATGAACTGATTAACTTTTGACAAAATTCCGAAAAATACTTTGAGAGTTATGGCCCTTTGTCATTTTGGTAATTTGTGCCCATTGTAATGTATGCTAAAAGTGATGCATAGCATATCTTTAGAACCGTGTATGCTAGGGTTTTGAAATTTCATATATGGATTCCTCATGGAAAATTAGCTGACGCGTATTTTTTTTCTCGTCCGGATTATGCCCCTTTTAAGAGTTATTGCCCTTTGAAATTTTTTTAATAAAATCTTGTCAGCAAGATATCTCAAAAATTATTGGAGCTAGAGCCTTGAAAGTTGGTGAATAGATTGGTGGTGATGAGTAGATGAACTGATTAACTTTTGACAAAATTCCGAAAAATACTTTGTGAGTTATGGCCCTTTGTCATTTTGGTTTTTGTGCCCATTGTAATGTATGCTAAAAGTGATGCATAGCATAACTCTAGAACCGTGTATTCTAGGGTTTTGAAATTTCATATATGGATTCCTCATGGAAAATTAGCTGACGCGTATTTTTTTTCTTGTCCGGATTATGCCCCTTTTAAGAGTTATTGCCCTTTGAAATTTTTTTAATAAAATCTTGTCAGCAAGATATCTCAAAAACTATTGGAGCTAGAGCCTTGAAAGTTGGTGAATATATTGGTGGTGATGAGTAGATGAACTGATTAACTTTTGACAAAATTCCGAAAAATACTTTGAGAGTTATGGCCCTTTGTCATTTTGGTAATTTGTGCCCATTGTAATGTATGCTAAAAGTAATGCATAGTATATCTTTAGAACCGTGTATGCTAGGGTTTTGAAATTTCATATATGGATTCCTCATGGAAAATTAGCTGACGCATATTTTTTTTCTCATCTGGATTATGCCCCTTTTAAGAGTTATTGCCCTTTGAGTTTTTTTTTTAATAAAATCTTGCCAGCAAGATATCTCAAAAACTATTGGAGCTAGAGCCTTGAAAGTTGGTGAATAGATTGGTGGTGATGAGTAGATGAACTGATTAACTTATGACAAAATTCCGAAAAATACTTTGTGAGTTATGGCCCTTTGTCATTTTGGTAATTTGTGAAAAACTTTGTCATCGTTCTAGCGCCTACATTTCTTCACCAATTTCAATATAACTTCACACAAATGTTCCTTATAAAAAAATCTCGAGCGAGTTCGACTTTCAAGGTCATGACCTCAAGGTCAAGGTCACTGTGGCTATTTTTAGAAAAACTTTGTCATCACTCTAGCACCTACATTTCTTCACCAATTTCAATATAACTTCACACTAATGTTCCTTATAAAAAAATCTCGAGCGAGTTCGACTTCAAGGTCATGACCTCAAGGTCAAGGTCACTGTGGCTATTTTTAGAAAAACTTTGTCATCGCTCTAGCGCCTACATTTCTTCACCAATTTCAATATAACTTCACACAAATGTTTCTTATGACAATATCTCAGCGAGTTCGACTTTCAAGGTCATGACCTCAAGGTCAAGGTCACTGTGGCTATTTTAAGAAAAACTTTGTCATTACTCTAGCGCCTACATTTCTTCTCTGATTTCAATATAACTTCACACAAATGTGCCTTATGACTATATCTTGAGCGAGGTTGACTTTCAAGGTCATGACATCAAGGTCAAGGTCACTGTGGCTATTTTTAGAAAAACTTTGTCATTGCTCTAGCGCCTACATTTCTTCACTGATTTCAATATAACTTCACACAAATGTTCCTTATGACAATATCTCGAGTGTGTTCGACTTTCAGGGTCAGGACCTCAAGGTCAAGGTCACTGTAGCTATTTTTAGAAAAATTTTGTCATCGCTCTAGCGCCTACATTTCTTCACCGATTTCAATATAACTTCACACAAATGTTCCTTATGACAATATCTTGAGTGTGTTCGACTTTCAGGGTCATGACCTCAAGGTCAAGGTCACTGTAGCTATTTTTAGAAAAATTTTGTCATCGCTCTAGCGCCTACATTTCTTCACCAATTTCAATATAACTTCACACAAATGTTCCTTATGACAATATCTCTAGCGAGTTCCACTTTCAAGGTCAAGGTCACTGTGGCTATTTTTAGAAAAACTTTGTCAACGCTCTAGCGCTTACATTTCTTCACTGATTTCAATACAACTTCACACAAATGTTCCTTATGACAATATCTCAAGCCATTTCAACTTTCAAGGTCAAGGTCACAATGGCTATTTTTAGAAAAACTTTGTCATCGCTCCAGCGGCTACATTTCTTCACCGATTTTAATATAACTTCACACAAATGATCCTTATGACAATACCTCGAAAGAGTTCGACTTTCAAGGTCAAGGTCACTGTGGCTATTTTTAGAAAAACTTTTTCATTGCTCTAGCGCTTACATTTTTTCACCAATTTCAAAATCGATTCACACAAATGTTTCTTATGACAATATCTGTAGCGAGTTCCACTTTCAAGGTCAAGGTCACTGTGGCTATTTTTAGAAAAACTTGGTCAATGCTCTAGCGCTTACATTTCTTCACTAATTTCAATATAACTTCACACAAATGTTCCTTAAGACAATATCTCAAGCGATTTCGACTTTCAAGGTCAAGGTCACTGTGGCTATTTTTAGAAAAACTTTGTCATTGCCCTAGCGACTACATTTCTTCACTGATTTCAATATAACTTCACACAAATGTTCCTTATGACAATACCTCGAGTCAGTTTGACTTTCAAGGTCAAGGTCACTGTTGCTATTTTTAGAAAAACTTTGACATGGTTCTAGCGCTTACATTTCTTCACCGATTTCAGTATAACTTCACACAAATGTTCCTTATGACAATATCTCGAACTATTTCGACTTTCAAGGTCAAGGTCACTGTGGCTATTTTTAGAAAATATTTGTCATCACTCTAGTGCCTACATTTATTGATGGATGTTAATAGAACTTCACACAAATGTTTCTTATGGTAATATCTCGAATTGCTTTGACTTTCAAGGTCATGACCTCAAGGTCAAGGTCACTATGGCTATTTTTAGAAAAAACTTTGTCATTGCTTTACCGCCTACATTTATGATTTTAATCTAACTTCACACAAAAGATGCTTATGATAATATCATGAGCAAGATCTACTTCGCGGCCATGGCCTCAAGTCAAGGTCCCTTTGACTATTTTTAGAGAATTATTGTCATCACTCTAGAACCTACATTTATGGATATATTTTTAAACAAACTTTACACAAATGTTGCATATGATAATATCTCAAGCAAGTTGGACTTTTGCCATTTTAGTGTTTTCCGCACACAAAGTTGTCTTGTGCGAGGGGATTTGTATCGCATGCGATGCCTTGTTTTTTTTAATAAAATTTTGTCATTAAGTCCATATCTTGAGAACTATTTGAGCTTCATTAATCATTCTTGGTACAAACTTGCATCCAGGCATTGCAACTTCAACGCAAGCATTCATTTCTGACCTTGACCTATATTTCATGGTTCACTGACTTCGTGAATTATTGCGACCACCCTGACTTTCACCATTTCTCAAAAACTATTAAAGCTTTTTAAATTATAATTGGCACAAACTTGCATCTAGGAATTGCAATTGCAACGCAAGCATTCATATTTGACTTTTACCCATATTTCATGGTTCACTGACTTTGTGAATTATTGCGACCACCCTAACTTTCTATCTAATGTAAGAGTCCATTTCTCAAGATCTATTACAGCTTCATTAATTGTATTTGGTACAAGCTTGCATTTAGGAATTGAAACTTCAATGCAAGTATCCATTTCTGACCTTGACCTACATTTTATGGTTCACTGACTTTGTAAAATAGTTTGACAACCCTAACTTTCACCCTGATGTAAGAGTCTGTTTTTAAGAGTTTCATTGATGATACTTGGTACATGCTTGCAACTAGGAGTGAAATTTTTATGTAGGCATCTATGTTTGACCTTGACCTAGATTTCATGGTTTGGTGACTTTGCGCCCCCACAGGCGCGACATAGCCTTCGGGGGAATTCTTGTTGTATGTTTTTGAGTCTTTAACAATATTTGTTGAATATTTTACCATCTAAGGACAAGCAGAGGTTGGGGGCATTGTGTTTTACAAACACCATTTCTAGTTGCATTGTATACCAAGTTTGAGGCTTCCCGTTTCAGTATAAACTGAGCAATCTTTTACAAAATATTAAACATTGGTCTATATGGGGAGAAGGAAGGATCAAAGAAGTACAATTGTACAAATTAGCTGAGAAAGCTCAATGACAATTTGACAATATAAATCATTATGACATTGCAAACCAAGTTTGAGGCAGCAAATTGTAGAAATCTTTGAAAAAAAAATAACATCGGCCTATATGGAGAGAAAGAATAATGAAAGCACAAATGAACTAATAAGCTGAGAATAAGCCCATTGTCTTTTCATGTTCACAATCTAAGTCGTCATTATTGCATTGCATACACAGTCTGAGGCTACTAGCTTTTGTAGTTCCTTTGACGAAAAACTTAACATTGGCCTGCATGTTCATGTATATAGAGAGAAATGAAGAATGAAAGTTCAAGTAAACAAATAAGCCAAGAAAAAAACCCACTGTCTTGATCTTACATGATATAAGCCATCATTATTGCATTGCACACCAAGTCTGAGGCTTCTACCTTTTGTAGTTTCTGAGAAATTTTGTTTGAAAAATTTAATATTGGCCTATATGGAGAGAAGAAAGAATGAAAGAACAAATAAGCTGAGAAAGCTCATTATCTCTAACACTATATAAGTCATCATTATGGCACTGCATACCAAGTTTGAAACTTCTATCTTTTGTATTTCCTGGGAAATCTTTGACGAAAGATTTAACATTTGCCAAAATGGAGAGAAAGAAGAATGAAAGAACAGATGAACAAATAAGCCAAGGAAGCAGTTCCTGAGAAATCTTTGATGATATATTTAACATTGGCCTACATTGAACAAAAGAAGAATGAAAGAACAGATGCGCAAATAAGCATCTAGAAAGGTCATTGTCTCTTACACGACACAAGTCAACATCATTGCACGGTATACCTAGCTTTTACAGTTCCTGATAAATCTTTGCCAAAAAATTTTAACACAGGCCTATAAAAGGAGAAAAAGAATGAAAGAAAAGATGAACAAATAAGCCTATAATGCCCATTGTCTCTTAAACCCCGGTCCCATAGAGCTTGCGACCGCGATGCGACCTTTCTGCGACTAAAAAAAATGGCAATCGCGGAGCGGTTTCAGAAGTCGCACGGAGGTTTTATAAAGGTTGCAGCAAGGTCGCGGGTAGGTCGCCGATCAAATTTAGTCGCCGATCGTCTTTTGTGCATGCACAAAAGACTGGCTGCGACTGATTTTGATCGCAGACTAGTTGCAATGGTTTTCTAGACGTCGCAGACCAATCTCCGATCGATCGCCGAACAGTCACCGATCGATCCCCGACCGAATTTATGCAAATTTGGCTGCAAATTCTAGCAACCCTATTGCAACTTATCGGAGACTGGTCGCAGACCGATCGCCGACTAATTGCCGACTAATCGCCGACTGATCCGCGATCGCTCCACGACCTGTCGGCGATCAGTCGGCAACTGTTCGGCGATGGGTCGTCGATCGATCGGAGATTGATCACTGATAAGTCGGCGATTGATCTGCGATTGGTCTGCAACTGGTCGCCGACAAGCTGTAAAAAGGTGTTAAAACCACCGAACGATTATAGCGCCAACTACAATAAAAAACTGTTAACATCCTAGCATCATTTCGACGACAGCTTTCAAAGCGGCAACATGGTTCGGAGAGGCGGGCCAAAGAAAACGGCGGCGCAGCCGAAAAAAACGGGAAGCAAGGCTCGGTCACCAATTTCGGATGACGAGGACTTGCAGCAACCCAGAGAAGACTCTCAGCAGTCGAAAATTTAGTTTATTTTGTCTGTGTCAAAAAAAAAACGCAAGAAAGTCTCCGACAAGTCGCCGATCGGTTTTATTCAGTCTGTGAAGAGTCGCCGATTGATCGCCGACTAGTCCTCGATCATGTTTCACTTGTTGCAAGTCAGTCGCCGATCATACGGCGATTTTTCGGCGACAAGTCGCTGATCAATCGCCGACTTCGGGCAACATTAATCGCCGATTGTTCGCCGACCGGTCGCCGACTAGTCGGAGACGGGTCGGCGATCACATTTACGGAGCAAATTTAGTTGCAACAGTTGCAAAGGTCGCGGGCCAGTTGCAACGAAATCAGTTGCAGAGAGGTCGCATCGCAGTCGCAAGGTCTGTGGGACCGGGGCTTTATACATGATTGAATAGTATTTCGTAGCTTCTATGGTTCTTGAGAAATCTTTGACAAAAAAAAAAATCAAACTGGCCTATAGGAAGAGAAAGAAGAAAACAAGAACAAATGAACAAATTCATGCCAAGAAAGCCAATTGTCTCTTAAATGATATAAGTCATCATTATTGCATTGCATACAAAGTTTGAGGCCAAGCCTCTGCAGATATTTTGACAAAACTTTCATAGAAATGTTCCTTAGGCAGCCTACTATCTGCCATATGATTTTAGGCCTACTGCTCATTTGTATTGGTTGCCATTGAAACCAAAATAAAAAAATAGAAAAAAAAAATACTTAAAAAAAAACAACATCTCCTCAGAAACCGTAGGCTATATGAGGCTGAGAGTTTATGGAAATATTCACCATATTTGCCTTTACAGGTTTTGTGTTTTTTATGAAATTCGGCTGTTTAGTTAGGTTGTATGGCAACTTAGATTTTCCATATACTTATAATGGGGAAAATTGAAAAATGGCATTTGCTGCCAAGGTATTGAAGATATTTTGACAAAACTTCTATAGAAATGTTCCTTGAGTAAATGTCTCTCAGCCATATGCTTTAATGCGAACATGGGGGTCCCCTAGGTTAAGCCGGGACCATGCCCCACCCCCTCCACTTCATAAAGGGCCATATAACTCGGAAACCATCCAGATCCCCACCCCAAAACCATATATATTCTTGTTCCTTATGATAAGATGCATTCAGTGACACCAACCTGGGGGTCCCCCGGTACGTGCCGGGGTCATGCCCCACCCCCTCCATTCCATAAAAGGCCCAATATCTTGGAAACTTTACAGATCCCCACCCCCAAACCATATATATTCTTGTTCCTTATGAAAATATACATTCACTGACACCATCTTCGGGGTCTCGCGGTGTGCGCCTGGGCCTTTCCCCACCCCTTCTTCTTCACAAAAGGCCATATATCTCAGAAACCATTTAGTTTGTTTGTTTGTTTGATTTGGGGTTTAACGTCCCCGTCAACACTGTAAAGGTCATTTTGGAGACGTTGCTTCCAATTTTGTGGGACTTTTACCCGACATTGAGATGAAATGACATCTCAAGACCTGTCGCCCAATGAAACCAATAGGGTTTATTAGCATGGACGGCCCGCCTCGCACCGCGGTTCCTGGACAGGCTTAGATCCTCTAAGCGGCAGAAACCATTTAGATCCCCACTACAAAACCATATATATTCTTGTTCCTTATGATAAGACGCATTCCGAGACACCAACCTGGGGGTCCCCCGGGTTGTGCCGGGGCCATGCCCCACTCCCTCCAAGTTCATAAAAGGCCCAATATCTTGGAAACCTTACTGATCCCCACCCCTTTAACCCTATATATTCTTGTTCCTTATGAAAATATACATTCACTGACACCAACTTGGGGGTCTCCCGGGGTGCGCCTGGGCCTTGCACCACCCCTTCTTCTTCACAAAAGGCCATATATCTCAGAAACTATTTAGATCCCCATCCCAAAACCATATATATTCTTGTTCCTTATAATAAGACGCATTCAGTGACACCAACCTGGGTCCCCCCGGGTTGTGCCGGGGTCATGCCCCACCCCTTCCATTTCATAAAAGGCCCAATATCTTGGAAACCTTACAGATCCCCACCCCTAAACCCTATATATTCTTGTTCCTTATGAAGAGACTCATTCATTGACCCCAATATGGGGGTCTTCCTTGGTGCACCTGGGCCTTGCCCCACCCCTCCATTTCACAAAAGGCCATCCATCTCAGAAACCATTCAGATCCCCGCCCAAAAACCTTATATATTCTTGTTTCTTATGATATGACGTATTCATTGACACTTACCTGGGGGTCCCCCAGGATGTGCCTGGGTCGTGCCCCACCCCTTCATTTCATTAAAGACCCAATATCTTGGAAACCTTACAGATCCCCACCTCTAACCATATATATTGTTGTTCCTTATGATAAGGTACATTCATTGACGTCAACCTGGAGGTCTCCCGGGTCAAGCCAGGGTCTTGCCCCACCCCACCACTTCACAAAAGGCTATATATCTCAGAAACTGTTCAGAGCCACACCCCTAAACCTAATAATTTTCTTTGTGATAAGATACAATCAAATAACACTAGCTTGGGAGTCACCCGGACTGCATGGGGCAGGCCCCACTGCTTTACTTCATTAAAAGCCATATATCTCAGTATTCATTCAGATCCCTACCCATAAACTATAATATTCTTGTTCCTTATGATAAGACTCATTCGGTTACACCAACCTGGGGGTCACTTTGTGCTAGGGCAATGTGTCCCGCCCCTCCACTTTAAAAGGCCATATATTTCAGAAACCATTCAAATCCTCAACCCATAATCATATAATTATGTTCTTGTTCCTTATCAATTGCACACCCACTTGGGGGTCGCAGGGGCCATTCCTCTCCTCTTCACATCATAGAAGGGCCTCATATATCAGAAACCATTCAGATTCCCACCCATAAACCATTTATATATATTCTTGGTCCTTATAGGGACAACAATCTTGGGCTTTCCTGGGATCAACAGGACATGCCCCAACCCCTCCACCGCTTAAGAGGCCTTATAAAACCAGTATACCGATCCCCACTGCTACACCATATATATTTTTATTCCTTATGATAAGACGCATTTAGTGATACCAACCAGGGCTCCATTGAGTCCATGCCGTACACCCTCTACTTAATAAAAGGCCTAATGTTTTAGATACTGAGTCCACCCTCCACTTAATAAAAGGCCTAATGTTTTAGATACTGAGTCCAGATGGATGCTCATTTGGATACATGGAACAGAATATTCAGATATGAAGTTTCTCCATCCAGTAGTATTCAAGACATAAGTCAAAGTCATTGAACCATGTAGAAAAGGTCACACTGACCTATATATATTTTGAGGTCAATCATCTGGTTGCATTGAAGTAATATCCCAGGTATAACATTTTGTTATCAAAATATTGTTCAAGATAATAGGCAAAATCACTGAGCCATGAAATATAGGTCACACTGACCTAGATATATTTTGAGGTCAAGCAGCAGGTCACATGGAACTAATAATCAAGGTATGACATTTCTTTATCAAATAATATTCAAGATAATAGGCAAAATCAGTGAACCATGAAATATAGGTCACACTGATCTAGATATCTTTAGAGGTCAGTCATGGGGTCACATGGAACAAATAATCCAGGTATGACATTTTTTCCATCAAATAGTATTCAAGATAATAGGCAAAATCACTGAACCATGAAATACAAGTCACAGTGACTTAAATATATTTGGTGGTCAATTATCGGGCCACATGGATCTAATAATCCAGGTATGACATTTCTGCTTCGAATAGTATTCAAGATAATAGGCAAAGTCACTGAACCATGAAATATAGGTCACAGTGACCTAGATATATTTTGAAGTCAATCATTGGGTCACATGGCACTAATATCCAAGGTATGACATTTCTCCAACAAATAGTCTTCAAGATATAAGGCAAAATCACTGAACCATGAAATATAAGTCACAGTGACCTAGATATATTTTGAGGTCAATCATGGGGTCACATGGTACTACTAGAATTTGTTTTTCTACAAAAACACAGAAGTCTCCCCCGTTTTTGACTGCTAAGTATAACCTTGACATTGGAGGTATTGAGCTGGGTCTTGTGTGCAACACATCATCTAATGAAGATGAACATTTCTGCATAGTAACTTTAAAAATGTTCTTAGAAAAATAAAAAAGTTATTGGCCGTAAACAAAAAAAAAGCACTTTTTTACCTTTGACCTCTAAGTATGGCCTTGACCTTTGCGGTACAACACATCGTCTCATGATGGTTAACATTTCTGCCAAGTAATTTCATAATCCATCAAAGAATAAGGAAGTTATTGACTGTCCTTTTTATTACCTTTGACCTCTAGGTATGACCTTGACATTGGAGGTATGGACCTTGGTCTTGCACATGACTCATGGTCCAACTTTAAAGCCTCTAGCTCCAACAGTTTTTGAGATATCTTGCTGACAAGATTTTATTAAAAAAATTCAAAGAGCAATAACTCTTGAAAGGGGCATAATCCGGATGAGAAAAAAACTTGTCAGCTTATTTTCCATTAGGAATGCATATATGAAATTTCAAAACCATAGCATACACAGTTCTAAAGTGATGCTATGCATCACTTTTAGGATTCATTACAATGGGCACAAATTACCAAAATGACAAAGGGCCATAACTCGCAAAGTATTTTTCGGAATTTTGTCAAAAGTTAATCAGTTCATATACTCATCACCACCAATATACTTAACAACTTTCAAGGCTCTAGCTCCAATAGTGTTTGAGATATTTTGCTGACAAGATTTTATAAAAAATAATTTCAAAGGGCAATAACACTTGAAAGGGACATAATCCGGACGAGAAAAAAAATACGCGTCAGCTAATTTTTCATGAGGAACCCATATATGAAATTTCACAACCCTAGCATACACGGTTCTAAAGTTGTGCTATGCATCACTTTTAGCATACATTACAATGGGCACAAATTACCAAAATGACAAAGGGCCATAACTCACAAAGTGTTTTTTGGAATTTTGTCAAAAATTAATCAGTTCATCTACTCATCACTACCAATATATTCACCAACTTTCAAGCCTCTAGCTCCAATAGTTTTTGAGATATCTTGCTGACAAGATTTTATTAAAAAAAAATTCAAAGGGCAATAACTCTTGAAAGGGGCATAATCCTGACGAGAAAAGAAATACGCGTCAGCTTATTTTCCATCAGAAATGCATATATGATATTTCAAAATTATAGCATACACCGTTCTAAAGTTATGCTATGCATCACTTTTAGCATACATTACAATGGGCACAAATTACCAAAATGACAAAGGGCCATAACTCACAAAGTATTTTACGGAATTTTGTCATAAGTTAATCATTTCATCTACTCATCACCAACAATCTATTCACCAACTTTCAAGGCTCTAGCTCCAATAGTTTTTGAGATATCTTGCTGACAAGATTTTATTAAAAAAAAAATCAAAGGGCAATAACTCTTGAAAGGGGCATATTCCGGACGAGAAAAAAAAACGCGTCAGCTAATTTTCCATGAGGAATCCATATATGAAATTTCAAAACCCTAGCATACATGGTTCTAAAGTTATGCTATGCATCACTTTTAGCATACATTACAATGGGCACAAATTACCAAAATGACAAAGGGCCATAACTCACAAAGTATTTTTCGGAATTTTGTCAAAAGTTAATCAGTTCATCTACTCATCACCATCAATATAATCACCAACTTTCAAGGCTCTAGCTCCAATAGTTTTTGAGATAACTTGCTGACAAGATTTTATTAAAAAAAAAATTCAAAGGGCAATAACTCTTGAAGGGGGCATAATCCGGATGAGAAAAAAAATACGCGTCAGCTTATTTTCCATGAGGAATCCATATATGAAATTTCAAAACCCTAGCATACATGGTTCTAAAGTTATGCTATGCATCACTTTTAGCATACGTTACAATGGGCACAAATTACCAAAATGACAAAGGGCCATAACTCACAAAGTATTTTTCGGAATTTTGTCAAAAGTTAATCAGTTCATCTACTCATCACCATCAATATAATCACCAACTTTCAAGGCTCTAGCTCCAATAGTTTTTGAGATAACTTGCTGACAAGATTTTATTAAAAAAAAAAAATTCAAAGGGCAATAACTCTTGAAGGGGGCATAATCCGGATGAGAAAAAAAATACGCGTCAGCTAATTTTCCATGAGGAATCCATATATGAAATTTCAAAACCCTAGCATACATGGTTCTAAAGTTATGCTATGCATCACTTTTAGCATACGTTACAATGGGCACAAATTACCAAAATGACAAAGGGCCATAACTCACAAAGTATTTTTCGGAATTTTGTCAAAAGTTAATCAGTTCATCTACTCATCACCATCAATATAATCACCAACTTTCAAGGCTCTAGCTCCAATAGTTTTTGAGATAACTTGCTGACAAGATTTTATTTAAAAAAAAATTCAAAGGGCAATAACTCTTGAAGGGGGCATAATCCGGATGAGAAAAAAAATACGCGTCAGCTAATTTTCCATGAGGAATCCATATATGAAATTTCAAAACCCTAGCATACACGGTTCTTTAGTTATGCTATGCATCAAAAGCGTAATGGACGGACGAACGGACGAACGAACCAGAACCAATATGCCCCTCAAACTTTTTCAAAGTTGGGGGCATAATAAGAAAGTTATTGACAGAACACAAAAAAGGCCCTTTTTTACCTTTAACCTCTATGTATGACATTGACCTTTCAGGTATTAAACTGGGTCATGCGTGCAACACATCATCTCATGGTGGTTAACATTTCTGCCTAGCAATTTCAAAATCCATCTAAAAATAAGAAAGTTATTGACCAAACATGAAAAAAGGCCGCTTTTTTACCTTTGACCTCTATGTATGACCTTGATATTTTAGGTACCAAACTGAATCATGCATGCAACACATCGTCCCATGAAAGTTAACATGTTTGCCAAGTAACTTCAAATTCTATATAAAAATAGGCAAGTTATTGACAAAACCCGAAAAAAGGCCCCTTTTTTACCTTTGACCTCTAAGTATGACATTGACCTTTGAGGTAACAACCTGGGTCACATTTCTGCCATGTGATTTCAAAATCCATCTCAAAATAAGAAAGTTATTGACCAAATACGAAAAAAGGCCCATTTTTGACCTTTGACCTCTAAGTATGACCTTGACCTTTGAGGTACCGACCTGCCTCATGTGCACCACACATCGTCTCATGATTGTTAATAATTATGCCAAGTAATTTTAAAATCCATCTCAAAATTAGAAAGTTATTGACCAAATACGAAAAAAGGCCCCTTTTTGACCTTTGACCTCTAAGTATGACCTTGACCTTTGAGGAACCGACCTGCCTCATGCGCACCACACATCGTCTTATGGTTGTTAATAATTATGCCAAGTAATTTTAAAATCCATCTCAAAATAAGAAAGTTATTGACCAAATACGAAAAAAAGGCCCCTTTTTTGACCTTTGACCTCTAAGCATGACCTTGACCTTTGAGGTACCGACCTGCCTCATGCGCACCACACATCGTCTTACGGTTGTTAATAATTATGCCAAGTAATTTTAAAATCCATCTCAAAATAAGAAAGTTATTGACCAAATACGAAAAAAAGCCCCCTTTTTTACCTTTGACCTCTAAGTATGACCTTGACCTTTGAGGTACCGACCTGCCTCATGCGCACCACACATCGTCTTATGGCTGTTAATATTTCTGCCGAGTAATTTTAAAATCCATCAAAAAATAAGAAAGTTATTGACCGGACACGATTTGCCCATATATATATACATACCAACAAACTTCCAAGGGAGATAATTCAAAAAGTATAAATGCGAGAGTTATGGTTCTCGTGCACTGCACGTCGTCTAATGCTGATTAATATTTATACGAAGTTTCGTGACGATAGCTCTAACGGTTTTCAAGTTACAGAGCGGACACGAAAGTGTGACAGACGGACAGACGGACAGACAGACGCCCGGGGGAAAAACAATATGTCTCTCCGAAAAAAAATTTTTCGGGGGAGACATAAATATCCAAGGTATGACATTTCTCCAACAAATAATCTTCAAGATATAAGGCAAAATCACTGGACCATGAAATATAGGTTACAGTGACCTAGATATATTTTGAGGCCAATCATGGGGTCACATGGTACTAATATCCCAGGTATGACATTTCTCCAACAAATAGTCTTCAAGATATAAGGCTAAATCACTGGACCGTGAAATGTAGGTCACCATGACCTCCACCCTTTTACAACTGAACCAATGTCACATGGTTGGCTGATATATAACCAATTGTGTTTATAACTTGTTTGCATATTGGAAACACATATAACAAATTACAAAGGTGTCCTAGATTTTGACCTCTAGCCCCACCCCATCCGTCCTCCCAGGAATGAACCCAGGGGTGTGTTGTCTTGGAATCCCAGAAGACACGCCCGGTTATCCAACTTGTAAAATATGAATCCTTTGTGATGAGTGCCTGTTAAGATATAAGCAATTCAAAAACTTTACCACAGTTTGACAGAGGTGTTCTAGATATTAACCCCTAGCCCCACCCCGGGGCATGGACCCAGGGGTATGTTGTCTTTGAACATCAGAAGACCCTCCCAGGTACTTAAGTTCCAAATATGAGTGCTCTGTAATGAGTGACTGCTGAGATATAAGCATTTGAAAAACTTTAACGCAGTGTGACGGGAACGCACACGCACACGCAAACGTGCACAAATGAGGTGACAACAATAGCTCTCCATGTACTTCGTACAGGCGAGCTAAAAACCATATGACCACACGTGGAAGCCTCATGCAGCCCAATATATTTCTCCAAGCTCCGATTGGCGGGGCCCTAGAACTGTTTTGTTTGTTTGATTTGAGGTTTAACGTCCCCGTCAACACTGTCAAGGTCATTTTGGAGACGTTGCTTCCAATTTTGTGAGACTTTTACCTGACATTGAGATGAACTGACATCTCAAGCCCTGTCGCCCAATTAAACCAATAGGGTTTAAAAGCATCGACGGTCCGACACTCGCACCGCAATGCCTGGGCAGGCTTAGATCCTCTAAGCGGTTTACCAGTACTCGTGTGCGGGTCGTTTTCAGCTCTGCGTGGAAGCATCATGCAGCCCATCTATTTCTTCAAGCCCCGATGGGCGGTGGCCACCCTTGAACTGTAAAAACACCGTTAATTTTCCCATACACCACATTGAAGAACATGGGAAAGGTTCTACCGTATAATAGTTTGACCCATCCTGATTTCTTAGCACGCCTTTGTTGTATTTTTTTTCCTCTTAGACTGACCAGTCGTAGGTTTGTTTCTTTGTTTACTTATTTGGAATTTTATGGCCCAGTCAACATTTTTAAATCATATTGGGTCGGTCAGTTTACCTGTGCACACTTTTCATGGACATGGACATTCTTTCCCCAGAGAAGGGGGAGAATGATTTCATTATCAGTCTCCACAAAAGAATATTGTCGACCAAACCGCCAGTCGGACGCCAGTCCGACTAACAGCCCGCAGGTTGGGTTGTCAAACTGAACGGGACACCAACACGAAATACATGTCCATACAGAGGTCCATATATACTGAGAAAAATAGAGAGGCGTTATTTTTGTATAGTAGCAAATAGCAGAACTCCAAGTGGGGCGCAGTTTAATTTCCATATATTAACCCTTAACCCTTTTTGTACCAGATGGAATCTTCCTCCTTATATAAAGCAGGAGTCCATTTCAAAATTTAGGGGTGTCAGGTTGTGTATTCTTCTAAATTGATTTGGAAAATGGTTGAACTTTCTGCAAATAGTGAAGGCCATGATCAGACGTGGGCCTGCACTGTTTGCCAGGGTACCCGTTTGGGGGTTTCTGATACAAAATGGGTTAGGCTACCGAGAAAAATGTATCTTAAAATGTCATCTGTTTATCCGTCTGCTAAACTTTTCAAATAGTAGCCGTATTGCGTAATAGTTTTGGGGGTTTCGTGCATTTTTCAAACATGTATGAAAAATCTAATCTTTAATCACTTGACCGAATTATTGCACGATTTTTATGCATGTAGTGTGCTAGAGCCGTCATTGTGGATGACTATGTCTTTAAAACTGCAAAAATATGGCCGAAAATAGCCATGTTAAATTAGAAGAACAGAGGGTGTACTGAAAAGTGTGCGCATTGCTAGACGTGTCGCCATTAGAGATCAAAGCCGATTTGGATAAAGTTTATGGTGAAAATGCACTATCGCATCCGACCGTTTGCAGATGGGTGCGACTTTTGAGACGTGGACGAACTTCAGTCAAAGATGAGATGTAGTACCTAAGCTCATGTCATAGACTACCACAGTTTTCAAAATGAGCATAATGTTTTATTGCTTTCCCATCCAAAATCCTAAGGGACCAAATTTTACCTTGCCATAAAATAGGCCAAGGTCAACCTAGCGTCATCAATGAGACAGATTTGGTAATAGTCACTAACCAAGTTTCAAGGCGATTGGTCTTGAAGTTCTTGAAAAGAAGATTTTTTTTCTTTCTATGGCACTGGCAGCCATCTTGGTCATGTGACGTAAACCATTGAAAATGTTTTCATTAATCCATTGCCTGTGGGGAATATAGATGAAATTTTATTGAAACTGACACATCGGTATCAGAGAAAAGTCTTCTGAAATTTTGTTCGATCTCCAATCCATAGGATTGCTGAATGACCTTGACCTCTAGCATTCATTGACATCCATACACTGTAAAAATAGCGTATAGAAATTAAACGTGTTTTATACATGTTTAGATCCAAACATGATTAGAAAAGTGTGTTGTTTCTAAACATGTAATTTGTTTTGCCGTATTTGTGAGTATAAACACGTCAAAAGTCTAAACACGTCTCGGATGAAATCGATACGATCTTTTTCCCGCGTAGACGAACGCTGAACGAACGTTGAAAGTTGCAGAGCTGCAAAGACAAAAAATAGAGGCAAAATCATCATTATTCATGTTGTATTTGTCTATAACGTTTTGTTTCTTTGATCCTGGAATAGTAGAATATATGGTACGTCCTTCAAACATATTTTTATTTCAAGGATGAGTGGAGTGTTGGTGTTTAGTTCTTAATGTAATTAGTTTTCGCGACTCATATTTTCTTTCTAGATCCAAGTTGTGTTCAGCAGACTTACTAATGCCATCTGATAGAAGATTGTGATTGGTAAATGAAACCTGCATATATTCTTTCTTGAATATATATTCGTTCCCAAATATATTTATATAAACTGCCTAAAACTGCAAAAAAATGGTGAGGAATTGTAGGGGAAAATGCCACAACATGGTCTAAACACGTTTAGCGTAAACATGTTCAAAACCTAAACATGTAAAATTTAATTATGCTTTAAGGTGTAGTGTTCTTTTCTACCAAAGACATCTTAACCTCCAACATGAACTCACAAATAGTGCACGCTGTATGAGTGTAATCTAGTTTCGCATAATGAAGGGGAGCCTCTGCGTGAAGATAACGCCGCCTTTATAATTTTGACCCCCCACTCCACCCCACAAACTCTATAACAAAAGCACTGTTTTATGGGAGAACTACATGTAGAACCACCTCATCCCGAACCTTGATGAAGCAGTTTTAATGAGTAGACTGTAGAGCACACAACCTATATTTTAAACAGACATAAGAAACCAATCCAATTTTTTCATCGACTATAATTTTCATTTTTACTGGCGTAACAATGATCTGAGTTCGTATAGGTGTATTATCGTAATGAGTTCATGTCTCGATCTGAAGCATGACACACTGTTTTTGTATCACTGCAAATGGCAAGAAAAAGAGCGTTTTATCACCAAATATTCCTCGCCGGCACCGGCGATCCAACCTGCTACTGCTGCAATCAGGTAATAGTTCTCAGGTCTAGCCGAAAGATGCTTTTTAAAAAATCTCAACACTGGCTTTTTCAGTATAAATTTAGAAATCGGATATACAGGTACAAATGTTTTTTGTATTCATTGCTGGTCGTACAATCTACTATTATATGTAACTGCTTATAATTTTTTTTTGTCAATCCTCATACCTATTTGTTGTGGAGAGTGAGTTTTAAATGTATTCACAGACTTTTGAAACAATCCTCTTACCCAACACTTATGGAGAGGTGAGGCATGCTTGGTTATAGTGGACAAGAGATATGGACACAAAAATATTGTTTTCTCTTAGATATTCATAACATAACAGTCATTGACATTGATCGTCTTAGATCTCTGTCAAAAAATGCCTACACGAGCATGGGGCAGTATGTGGAGAATGTGTTAAATCTGCGTAGATATAACGTTATAAAATCTTAAAAAATATCACAAGCATAGAGCTTGGGTTAATGTTGCTTATTTTAACCCATATAAGCCTGGCACCTGACGGTCCTGTAAATGGGATATAGGCAAACAGTGCAGATCCAGATAAGATGCGAGACAGACAGTGCAGACCCAGATGGAACGCCACATCTCATCTGGGTCTTCACTGTTTTCTTGAAATATACACCAGTTTATGTTAAAATAATAAAAAAAGAATCAACCTTGATCCCCTAATTTAACAAATGAACTCATTTAAATGATAGTGGAAGAATCCATTGAGCTTAAATGGGTTAAAATGAAAATAGAATGATCAGGAACTGATACAATTAAATCCCAAATCCTCCCCACAATATCACCAGGGAAAGAAGTCGAAACATGGAGTGACGATAATAAACCAAACAGACCACTGCTGCACCGAGTCAACAGCTCTTTGCCAAACAGGTGGTGACTCAGAATACCCAAACGTAGCTAAAAAGGAACAACAAACATAATGGGGGAACGAATCAGAATCACCAACATGACAAACATTTAACTGGAAGGACAAACACAACTAAACATGAACCAAGAAAGGGGGGGGGGAGAAAGAATAAGAATCATCAACATAAAATATACATAATTAGGGAAAAAATCAGAACCACCAATACAAAACCGGAACAAACCACAGCAAAAGAACCGACGTGGAATGGTCAGTAAAAATTACTGGTGGGTTTAAGTATACTTTACGGGATGTCAACCCCACCCTCAATTTCACTGCTTTTATTATAGAGTTGTGGGGGGTGGGGGGTCAAAATTATAAAGGCGGCGTTATCTTCACGCAGAGGCTCCCCTTCATTATGCGAAACTAGAGTACAATCATACAGTGTGCACTATCTGTGAGTTCATGTTGGAGGTTAAGATGTCTTTGGTAGAAATGAAGAACACTACACCTTAAAGCATAATTAAATTTTACATGTTTAGGTTGGAACATGTTTACGCTAAACGTGTTTAGACCATGTTGTGGCATTTTCCCCAACAATTCCTCACTTTTTTTGCAGTTTAAGGCAGTTTATATAAATACATTCAAGAAAGAATATATGCAGGTTTCATTTACCAATCACAATCTTCTATCAAATGGCATTAGTAAGTCTGCTGGATCTAGAAAGAAAATATGAGTCGCGAAAACTAATTACATTAAGAACTAAACACCAATATTCCAGTCATCCTTGAAAGAAAAATATGTTTGAAGGGCGTACCATATCTTCTACTATTCCAGGATCAAAGAAACAAAACGTTATAGACAAATACAACATGAATAATGATGATTTACCTCTTGGCATGTTTAGATTTTCAACATGTTTCTGAGCTAAACATGTGCAGGTATTAAACATGTCACTGTCCTATACATGTTTAATATCTAAACACCTTCCTAGACGTGTTTAGAAACGAGACATGTCAAAGCGTTAAACGCATAAAAAAAACGGGACAAGTAATGCGTCTCAGAAAGTGTTTAATGTGTAAACACTATTTTTACAGTGTGTAGTACCCCTTTCATGTCAATAAACGCAGTTTTCGAAAAATGCAGGTTTACCTTTTTTTTTCATTCAAAAGCCAAAGGTTCCATTTGACCTTGTCATAAAACAGGTCAAGGTCAACCTGGGGTCGTCATTTGAACAAACGTCTTATGTTGCTAAATTAAAGTTTCAAGAGAACTGGCTCAGCCATTCTGAAGATGACTTTTTTTTGTAAGGTTTTACCATACTTGGGCATGGTGGCCATCTTGCCTGGACCTTTGTAATAAACTTAAATACCCCACTTAAAGGGGACTGCTTTTGAAATGTATCATAAATTGGTCGATTTTGGAGAAAATGTCCTTTGTAATGTCAATGGACCTGCAATCTAAGTGATCTATGGCTAAGGTTGCCAAATTCCTTGACCTTCAGCATCCATAGATATTCATAGTGTACCTCGTCACCTTAGCGCAAAAAGTCAATAACTCCAATACATTTTAAATGGGAATTATTGACTTTTTGCGCTAAGGTGACGACCTGCTCTCATGTCAATGACCACATTAGTTTTCAAAAATGCATTGTCTAACCGTTTTTAATTCAAAAGCCTTGATCTTGCCATAAAAAATGTCAGAGTCAACCTTGGGTTATCAATTGAACAATTTTTATATTACTCGGTAACCTGATAATACATATCAAGGGACAAAGCAACTGGTCCAAAGGTTATGGAGAAGAAGATTTTTTAAGGTAGGTTTTTTGCCATATTTGAGCATGGGACCATCTTGGTCATGTGACGTGGACCGTCTGAACAATGTTTCGTTCCCCTGGATATGAAATTTTATTGAAATTAGCCAGGTTTCAGAGAATAAGACTTCAGAAAATGGATGACAGACACATTCTTTCCTAAATGCTCCCTTGGAGCCTCCGACTCAGGAGAGCTATAAATAAAGTTGCTGTCTTCTAGTGTTGTGTTTGGAGCATAAAGGGTTAAGACAGTATCTGAAAAAGATGGCATCTTTGCCAGGGAAAAATAAACAATAAACAACAAAGTTTCTTGGTTTATGATAATGAATTAATTACCATTGTCATGTCATGTTTAAGTATGTAGTATTGGTCTCCTGAAGCTTATCTCTTGAGAAAAAAAATAGTAACAACAGAATTAACAGAACACAGATAAGCAAAAATTCCGAGGGTGAGAATTTGTAAGCTGTTATATCTACAACAAGAGCTGTCCCAGACACGCCTGTTTTGTGCCTTGTCTATATACTTTTTTCATACAGCCAGGTGAGCTAAAAAGCAGAATACACCGGCCCTAAAATGTTAACCCTTAAGATGTAAACCTAAAGCTACATCTGAAAATGTTGTTTGTTTATCATGTCTGCCGCACCTCCTTGCAACTTTTTAAAAATATTTTTGCATACAGGCAAGCAGTGTAGATCCTGAGCAGCATCAATTTAACACTATCCTACTGAATAGTTAGCTTAGCCACATCCATTCCATTTCTGACTCAGAACCAGTCAGATTACTTGATGTAACTCATTCCTACAAATTCACAAACTGAATGTCAAACAGTGTAGTTCTTGATCAAGTGGTTTCTTCAGAAGCCATCTGATCTGGATCTAAATTGTTTGCGAGGGAAATGGTTGTTGTGTTCAGTGGGATAAGGGTAAAGCAGACAACAAAGCAGAAGACAATCGTTGTGATTGGCATCTCAAGGGTTAACCCATAATATTTCGTCTGTCATTACTGACAATGACCAATCTTAATCATTTTTGAGTAATGTTACTATCTGTAACCCATAAAATACCAATCACATCAATTGTTGTCTGCTTTCCCATCTACTGGTTACCTTAAAAGTAACGTTTTGCAAACAGTGTGGAGCAGTCTGATCTGGGGCCACACTGTTTGCCTGCACAATTTTTGCCTGTTTAAAAAGTTTGGACAACATTTTCAGATGTAGTTTTTCTCGGCATCCTAACAGGTTAAATAGAAAAAAATATATTATGCCAAATATTTTGCATAGGTACAAATCTTACCATAACACATAAGGCATTATTTTCTGAACCCCTTCTCAGAGAAAAGAGAAAAGTTGGTTTCTCAACAGAAAGAACATGAATAATGTCTTTAAAGAATTACTAAGCTGCCTCTGAAAAGGGATGCAAATACTTCTAGACAAGTGGTGATCTCCCTTTGAAATAGACCCATTCATGAATGAGCCATATTACTTAAATGGCACAGCATGCTTTTCACGGTACCCTCAACATCCAGAATTATTGCTTATCTGGAATTTGTAGTATATGTAAAAAAATACATGTGCATTGAAGGTTACAGAGGTACCTAAAATTTGTGAATAGCGCACTGTAAAATTTTAGTAGCCTTATTAGATAGTCACAGTGACTACAATCAAAATTAGGAAATGACAGCTTTAGTCAGACATAAGCTGTTCACAAATTATGCGCAACGCTTTGCCTGGGCAGGCTTAGATCCTCTAAGCGGTTTACCAGTACACTGCGCGGCCGGCTTCAGCTCTATGTGGAAGCATCATGCAGCCCATCTATTTCTTCAAGCCCAGATGGGCAGGGGCCGTTACACTTAAATGACAATGTTTTTTTTGTGAAACTTCCAAAAATACTGGTGATTAGGGCACAACTTTAAGCTCTATGTAACTGCCCAATGCACATGAAACCCTGTCAGTTGCAAATGTTGCACCGGTTTATACAAGAAAAACACATACATGTAGAAGCCAATTATAAAAGCTCTCAATCTCACAAGTATCCCACACTCTGTGAAACTCACTTAGGTGGGATAAATGAAAATACTACTACATTGCTTCATATACGATAAGAATTAACCCTTATACCACTGCATAAATTAATCTAGCCACACCCATTTACATTTCAACCAATCAAATTACTTGATGTAATCTATTCCTTCAAATTTGCATACTGAATGGCAAACAGTGCAGAATCCTCACAGATGCCACCTGATCTGAATTTACACTGTTTGCAAAGATAGGGGTTGTTGTGTTCAGCAGGATTAGGGTTAAATGTAACCAGTTCTTTCAAACTTGTGTAAATTCTCAATAGTCAATAACTGTTAAGATCTTATTCTGCTGAACATAACAAGCCCTACATTTGCAAACAGTGTAGATCCAGATCAGATGGCTTCTGAAGAAGCCATCTGATCAGGATCTACACTGTTTGTTGTGTAAATTGCAAAATGAATGAAAACATCACATCAAATAATCTGATTGGTTGATAGTCAGAAATGGGTATGGTTATATTAATTTATTCAGCAGGATCTGGACCAAAATTAATGCAAAAGATATGACTTTTAAAGCTGAATGGA
Source organism: Lucinisca nassula (assembly GCA_963580285.1). NCBI lineage: Eukaryota > Metazoa > Mollusca > Bivalvia > Lucinida > Lucinidae > Lucinisca > Lucinisca nassula. The sequence goes on along the minus strand of OY757016.1, from coordinate 99,016,203 downwards.
TACACTTTCAAGGGAGGCAACTTTATGAGAACTACTTTTTGTCTCCCTTATCAATATGAAGCTGCCTGTCTTCAGTGTATCCATACACTTTAAGGTTTTAACCCATTTTGTTCTTAATAAACTGTTCTCCCTTACATATTGGGTGAGTCTATTTTGAATTTTAGGGATGTCAGGTTGAGTTATTTTTGGAAATATATTTAGCAAATGGATTGAGTAATTTTTTGAAATATTTTAGAAAATGACTAAATTAATGTTTTTACAAACAGTGAAGGCCCTGATCAGACTGGGTCTGCACTGTTGGCCAGAGTTCCATTTTGGGTTTTCTGTATAAAATAGGCTGACAATGCATTACCCAAAATTAGGTTCCATTCCTTATGCCTAACAGACATAAAACAAGTACTAGATTCTACAAATAATTCCAGTTATCCCTTAACAAGCACTTACTAAGTAGATGAATAAAGTGTTCTGAGCAGTATTAGTGTCAAAAAGGCCAGAAACAAAACAGTTGTCAGGTGGAAATACTGACAAATGTCAATATTTAATTCAAGCTGAAAAATGTTTTGTTGTTTTTTTTTTTCCAACCAAAACAATGGCCTAAGGAACACTTTTTTGCACGCTCAACAATGAACAGGTGTGACAAGCAGATGAGTAAACTGGCACAATCGAGATGAGAAATAAGCTACATGGGATCATGCCAACTTGACTTCTGTCAATCTAAACATTTCTAAATTCCAAGTAATACAAACAGCCTCTTCAAAACATGCCTGCTTCAATATAATGTGGAACAGTTTTAACACTTAATACCGCTGAATAATTGATATTTAGCCACACCAATTTCTGACTTTGAACCAATCAGATTTCTTGATGTAATTTATTTCTGCAATTCACAAATTAAATGTCAAACAGTGTAGATCCTGATCAGATGGCTTCAGAAGCCATCTGATCTGGATCTACACTGTTTGCAAAGGTATGTGTTGTCGTGAACAACAGGACAAGACTTCTTAAGTAGCCATCTGATCTGGATCTACACTGTTTGCAAAGGTAGGTGTTGTAGTGAACAGCAGGATTAAGGTTAAGAAAAAGCTGGTGAGTATATAATCATGAAACCTTAACAGCTTTACTACTTGTAGTTCTGAAATCTTCTATTGTGTTTCCATTTCATAGACATGTATTTTCAATGAGAGAAGAGATCTTTCTGACAAAATTTTCACATACCAGCACAACCCCATCAACCTTTCTTTATCTCTCTCCTTATCTGTAAACAAAACTTATGAACAACTAGGGACGTCATGAAAAGCAACTGACTAGAGAAATAATGGAGAAAAAAAGATGAATGCAAAAAAAAACAACAAAGAACTAAAACATTAAAGTGATAAAACAAGGAATTTTTCTTATTAGTTTGTCTGGCAGTGTTGTAATGTTTACTCCCAGTAATGCATTGTCTTTTGGAATGGTCTTTTATTAACCCATTGTAGGTGGGATAGCTTGGTAAACATTGCTGGCCCAGATCAGACACGACAGAACGCAGCATCTGATCAGGGCCTGCACTTTTTCTGTCAAAAATGGAATAAAAACGGAAAAATAAGGTCTGACACCCCTTATATGATGACAAATGGACTTTTCCAACATATAGCAATGGAATAGTCCACTAGCATTCAATGGATTAAACTTCTTTATAACACTGTTTATTATAACACAGTTTTGATTAAAACGGTTTGAAGATGGACCCTAAAATGTTTATGACATTGTATAGATTGTAAGTTACATAGAGAAATCTGTCATTTTTCTTTGACTCTATACATTTTTGTGGGGATATAACACTGTTTTTAACTAATATATTCTTCTTTAGACACCAAGAACAGTGTAATAATGGATGTGTCTTTGACCCCTATTTCGAATTTTAACCCATTTGTAAGAGCAATAGATTTCACAATTATCCTCTTATATGCACTATACTTTTGTTAAGTCACAGGCAAAATTTTCTCAGTACAGAAATTTTTATTTTCAAGTTTAATCATAAGAGATAATGAACTTTCTTGTTTGAAACTTAATTAGTCTGAAATTTTAATAGTTTTACATTTTTTTAATCCTTTGACCCCTGAGAATTTCACACAGTCTCCTCTATGTTACAATTAAGACCCATATATTATTGTGAAAATGGGGATTCTGTCAAAAACCCTAAAAGAATAGCAAACAGTGTAGATCCAGATGAGATGGCTCATTGTGAGCCATCTCATCTGGGTCTGCACTGTTTGCACAGGAAACTATAGCAATCTACAGTACAGAAAGGGTGGGGGCAAATAGAGATTGTAACTGCAATAGATTTATCAGCGCCTTAAACTAAGGGACTTTTGTGGGTCTGTGGAATATACTAGTACATAATGGTCTAGTCAAAACATAACTAACTGCCCTATAATTGACTTCTGGAAACTGTGCTGTCCAAGTCTGCAATGCTCTAATCTAGTTTGATTTGCTTCTTGAGAGCAACAAAAGTTGAAAATGCATCCTGTAAAATGTAAATATGGTATGAAACTACATACTTCTATGTACCAGTGCAGGTTTTAACCCTGACTCCCGTTTGATTTTAGCTCCGAATTATGACTGAGATCAACAAACAAAAAACAAGAACTGTCTCAGGACAGCATAGCTCATCTGTCATTGCCTTCTTTTATAAGAGATAATGGCCTTAACTCTTATCCTGCTGTTCACGACAACCCTTTCCTTTGCAAACAGTGTAGATCCAGATCAGATGGCTTCTGAAGAAGCCATCTGATCAGGATCTACACTTTTTGGTATTTAGTTTATGAATTTGTAGCAATAAATTACATCAAGTAATCTGATTGGTTCAAAGCCAGAAATGGGTGTGGCTAGACTGAATATTCAGCAAGAGAAGGGTTAAACGATGAATTTCCTTTCCTGTTTATGGCTACTTATCAGTCGCTGTTGTGACCAGAGCTACAATACCGCAGAACCTTTATCATTCAAAGTCCAACAGATCAACTAATTTTGTTTGAGCGCTGTGGTGAAGCGGTAAAGCATCGAGTTTGAGATCAAGAGGTAGCCGGTTTGATCCCCGCAAGTGCCACATGTTGTTTCCTTGAGCAAGAAACTTTATCCACATTGCTTAGTACTGGTTCCTACCCAGGAAAAGAGGGCCACATGGAAGATTAGTACTAGTACTAAATGTGTTACCCTCTATAAATAAGGTCTATTATTATTATTATTATTATTATTATAAAGACGTTGAATTATCATGGGATGCTGATGCCAGGGTGACTGCAATATCTCATTCTGTACCTGAGGTACAGATGAACCAAAGAAAATAAACAAAACAAGAAATAACAAAAGAAAAAATATAATAAAACAAAACTACAATATTCTGTGATTTTTAAGAAGTGACATGTGCTGTAATTACTCCAAGAATTGGGACAAAGCAAACACTGTATACCCAGATCAGACCTTAGCAAACAGTGTAGACCCGGATCAGACTGCACCTTCCGCAACAGTCTGACTAGGTTCTGCCCTGTTTGCAATTTTGATAGCATCATTATCACATACTGCCAGGATAAAAATACTTTCTTAACCCTTGACCTGCTGAATATTTATATATGCCACACCCACTACCGATTATCAAACAATCAGATTACTTGATGCAAATTATTGCAACAAATTCATGAACTGAATGACAAACAATGAAGATCCTGATCAGATGGCTTCAGAAGCCATCTGATCTGGATCTTCATTGTTTGAAAGATAAGACATATCCGGGCTCAGCAGGGCAAGGGTTAAAGACTGGTCAAATGCATCAGAGAACCAGTCGCATAAAGTTCTTACAGCGAAAACTTTAAAATAATTACGTGTACAGTTATGGCTCAGTGAATCCCAATTATAGGAGCACATACAGTAGACTATTATGACCTAGAACATGCATTATCTTTTCTACTTCTAGTGAAAGACTCTTACCCTGTTTTTTTTTCTTCATTCTTTTGTAAGCCATGTAAACCAATGACAGCCACATATTAACCAATTGTCCTCTTCAACATTCCTATCTACAACTACTGATTGTTCAAGTCCAAGTTGGGGCCACACAATTGGGCCAAATATCTAGCTCTTTCTTGACAGCTCCTCCAGACCCTTAAAAGGACTGAAACCTCTTCAGGGGAGGCAACTCTTTCAATAAAATTTTTCTCCTTCTTATCAATAGGGGTCTACTCTAAAAGGAAATAATTTGCTCCAATTCTTTCCTTTAAGAGTAGATCCCTTTTCTCAAAGGACTCACTGACAACGAGAAAGCGTACAGGAAGTGCCAAAATTTGCCTTCCCTGTAAAATATACCAGGTGAATCCATTCCACCTAAATGAACAGCAAAAATCTGGTGAGACTGCTCACATACACAGTTTAGTTAAATCTGACCCTTTGCTGTTTGTTCATGTGTTACGGACATCTTATGAGTGGGCTTGTTGAAGCACAATCATAACAAAGCAAAAACATGTACTACAGAAAAGTATGGGAGAAAATAAATGCCACTTTTTGCTGCTGCTCTATTTCAAATTTAGACTATTTTCGTGGTCGCAATTGCTTTTTCAGGCATGTGCTAATCTTAGAAACTGCCCATAAAGATGTTAACCGTTATCCTGCTGAATATTCAGTTTAGCCACACCCATTTCTGACTTTGAACCGATCAGATTACTTGATGTAATTGATTCATACAAATTCATAAACTGAATGTCAAACAGTGTAGATCCTGAACAGATGGCTTCTTCAGAAGCCATCTGATCTGGATCTACACTGTTTTCAAAGATAGATGTTGTCATGAACAGCATGATAAGAGTTAATGTCTACATTTGTTTCACTGAGATTCATCCCAAATTTCAATTTCTACAGCAAAAATCAAAATCTCTCTCTGAAAATAACTTTATTTTAGTGATCTGTCAAATAAGCCAACAAAAAGCCGATCAGTAATGTCTAATCGTATTTGCCATAATTAGCGAGCATTAAGCGGACACCAATACTTTCGCAATAAGTACACTTGAAACATATTTAGAGTCCTAGCTTTTGCAAACTGCTGAGGTTGAACCAGTGTGAAAAGATCACTTTATCACATCAAACATTATGCTTTCTTGATAAACAGGGACAAATTGCTGACTTGTGTTTATTAAATATTAAAGGACTAACTTGATCTTGTCAAAGCTTGTCCCTGCCAGTTTCAATTTGATTGGAATCAGATTGAACCATTTACAGCAATTTATTTAGAAAATGACTGAGTTTTCTTGCAAACGAGTGAAGGCCCTGATTTGATGCCGCATTCCGTCACTTTTTGTTGTTTCCCATCTACAATGGGTTACCCTTATCTTGCTGCATAAATTAATTAAGCCACTTCCATTGCTGATTATCAGCCAATCAAATTACACGATACAATATATTTGTTTAATTCACAAACAGCATGACAAACAGTGTAGATCCTGATCAGATGGCTTCATTAGAAGCCATCTGATCTAGATCTACACTGTTTGCAAATGTATGGTTGTGGTGAACAGCAGGAGAAGGATTAAACAGTTCATTTACTTCTTGTCAAAATATAAGGAACAAAGATTTATCAACAAAGAACTTAATTAACTGGGGCCAGTTGTTCAATACTAATGACGTCGTTAGTTAACGTACCGTTAAAACGTTGATCATTTAATATGGCATAAATGCTAATATTTTTGCTGAAAAATGTGAGCAGCTTTTGCGTATGCAAAAGCTGCTCACATTTTTTCAGCAAAAATACCAAAATTTTAAATATTAAACTTGCTAGAACAGTTAACAATATGACCACTAACGAGCTCGTTAAGCTAACAATGCTTTGAAGAACTGGCCCCTGTTGCTATTTTTCCTCAAAATTACGTCCCTGTGTAAGTATGCAGCATTTCCTTTATGCCTACAATATGTACAAATTTCCAGGCAACAACTTCTTGTAAACTACAACATACAACTGTACATCATTTACCGTGTGAATGAACTGTCAATCAAAATGAGATGCCGATGAAACATATGAAGAAAAGGTGTTCAGAATGATATGTCAATGAAAAACATTTGATGGTACTTCAATGAAACATTCACAATGCATAAATGAAACATTCATGAACAAACATCTGTCAAAAGACTAAAAATAACTATTTACACAGCACATTTGTTTTGTATAAAACATCAAGCTAAATATAAATTGTTACCTAAATGCTGTTCTAATCTTGTATAAGCCTTAGACCAGCTCCTTGTCTACCATATTTACCCTTAACCCGTTTTGTACCAAATGGAATCTTCCTCCTTATATACAGCAGGAGTTCATTTCAAAATTTAGGGGTGTCAGGTTGTGTTTTCTTCAAAATTTATTTGGAAAATGTCTGAACTTTTAGCAACCAGTGGAGGCCCTGATCAGATGCATCATTCTGTGGCGTCTGATCTGGGCCTCCGCTGTTTACCAGGGTGCCCATTTTGGGGTTTCTGGCACTAAATGGGTTAATATTCGGTAGGACACCTCAACTCATTACCATGTTCTAAATGTGTAATTTACTATTGATGTTGTGTCTGAAAATAGCTGGATGAGTAAGTTACAAACAGTGTAGATTATGATAAGACACTGTATTCTGCGGTGTCTCATCTGGATTTACACTGTTTGCTCAGGCCTGTCTGCCCGAATAAATGAGGTAAATACGATATTTCCCATAAAAATAACCTGTACAATTCAATCACTTAAAGGAAATTCATTAGTTTCAACAACATACAGTTTTTTTAATGTTGCTGGAATGCATAAGCTCTAATCTTATACACAAAAATTTTAGTCATCATCCAGGAATCACAATAGCAAGTCTGTGCAAAGAAAACCCTTCCAAAGTCCACTTTATACCAAGAAAAGTGGTGAATACAGGGGTATATACTATTTTTGTAATTCTTGCTCATACACATGGAATGTGGGTATTCCTCAGAACCATCTGAATGATGGGGTTCTAATGAGCACCAACAATCTATGTTTGGAGCAGCAATAAGAAGATTAACAACAGAAAATTTTGTCAGAAAAGATTCTTTCTTTACATTACGATAACATACCCATGGGACAAAGTGCATTTTTTTCACATCTCCAAAATGGCTACTTTTCTGAGGAATATCCATGATATTTTTCATTTTATACTGCAAACATAGGTGGTTGGTATTCGTCAGGACTGCCTCAATGAGACGGTTCAACGTATGTCTTGAAGCAGAAATAAGAAAAATAAAGTAAACTCCAGTTTTCTCACTATGGGGCATAGGCGGGGTTAATTTCTAGGACTTGTTCATGTGATGACAGACAAGAAGGAAAGTCTTGTTATTTCTCATTACGCAAACAGGCCTATACAAATACATTGCCACCTTTATCGCCGAAAAAATGAAAATTTTATGATGAAAAAATTGTGATATTTTTCTTATTTCTGCTCAAAATATAGATTATGGGCACTCGTTAGAACCGCCTCAACGAGGCGGTTCTAACGAGTACCCACAATCTATATTTTATAGCAGAAATAAGAAAAATAAGGTATATCCCCTGAAACCCCAGTTTTACTATATAAAAGTGGGGTTCAAGGGGGTCAAAATTATATAGGCATGTTTTCGTGATGTGAAGACTTGTCTTACTATGTACATGCAAAGTAAAGATCAAATGAAATGACTAATCAATAAATAATTTAATGTGTAAGGATATACAATGCAGATCCCCACAGAATGATATTATTACTTTTTAGTATAACGCATGAAACTAATTTTAATTCCAACAAGCATTCGCATTAATAAATAATTTCATGTGTGAATAACTTGTTCATGAGTGACGAGGGGGTTCTAAGCAGTACCCACAATCTATGTGTTTGAGTAAAAATAAGAAAAATAATATATACCCCTGTAAACCCAGTTTCACAATATAAAGGTGGGGTAAAAGGGGGTCAAATTATATAGGTGTGTTTTCGCAATGTTTTTGTTGTTGTTGTTTTTTTTTTGCATACTTATAACTGCAGTAATCAAGAACACTTCAAGCAAAAAAAAAACAAAAAAAAACTTGTTAAGTATTTAGCCTTTATCCTGCTGAACATGACAATACCTACCTTTGTGAATAGTGAAGAAGCCATGAGATTAGGATCTACACAGTCTGTCATGCAGTTTGTGAATTGAATGAATATAGTATATCAAGTAATTTGATTGGTTGATAGTCAGAAATGGGTGTGGTTAAATTAATTTATTCAGCAGGATAATTGTTGAGAATGCAAAAAGAAAATAACAGAACAGGTATTCTTTTCTTAACAAAAGAAAACTATGGTAAACATTCTGAAATCTCACATTTCAAAATGCATGCAATTACTATGTATTCTGATTTGTCCATAAAGGTTTTACAAAAAAATGTTGCGTCGTAAGCATCTAGTCAGGCCTTTTATTGTTTCAAAATGCGTGATAAGCTGATAACCTAACGTTAACAAGTCCTTGAAATGAACACTCCCAAAAAACCCATTTTATGTAGAGAAAGCTGGGGTTTACAGGGTATGTGTGTGAATTCGGGTTTAACGTCGCTTTCAACAATTTTTCAGTTATATCATGACGGTGTCTGGTTGCGACAGGGAGATCAAAGCTCACTTTTATAGTGCTGCCTCACTGAAGTATCATGTCCCAGACACATTACATGATACCACACCCAGTCACATTATCCTGACACTGGGTCAACCAGTCCTAGCTCTACCTCGTAAATCTGAGTGCCAAGCAAGGAGCAGCTAGTACCATTCTTAACGACTTTGGTATGTCCCGGCCCGGGATCGAACCCGTGACCTCCCGTTCCCCGGAGCGGACACTCTACCAACTGAGCTATCGGGGCCGGTAGGTTTACAGGGTATACTTTTTATCTTATTTCTGCTCCAAAACATAGGTTGTGGGTACTCTTTAGAATAACCTCATTTAGCCGGTTCTAACAAGCACCTACAACCTATGTTTTAAGTCTAAATAAGAAGAATTTTGGAGATTTGTAAATATGCACTATGCTGCAAGGATATGTTATCGCAATGATATAGATGTAATTGATCCCAAATGACTCATAATTACGAACAGTATCTATACCAATATTAAATATTAGTTCTAAGTTGCCAAGTTTAAAGAATATTTACACCTTATTAAAAACAGTATAAGACAGCTAAAAATTACAGAACAGAGGAGTCACCAAGGAAACAGTTAAAGTGAGTATTCAAGGATCACTCAGGCATAATTTTTAGAAAATCTCCACTAAAAAGACATCAAAATAACAAAAAAACAACCTCTTTATAACACTATTAATGGGGTCCAAAGCAGAAACCATGTTAGTTAAACAACCCTGTAATATCCAAACAAAAATGTATAGATTATATAGAAAAATGACCATTTTATGGTCATTTTTCTATATAATCTATATATTTTTGGGATCCAGCTGGAAACCGTGTTATATCCAAAACCCTGTTATAAGGAACTGTGTTATAATGAGGTTGTGGTGCATATAAGATAATCCTGAGACTCATTTTCATATTACCCCCTAAAACACATTGTGGGTACTTGTTAAAAACTGTTATAGAGCAACGATTATAAATGTTTGCAGGATCTGCTTCAGAATATAAATATATTTGAGATGATCGTCTTATTTGATCTTTGAAATCATGTTGTGTGTACTCATAAGAATCACCTCGATTCACTCGACATACATTCATATTTTGAAGAAAATTAAACAAATATCCATATTATGCCTCCTTACCTGGCTCTCAAACAAATTTTCATGGTCCCAAAGGTGTTTGAGCCAATGAAGTTTGAATGTACTAACAAGTACCAATAATATGTTTTTGTGAAGGACAGGTAGGCTTTATTCATATGATTATCTTCAAATACATGCCTTATTGCCTCCTGTGTTATAAATAACTTGCTGTTAATGAAAAAAAAATTACGAGTAGAATTATATCCAAACGAACATTGATTCTCCCCTTTGTCTGTTCCTCGGCAAAACCTCTGCTAATCTGTGATATCCAAGCTAGACCTTATACCATTGTCATATTGAAGGATTCGAACATATCTGATAGTCCTGATATAAAGCCAATATATGAATTAAATGAGGTATATTCACAACTGCGCCAGGGACCAGCTAAACTGTATATAATTAAGTTGATTTGGTTTGAATTGAGGTTAAACGTCCACTTAAGTTGAAAAGAGTCCAGGGCCCAGTTGTTCAAAGCACTGTTAGCTTAACGAGCCTGTTAATGGTCATATTGTTAACTGTTCCAGCAAGTACAATATCTAAAATTTTGATATTTTTGCTGAAAAAAAATGTGAAAAGCTTTTGCATTTGCAAAAGCTGCTCACATGTTTTCAGCAAAAATATTAGCATATTTGTCAAACTAAATGATCACAGTTTTAAAGATACATTAACTAACGACCTCGTTAGTTTTGGACAACTGGACCCTGTTGTTCAAAACTAACCATGTCGTTAGCTAACATATTGTTAATTCTTTTGGGCAGCCTAGTCCTATAATTGTAACTGCCTAGCAGAGCATCCCAGTTGCATGTTGCGACCTGGAGTACTGATGTGATTCCGTCATTTAGATCAACAAAATTAAGGGAAATAACTAGCTCAAGTATGTTGCAAATCATTAGGTAAGACTTGTTTTTGGAAAAAAAAAACAACAAGCTTTTACTTTAAAAAAAATGTTTTTGATCATTTTTTACATTGTTTGAAGTTGTAGAAAATGCAAGGGACTAAAAATTAAGTTTGCACTTGGAGTTATGTTATGAAATTAATTTGGTACTGAAAGAGTTAGAACTTTAATCATTTCTTATGATAATGGTACTAATATTTTTGCTGAAAAAATATGTGTAGCTTTTGCAAATGCTCACATTCTTTTAACAAAAACACCCCTACATTAGATATGGCACTTACTGAAAGTTAACATTTTGGCCACTAAAAAGCTTTTCCCTTAACAATGTTTTGAACAACTGGACACAGATATTTCCAAACCACAAAATGAGGTAACTTTCAAAACAAAGAAGAATGAGACTCCTAAATGGGTGCTTTTCTTTAGGTAGCAAATTGCCCTCCCTGAAAGCAAAAATGGCTGCTACTTTGTATAAATTTTAGTGACCCCTGGTTCAGTTTATACAACCTGATTTCAAATTCCTGATTGGTCTATAATATGAGGCACATCACAAGAAATCCGGTTTTTACCATTTGCGAAATAATAAAGGTACAGATCAGCAGTCTGTCAGGGGCCAGTTGTTCAGAGCATCATTAGCTTAACGAGCTCATTAGTGGTCATATTGTCAACTGTGTCAATTGTCAATTGTATCAAGTAAAATATCTAAAACTCGGTATTTTTGTTGAAAAAATGTGAGCAGCTTTTGCATTTGCAAAAGCTGCTCACATTTTTTCAGCAAAAATATTAGTATTTTCACCATATTGGATGATCAAAGTTTTAACAATACTTTAGCTAATGACGTCATAAGTTTTGGACAACTGGCCCCTGATCAGCATCTTTGTGTTTACTACTTTCAGATTGTCTCTAGTGTCTGTATCTAAAATTTCAAGACTCTTGCTAGTTTGTGCAGCTGAGCAGGCTGGTTTTTGTCTTACCTGGGGCTAGTTGTTTAAAACTAATGATGTCATTAATGTATCGTTAAAAGTGATCATTTAATATGGCAAATATGCTAATATTTTTGCTGAAAAAAGTGAGCAGCTTTTGCAAATGCAAAAGCTGCTCTCATTTTTTCAGCAAAAATTACATTACATTGTATTAGATATCGTACTTGCTAGAACAGTTAACAATTTTACCTCTAACGAGCTTGTTAAGATAGCAATGCTTTGAACAACTGACCTCAAAAACCGGTTGTAAAAACCAAAGACAGGCTTTCTTGTGATGTTACTCATATCTTAAGTAAAGATAAATACATAAGGATGGGAAAAATAAAACTAGTAAAAAATAAGTCCATAAAATCTGTACACAATCAGATCTGTATAAATAACCATGCAGTTTTAATGTACATACATTCCCCTGTGGCTGTCACTTTGTTTGAATGACATCAAATTTAAACATACCTAATTTTAACATCAGCAAGTGAGCATTAAAAAGAGACTTTTTTTTTTTTTTTAAAAGACACACACAAAAACAGGGCTTGGCATTCTATTCAAATTTTCCTTTTTGTCTATAAAAACAAGGCTAAGACAGACAACCAACACAAAAATACTAGGCCCAGTTCTTACAAGAATGATACTTTTGTTGTAGTTGTTATTTATCTAGAAAGCATTATATTACTGACATTACTTTTACATTTATAGGGAAATATGTCCATGTGAAAAAATGGCACCCAAGTCAGAAATGACAAATATTAGATAAAAATTGTAACATCTTTCAACATAGATTGTGGGTGTTCATTAGAACTGCCTCAACCAGGGGGTTCTAATGAGTATCCACAATCTATGTGTTTGATCAAAAATAAGGCTGATAATGTATATCCCCATAAACCCCACTTTTCTCTATATAAGAGGTTTAGAGGGGTCTTCATTTCACAGATTTAGTAACCATAATGTAACGAAACTTCAATCATGCTCTTTCCACTCTTTCAGCCCTAATTTTCTGAAGTAGAGTCTGGGATTCTTTGATTTTAGCCACATCCATTCTATTAAATAGGTGCTTTAGTCAATAATCATTAACAGGATGGCAATCAGTGCAGATCCTGATGAGATGGCTCATTATGAACCATATCAAATGCATCTACACTGTTTGCACGGGTATCGGTTCCAGTCTACCAGTTTGAAAGTGTTTAAGGGAGAAAACTTGAATAAAATTGCTAAGCCTTGTTCTCAAAAACATAAAACCATCATTATCATTCTGCTGATAACGCCCAATGATGTGCTCAAGGTCAACAAATAATACCATTTTATTAACCCATTTGGTATCGGAAACCCCAAAAGGGGTAAGTGGCAAACAGTGCAGGCCCAGATCAGATGCTGCAGAACACAGCGTCTGATCAGGGCCTCTAAGTTTAGTCATTTGCCACATAAATTTTGATGAAAACACAACCTGACACCCCTAAACTTTAAAATGGGCTCCTGCTTTATATAAGAAGAAGGTTTCCATTTGATACAAAAAGGGTTAAAATAGAAATTGGAACCAAAGTCATGAATCAGTAAGGTCATTTAATTGCTCATCAACAAAAAAAACAGACAAGGCACTAGTTTTATTTCATTAGCAAGCCTGTGTAGTTAATGTCTTCATTCACATCACCTTATAAAATGAAAATTCTTACACAACAGTGGGCCTATAGGCAATGTAAAAGACTGTGATCTATTCTGCAACAAATCACTCAGTGGAAAGGTGTGACCCATGAAGGTACCTTTTAATTATGTAACTCAAATATTCCACATTACGATAACACACCCGTGCGACATAGACTATGATAGTGCATTTTTTCACATCTCCAAAATGGCCACTTTTCCGATGGAAAGTCTTGATATTTGTCTTATTAATACTGAAAACATAGGTTGTGGGTGCTCGTTAGAACCGCCTCATTCAGGCGGTTCTAACAAGTACCCACACCTATAACCTGGAGCGGAAATACAAAAAATGTATGCCCTCAAAAACCCCAGTTTTCTCTATACAAAATAGTGTTAATAGGGGGTATTCATTTCACTGACTTGTTCACCCGTTGTGTCATTCAGTTGTAAGTAGATCAAATCAGGAGCACAAGCACATTAGTTCCATTACAAAAACACGAAAATTCAAATGTACCGAAAATTTTACCACCAAAAATGAAAATTTTCAGATAAAAAAATTCTGATATTTTTCTCATTTCTGCCTAAAATCATAGATTGTGGATACTCGTTAGATCTGCCTTGCCAAGGGGTTTCTAATGAATACCCACAATCTGTGGTTTTAGGCAGAAATAAGAAAAATAATATATACCCCCCTTTAATAACCGTTTTCCTGTATAAAAGTGGTTTTTAAGGAAGTAAAAATTATATAGGTGTGTTTTAGTGATACATTTTTCAAACAGTGTCCAACACATGTAAAGGGACACCAATATTATGCTCTATAAAATACATTACCCTATGGAAAAAAATACTCTGCCCAACATTTCCACCTCCATTTAAAAATCTTTTCTGATTTCTAATACATTCAAATATCCTTAAGCTTCAAGCTGGTCCTTCTAACAACTTACACAAAAAGCCAATCTAACAGTTAATCCTTACAATGCAATTTCTCATTCAAGCACACATCATAAAAATCCACAACAAAAATTCTGTCATGGTCTGCAAATTATTTTTTAACACTTAAAGTACAAGGCGAAATTGCAGATTTTATCATTTTTAGCTACTTTTTTTCTAATCTTTTTTTGAGTAAATAGGGCTTCACAATAGTGCCAAAATAAAATGACCGCAAAATATAAGTGTTTTACAGTAGCTCCTCTGCAGAGCAAATATGGCTTCAGATTTCATGTGAATTGTCTGCTGGCAGACAATTCAAATGAAATACGAAACCATTTTTTTTTTTTTTCAGAAAACTTACAGAAAAATGTCTGCCTCATTTTCCTTGCAATTTTAAGAGTTAAGTTAAATTCTGCTTTTACTTCTCCTATTGAGAACCTACCCATACACAGAAGAACAAGGGCTCCAGAAATGTCAAAATGTTTTTGGGGTAGGACTGGGGACAAAGGGAAGAGAAGGGGATGGGGGTAATGTGGAATAATCCACTTTTTGTTCAGTACTCAAAGCTTATCCAGCTGTGGAATCTCATGAACCCTGACAGCTTCAGGCAAAATGCCAGCTAATGTTATTTTTCCCTAGTTCTTCTATGTTTGAAAACCAAACTTGACATGTCATGTGAACCATGTGTTATACATGCTAGGCAGCAATACACATGGAATGCCATATCAGATATTCTCAGAAAACAAGTAAGGAATATCTTTATAATATATCACCTGCTTTGATCAGCACTTAAAATATTTTTTTATTCCCTTTAAAACTTCCCAGTAAAACTCCTATATTAAGACCACCTTTGGGACTGTTCAAAAGTGGTCTTTAAGACCACTTTTGAACAGTCCCAAAGGTGGTCTCTGACCTGTGGACACTGTATGCAGGAAACACAAAGAAAGAATAACTGTAACCTACTAAATAATCATTTTAGAGCAGAATTTGTCTTAATTTTAGGTGGTCTTAATGGGAGAATTTCACCGTATTTTGAAATTTCTGGAGCTTAATCAGACAAGTAAGACAAAATCATGATGTTATGGAATGTGAAACTGCAGCAACAGAGCTTGGATGCATCAAATGAGCATACGCCTCCTGATTGGCTGAAAAATGATCCAGCTGTGAGTCCCTGGGAGAGTGTGGGGAAACCCCATTTGATGCCTTCCTTAGCAGCTCAATTTCTCTTGCTGTCTGTGCAATTTGTGCCCTTCTTTCCTCTTCATCATCATCTTCTTCCATGTGCACCGAGAATTCTCTCCGAATTATTTCTGCATTGTCTCTGTTTTCTTTCCCTTCACTGTAACTCACATTTCTTACATTGTCAAAGTCATCTTTTGCATGCATTTCATCTGTCTGTTTCATTTCCTGGTCATGTGACATATCCAAAGCTTCTGATTGGCTGCTCTTGATTTGCATATCCAATGCTTCATGTTCAGGTTCCATTTTAATGTCACTGTAAATGTTCATGTCTTTTCTGCTTTTCTCCACACTATTCATATATTTAGTAATGGGACTGTCACGGGCAGTGGGACTTAAACGTCGGGACTGAGGGCTCCTCTGAAGGTCCCTGGGGCTCAAACTGCCATGTGGGCTGAGATTAGTGTGTGGTGAGCTGGCCCCAACAACCTCTTCATGTAGACCTAGGTGCTCATGTTTCATTAATATTTCATCCCTGTAAAAACAAAATGACATGAATAAAGAGGATCTTACATGAGTGTTCGTGTATTATTAAATTTATTAAACGAGTTGAGGAAAAGGGATAAAATGTGAGTGTATGTGAATTCGGGTTTAACGTCGCTTTCAACAATTTTTCAGTCATATCAAGACGGTGTCTGGTTGCGACAGGGAGCTCAGTGCTCACTTTTATAGTGCTGCCTCACTGAAGTATCATGCCCCAGACACATTACTTGATACCACACCCAGTCACATTATCCTGACACTGGGTCGACCAGTCCTAGCTCTACCCCGCAAACCTGAGTGCCAAGCAGGAGGAGCTAGTACCATTCTTAACAACTTTGGTATGTCGTGGCCCGGGATCGAACCCGTGACCTCCCGTTCCCCGGAGTGGACACTCTACCAACTGAGCTATCGGGGCGTGTGATAAAATGTGAGGCTTTGCCGAGCATTTTATCCCTTTTCTACAACGAGTTTAATAAATTCAATAATACATAAGCACGAATGCAAGATTCTATTTATCATATGACATTTAAAACTCAATTTATCCAAGATTGTAACAAAAATGTCAGTATTCCGCCATTAGTAAACGTGACCTCGTTAAGGACGTCGTACATGTAATGTTAGGGGGGTGTATCTAACTAATTTGCATTTTTAATCCACTAGTGCATTATCAAATTTATTATAAGATGTTATTACATTCTCAGACAGGACATCATATGATAAGTTATTAAATTTTTTTTCATGCTCAACTCAACCCAAGAGTGAAATTTGTAATGCTCATAAATATTAAAACACGTACAAACAAATGAGACAATTTTTGTGCTGAGATCAGCAAAAAATATTGTTTGTTCTGCTCATAAATTTTAAAATGCCAACAATTGTTGGCATTTTAGAATTTATGAGCAGGAAAAATTTCACACCTAAGAGAGTTGAGTTTGACAAAGGTAACCCCACGGCCCATGGTATATGAACAAATGAGTGAACATATAAGAAAAAGGTCCTATGTTTTCTCTGATTTATGTTCTTCATCACGAAAACACGCCTATATAATTTTGACCCCCCTTGAACCCAACTTTTATACAGAAAAACTGGGGTTTACAGGGGTAAACCTTATTTTTCTTATTTCTGCTATATTCTGAGCAGAAATAAGAAAAATATAACAATTTTTCATCTTAAAATTTCGGTTGTTTCTTTTTTTGAGTAAAGTTTACAATGCATTTGTATAGGCGTATTTTCGAAATGTTAAAAGTGTGTGTGCAGCCAATTAATGGAGCTAGATGTAGGACTCCTTCCCTGTAGCTACCTCTCAGGGTTGTCTACATGTCTGCAGCAGCAATGGCTCTGGCGAGACTGCGCGAAAGCATTTTCGCGCAGGTTCGCCGGAGTCTTTGCTGGCTGCCCGCGCAATAAATATCCTTTCCTCATGAGCTGGGTCAAATGTATGCCGTGCATGTAAGTGCTAGTCAAGACAAGGATTCTGCCAAAGGCTACGTACAGCCTGTATGAATCTGGAACATTTGGATTTATGCTAGGGTTGAAGATGCTGATGGATTGACAAACGGATGCACAAATCAATGGATGGTAACTGAACTCCTATATCACATGATGCTTACATCAGGCATGACAAGAAACATAGGAATTTTACTCTACTTAGCTACCTACCTCCCTGGTGAGCCAGACTTGGAGAAACTATCGTTGCTGCTATTAAGACTCTTCATACTGAGATCTTCTGCCCCCATGTCAGAGAGTGACCCATTACTCAAGGCTATCTGATGATTCATTAACATACTGCTGTGCTCTAATGCAGCCTGGCGGAAAATAAAAATACATTTACATCAACACTTTATAACATTATTTTGGGGTCCAAAGCAAAGCTTATGTTAGTTAAACAAATGTGTTATATTTGTGATGTACAAAATAGAGGGCTTCATGAAAGTTAAGTCTTGTACTGAATGTAATCATCTTTAAAAAAAAAAAAAGTTTTCTATTATCATCAAACATCATATAGAATAATGATCATTAAATTTTACAGTAAATCTATACACTTTAGGTAAAAGTAAGAAAATATCCCTAAATTATCACTGACCACTTTTTTTCCAGAGCTATGCACAGAGCTCCCCAATGGAGTCACGAACAGGTGCCCCTCTGCCATGATAAATGAGCCATGGGCTTTTTGAGTCATTAAAGTTTTTCTGTATGTACCGTTAATATCCTAAAAATTCTGACACCTTGAGTCTTGCAGTAATTCTCCAAAAATTTTAACAGTTTTGTTTCACCTACCAGCAAGGAATCCAAAATGTGCGGACAGAATGACAGTGTAGACCCTGATCAGACTGCTCCTGAACCTTCAGGAGCAGTCTGATCTGGGTCTGCACTGTTTCCTTAGACCTGTCTGTCCCAATACCTAGGATCATTACGGTAATGTCAATACTTAGGACCATTACGGTAATGTATGAAGCACAGCAGAAATACAAGTATGTTTCCTTTAAGTAGATATACAGCCGAACTTCGATGGCTCGAACCGCTTTGGGACCATGAAGATGTATTCGAGACAGCGGTAGTTCGACCCACTGAAGGTAACTGCCAAGAGGCATACCGAGATACTTTTGAACTTTTTTCGATGTTATATAATGAAAATGTTTGCTGTGTGTACTCATTAGAATCGCCTCACCGAGGCGATTCTAATGAGTACACACAGCATACATTTGCAAGATAAAAGCCTAAAATCTCCTTAATCATCCCCCACCATTTCTTATCTTGAGGATTTCCCTAAGGGCTCAAGAACGAGTTCGACCCAGCCATGGTAAACGAGCAATCGGTGTTTGAGCCATCGAAGTTCTACTGTAGTAGTAATTGTTACTTACTCTTAAACTTGCATTGATTGTATCTCCATAAATAGCTGACTCTGGTGTTAGGGGACTATTAGACATTGCCCTGTAATAAGCACAACATTCAGATGCTACAGCAAAGGAAAACATTTCTATAATTAAGAAATGCTTTCAAAAACTGAAGACAGCAGAGAAGGAATGTCTGAGCTGTGTTTTGGGGGGTTAAATGTTTGTTAACCTTTACCCTGCTGTAGGCGACAAGCCCTATCTTTGCAAACAGTGTAGATCCAGATCAGATGGCTTCTGAAGAAGCCATCTGATCTGGATCTACACTGTTTGGCATTTAGTTTATGAATTTGTAGCAGTAAATTACATCAAGTAATTTGATTGGTTGATAGACAGAAATGGGTGTGGCTTAATTGAATATTCAGCAGGTTAAAGGTTAATGAACTCAAAGTTATATATTATATAAAAGCTCTTAAAATGCTGATGTCATGTGTGCTGTGATGCAGTGGTAAAGCATCAAACTCGAGATCGTGAAGTTACGGGTTCGACCCCACTAACATCAAGTGTTGTTTCCTTGAGCAAGAGACTTTATCCACATTGCTCAGTGCTGGTTTCTATCAAGAAAAAAATGGGGCCCACAAAGAAGCTTAGTTCCAATTTAATGAGTATGTTACCCTCTATTCTATAAATAAAGTTGATTTCTATTGTTATTATTATTAACATCATCTGACTACAACTGACCAATAAACTTAAACAATGCTCAAATTAGTGG
Organism: Lucinisca nassula; assembly: GCA_963580285.1. NCBI lineage: Eukaryota > Metazoa > Mollusca > Bivalvia > Lucinida > Lucinidae > Lucinisca > Lucinisca nassula. The sequence goes on along the minus strand of OY757016.1, from coordinate 98,996,678 downwards.
AGAGGTCCAGTTACAATGGGGTGTGAGGCTTGTCACTCCAGAAGGGAAGAGTTTGCTCCTCTAGAGCAAATTCTTTCCTTTAACAGACCCCTTCTTCAGAGGGGCCAAATTTCTAGGAAAGAGAAAGGGAATATTTGAAAGTTGTTTCCCTTGAATAAATTGGTGCAAAACCTCCCATTTCCCTTTAAGGGTAATGGATACACCTTCAGGGGAGGCAACTCCTGCAAAAGTATTTGTGTCTCCCATGTCAATAAGGGTCAAATCTTAAAGAAAAGAATTTGCATCTTCCCCTTTTTCAGTGGGAACAAGTTTGTAGAAAAGCTAACAGGAAGTTCTGACAGTTGTCTTCATTTGAAAAATGGCAGAAAAATATGCCAGGTGTTCTCATTCCCCTTTAAGTGCAGCTGTTTACCTACCCAGTCAATTTCTGAGGGCGTCGTTTGTAGAATTCGATCTCGTCCACTGTCCATACAGCCCCTTTCACGTTTTCTACTCTCATGAAACATTTGTGAAGACTAAGGTTGTGTCGAACAGCATTCTAGGGACAAAATAAGAGAATAATGGAAGTGAGCATTATCTTAAATAATTTTCGTCTATAAATTTTGTTCTTTTTATTCCAATATGCTTTTGCCTGTTGAAATCACCTTCTTACACACAGGCCACATCTACGAAGGTTTTTCCACTAAATTCTTTCCTCATACACCACCTACACTTCATTCTGTCATGTACTACCCTTTCAGTCTCTACTACTCTGCGAGTCTGGGGCCAGTCAGCATGGAAATATACAGTGCAAGTCCGCTATTAAGACCACATAAATTAGGACTAATTCTGCTATAAAAAGCTTATTTTGAAGGGTACATTTAATTTTTCTTTGTGTTTTCTGCCTACAATGTCCCTTGGTCAGGGACCACCTTTGGGACTGTTCAAAAGTGGTCTTTAAGACCACTTTTAAACAGTCCTAAAGGTGGTCTTAATACAGTACTTTTACTGTAAACAGTATAATAATCACATTTGAGCCGGCACATGACAAAATCTATAATGTGACTGGTGCAACCAGCAGACTCAAATCAACCTGCACACCATCCACTATGACAAGTCATTTTGCCTTTGTCTCTTTGCATAGATATTAGCCTATAGTAGGTACCTGCCATCAGCAAAGACTCTGATCAGACTGCATGAATGCGCAGGCTGATCTCAGTCTTCACTGGTCGCTCAAGACTTCTTGTAGATTTTGCCATGCGCTGGCTCATTTATCTTACGATGTCGCGTCTAAGAATGTTATAATGGCATGCATTAAATTCAGATCCACTAATGAATTTAATATGCAAATTATTCAAGATATGTCTCATGACCTTACACGGTCAACATCCTTGATGACGTTGCATTTACTAATGGCGGAATAATGCCATTTTTGTGAAAAAAAATCGTGAATAGAAAATGAAAAATATAATCTTGCATTCATGCTCATTTTTCATTAAATTTATAATAACCACATTTATGTGCTTAATTTGTTTGATTTGTGGTTTAAGGTCCCCGTCAACACTGTATAGGTCATTTGGAGATGTTGCTTCCAATTTCATGGGACATTACCCGACATTGAGAGGAAATGACATCTCAAGCCCCGTCGCCAAATGAAACTAATGGGGTTTATAAGCATGAACGGGTCAACTCGCACCGCTTTACCTTGGCAGGCTTAGATCCTCTAAGTGGTTTACCAGTACTCATGTGCGGTCAGTTTCAGCTCTGCATGGAAGCATCAGGCGGGATCTATTCAAGCCCAATAATGATTTTACCTTCCAAGTAGCCTCATTTCGTCTGAAGTAAGCAAATGTTGTCTGAAACCACTGGTAAACTTCGTTCAACGTCAACTGTTTATTCTCTGATTCTATGATAGCCTGGAAATACAAACAATCATTATCAAAATTACTGCAAGAGTACCATGCTTAAGAGGAATGGGAAAACCTTCAGGGGGGGGGGGGGCAACTCCTGCAAAAGTATTTTTGTCCCATGTGAACAGGGATCAACTCTAAATTTGTCCCTCAGCAAATTCTTTCCTCAGGAGCAAATTCTTTCCTTTATGAGTAGACCCCTTTTTCAGTGGGACAGGCTTTATAGAAAAGCAAACAAGAAGTCCTAAAAGTTGTCTCCCTTTGAAAAATGGCAGATAAATCTGCCAGGTGTTCCCATTCCCCTTAAGATCCAGATAAAGGGGGAACAAAAATGAGTCGTGGGATAATTTCCCTTATTTCATTGCAAGCTTTTTTATCGCCAAATTATCCTCATCTTTGGAGCCAATTCAATATGTCAGTTGACTGTTCTTTCTATAGCATTTTCACATAATTTCTAAAATGTGACAGCAAAAAGAATATATCTTCAGATATGGGGTTGTAACAACTGAAGTGAAATTCCGCTAATAAGAACACCTAAAATTAAGACATATTCTATCTACCTATTCTATTCTGCATTTAAAAGCTTATTTTGAAGGGTGTAGGTATTCTTTCTTTGTGTTTTCTGCACACAATGTACTCTGGTTAGGGAAGTGGTCTTAAAGACCACTTTTGAACAGTCCCAAAGGTGGTCTTAATACAGGAATTTTACAAAAGGCAGCTCCAGATAAGGAAGCATAACAGGCATTGTTAAGAGAAGATTTATCGTATTTCTGGTTAGAAACATATGTTGTGGGTACTTGTTAGAATCGCCTCGATGAGGCGATTCTAAGTATCCACAACATATGTTTCTAAGGTGAAAATAATCAAAATTATACTTTAGTTATCTTTCTAACGCTTGCTTATCTTGAGATATGTTAAGGGATAATTTTCCATGTTTCTCTTGGAAACCCAATGTTATGGGTACTTGTTTGAATTGCCTTATTGAGGAGATTCTAAGAAGTACCCACAACATATTTCCAAGATGAAATAATCAAAATTATCAATCTCTTTAATGCTTGCTTACCTTCAGCTGTGTCAAGGGATACTTTTCCATGTTTCTTTTCAAAACCCAATGTTGTGGGTACTTGTTTGAATTGCCTTAGTGGGGAGATTCTAACAAGCACCCACAACATATGTTTCTAAGGTGAAATAATCAAAATTATCCTTTATTTATCTTTCTGATGCTTGCTTATCTTCAGCTGTGTTAAGGGATAATGTTCCATGTTTTTCTTCAAAACTGAATGTTGTGGGTACTTGTCTGAATTGCCTTATTTAGGCGATTCTAATATGCACCCACAACATATGGTTCTAAGGCGAAATAATAAAAATTATCCTTTAGTTATCTTTCTAATGCTTGCTTCTCTTCAGCTATGTTAAGGGGATATTTTATTGCATAGTGTAACCATGTAAAAGGGAACTAATCATGACTATCAATATTACTTTGCTCTTTCATTGTTATTTCCCTTTAACAATAAATTATGTTTTGGCCTACGTGCATAACTGCACAAAGCGCTTCATGACACAGGCATCTGTTTTCACTTTTTGATTACCTATTTTTTACAGATCTTTTGATGATAGGAAATCAACAACTATAAATACACACTCAACAGCAAAATAAAATCTACATTAAGAGATTATTTTAAGATAAATAGACATGCATAAAAGTTTTTTTTGTTTTTTTTTTGCATCCATTTTCATTTGCATGATTCATAATACTCTGTGCCCTTGTCATAGGGTATAAAAATATAGTTGCATAATCAATACAACAACCAGACCCTGGCAATTTTGTTTATTTGTTTATGGAGTTTTAACCCTGATCCTGCTGTTCACGACAGCCCCTACCTTTGCAAGCCAGCCTCGGCAGCTTAGTCGGATGCGCGTCTCACAGGTGATGAAGAGGATGTGGGTTCGATACCTGCCGGGGTTTGCAACATTCTTTCGTGGAGACTGATCATGAAATCTTTTCTATGGTCATTCGCTCCGTTCCGCTTATTCAAGAAGGGCAGTTGTCAGTTTCTGGCGAAAGAATGTGCACTGTACTGGTTAACCACTTACGTACAAGCCTGCCCAGGAAAAGTGTGGACAGGTAAACTGACCAGCTAAAAAATGACCTAAATGGTGTTGACTGGGCCATGAAACTCCAATACAAACAAAAACCTACCTTTGCAAGCAGTGTAGATCCAGATCAGATGGCTTCAGAAGCCATCTGATCAGGATCTACACTGTTTGTCATGCAGTTTGTGAATTGAACAAATATATCGTGTCAAGTAATTTGATTGGTTGATAATTAGCAATAGGGGTGGCTTAATTAATTTATGCAGCAGGATAAGGGTTAATGGCCCAGTCAACAACACAGAGCTTTTAACCCTCTTCAAGCTCATATGGAAATTACACCAGATGACATTCTAAAATTTTTTGTTACATTTTTCTGAGAAAATAAGATTTGGCATTTCATGCAAATCTTCCATATAAATCTAGGCTTGACATTTCATGTGAATCATCCAATGGATTATTCACATGAAATGCCAAGCCTTTTTTCTCTGAAAAATAACAAATAAATAGCAATAAGTCTTTGTTCACAGTGTATTAAGTGCATTAAAGGTTGAAAAACTAGCAGACAATTCACATGAAACGTCAAGCATATCGGTCTGTGACAAAAAAAATTTTTTTGGACAGTTCAACCTATTTTTGATAAGGAATTACAAAACAGAACATTGCCAAACAGTGCAGGCCCAGCTGTGTGTCTGTGTGTTTAGGTTTTACATCCCACCAACATCTAAGGTCATATAGAGATGGGAGCTCGGTTTAAAGACTCATCCCAAAGTCTGGTGAAGCTCTGAGAATCGGACCCAGGACCCCTGGTTTAAGAGAAGAGGAGTATGGAGCCTCCTATGCAGGCCCAGATGAGATCCACTTCAAAAACTCAGGGGTGGACAGGATAAGGAATACTGAAACAATTGTAAAAATTTGGATACATTGAGAACTCTCCAAAATTTTTAACAAATTTGTTTCACAATCCAGCCAGGATTTGTTTGTTTGATTTGAGGTTTACGTCCCCGTCAAAACTGTATAGGTCATTTTGGAGATGTTGCTTCCAATTTTGTGGGACTTTTACCTGACATTGAGATGAAATGACATCTCCAGCCCAATTGCCCAATAAAACCAATAGGGTTTATAAACATGGACGGTCCGACTCGCACTCTTTTGCCTGGGCAAGCTTGTAAGGAGTCCAAAAGATGCAGACAGAATGACAAATGTGTAGATCCTGATCAGAGTTCTTCTTCAGGAGCACTCTGATCTGGGTCTGCACTGTTTGCTAAGGCCTATCTGTCCCAATACTTAGGATCATTATGGTTAACAGGCCAAGAACTCTTTCCGGGTTTTGTACATACCTGTCTGATCAATGAAGCATATGTGAAGGGAGGTCTTACATCTGTATTCTTGTAAAATTCTCGATTTCTTTGGATTTCTGAAAAAGTGCAACAGGAACATGTTTGAACTTGTGTGCAGGTGTAATGAATATGAAAATTTACCAGTTTCTTTGAAAAATTAAAGAAAAAAAAAGATTATCATCTGCTGGTATTTGCTGAACACTTAAGAGATCTGGGGTCAGTTGTTCAAAGCATCGTTAGCTTAACGAGCTCATTAGTGGTCAAATTTATAACTGTTCTAGCAAGAGCAATATTGAACATTTGGGTATTTTTGCGGATGCAAAAGCTGCTCATTTATTTAGCAAAAATTTTACCTTATTTGCCATATTTAATGATCAAAATTTTAACGGTACGATAACTAAAGATGTCAATAGTTTTGAAAAACTGGCCCACGCTGTATTTCTGTTTCAATAGCACCAGACAAGGAGGAGCTCTGAGGATTATTTGAGAATGAATTTTCTATTTTCTCCATTAACACATTTTTTGTGGGTACTTGTTAGAATTGCCTCAATGAGGCAATTCTAACAAGTAGCCACAACAAGACAGTGTTTCTACCATGAAATAAACAAAATCTATGTTCGATACTCCTCTTTGTCTAGATCTATGTTAATTACTTAGAAAAGGAAATTTAACTTCACCACAGCTGGTGTTAAGGGAATGCGTGGCAGCTGTAAAAAGTCTCCCTGCCCTTCATCGTAGTGTGGATTATATTTTCTAGCTCTTTTCGATCAGTGATTCCACTGAAAAATATTTAATTTTAGTGTCACTGATGAGGTCTACTTAGTGGAAACTAGCTAGTCCGGCCCAGAAATAAACTTGTACACTCCATGATTTTCGGTTCTGTGTGCTTTCAAAGGGGTTACTTTTTTTTTATCATAGAACATTTAACCGCATTCAATTCTATGACACATCTCTGAAGCATATGTAAATACATGCAAACCTCACGTCAGCCACCTAAATCGACCTGCCTGGACTAAAATAAACTTTGGAACCAGGAAATTATTTCAGGAATATAATGCTTTGTCATAGACAACTTTGTCCTATCTTGAGTTAAAATCATACACAACATATCTATGTGGTCAACCATCAACCCTTTCATCCCTGTAATCAGGAACAGATGCCTATGCAAACAGAGTTGTTGTTATTGTTGATTTGAAGTTTAACGTCCCCGTAAACACTGTAAAGGTCATTTTGGAGATGTTGCTTCAAATTTTGTGGGTCTTTTACCCGACATTGAGATGAAATGACATCTCAAGCCCTGTCGCCCAATGAAACCAATAGTGCACAAACAGAGTAGCTGCAGATGAGACAGCTCTTCTGAGCTTTTCACTAACCCCTTCCTAAAAGAATGTGCATGTCCAAATTCAAATATGCAACAGAAGGTCAAAATGCTTTTTCTCTGGGTAGTCCGGTTTTTGCCCACCTCTGATTAACAATTGGCTCTATATAAGTGAAATAATCTTTAAAGGGCCGTAGAACCAAAAGAAAAAAGAAAAATCGCTCACTTATTGACAAACAGTGTAGATCCAGATCAGATGGCTTCTTCATAAGCCATCTGATCTGGATCTACATTGTTTTCAAAGGTAGATGTTGTCATGTTTTATTAACCCTTCACCAGCTGAATATTCAGTTTAGCCACACCCATTTCTGACTCTGAACCAATCAGATTACTTGTAGTAATTTCTTCCCGCAAATTCACAAACTGAATGTCAAACAGTGTAGATCCTGATCAGATGGCTTCTTCAGACGCCATCTGATCTGGATCTACACTGTTCGCAAAAGTAGGGGTTGTCATGCTCAGCGGGATAAGGGTTAATAGCAGGACGTGGGTTAAAAAAACTACGCAATTCCTCTTTGTCTAGTGGAATTTGACTTTCTAGCACTTGTTTTTAGCGGAAGTTAATTATCAAAACAATAGCTTTTCTGAAATTAGTCAGTTTAAATGAATGAAAAGGTACTGAATTAACCTTAATAAATGCCTCAGTATGCAGCATCTTGTCAGGGTCTTCCCTGTTTTCCACTCATTCAGCTATTTTTTAGAGACAAGCTAAGGTAGTTATATTATATTTGTTGGGATTTTAAAACAAATATGTAAAGAAGTTAAGGTGTCTGAATACTTAAGAGTAAATACTATATATGTAAGACTGTCCACTTTTTCAGATATCCCAAAATTTTGTTTTGTTTGCTTTGAGGTTTTAAAACCCCATTAACACTGTACAGGTCATTTTGGAGACGTTGCTTCCAATTTTGTAGGACTTTTACCCAACATTGAGATGAAATGACATCTCAAGCCCTGTTGCCCAATGAAACCAATAGGGTTTATAAGCATGGACTGTCCAACTCGCACTACTTTGCCTGGGCAAGCTAAGATCCACTAAGCAGTTTACCAGTACTCATGTGCGGTTGGTTTCAGCTCTGCGAGAAAGCATCATGCAGCCCAAATATTTCTTCAAGCCCGATAGGCAGGGGCTGACTTAGGGTAAATCGGATATATATGTATGTAAGACTGTCCACTTTCACAAAGTGGGCTACAGTTGCTGTGTGTCCTTAATTTTCACCCTCTAAATGCACTAGGCACTACAGAAAACTTGTGGCCAACAAAGACTGATCTGAACAGGCTATGCAGATTCTGATATACAGCCCATCAACCCATGGTAAGGACATGTGGAACGCTCCAACTGTGCAGTTATGACTGCCTGTGAAATACAGGTAGGTGGAAAACGGGGGACTGGAAGGCCCAAGATGACCTGGAAGCAGCTGACAGAAAGAGATTGCAGAGAGTGGGAGCTCTGCTATCGATCCTCATGATAGACAAGCCTGGAGATCTGGTGTAAGATCTGCCATGCGTGCAGCAAGCCAGCTACCTGGAAGGGGCCCCCCTTATGTGGACGTTGCCCCTGTACCTGCATGTTAATTAAAAATCTGTTGATGATTTTGATGATTTACAGGGGTAAACCTTATTTTTCTTATTTCTGCTCCAAATCATAGATTGTGGGTACTCGTTAGAACCGCCTCAATGTGAGGGTTCTAAAGACTACCCACAATCTTTATTTTGAGCAGAAATAATGAGGCGGTTCTAAAGAGTACCCACAATCTATGAGTTGGAGCAGAAATAAGAAAAATATCACAATTTTTCATCTGAAAATGTTCGTTTCTTTGGCATTTAAGTTTACAATGTATTTGTATAGGCGTGCTTTCATAATGCTGATAGAAATGTTCACTGATAGCAGGCTTTGTAATGTACTGACTCAGATTTGAAATTTCATCTTAATCATTAATGAATCATGTAGGAATCCTTATCAATAACACCTGTCATGAATGCATGCTGTCCCAATTTGCATAAATGAACTTTGTTACAAGATAAGCACGCAACAATGGCACGGGCCAGTCCATCGAAATATTTCCTCATTACAATGACGAGGAAACAATTACTACATATTTTGAAATTGAAATTAATTCTGACCACTTCAACCTATTATTAAGCAATTCAAACTTCTTAATTGTTCTTTGATGACTTAAGTACAGTTCAGGATCAGAAAATAGACCGTCTATGAATGAATTCTGAGTCAAGTTCAAAAGTCACTTTTGAAACATTATCCCTATCAAAATCACCTCATCAAGGTACACATACAGTGAGGAACCAAAACACAGGCTTTCATGGAGAAATTAGGAAAGTCACCTTTAACCCTTTTTGCACCAGAAATCCCCAAAACAGTAGTTGGCAAACAGTGCCGGCCCAGATTCTGCACTGTTTGCAAAACAATCCGCCAGTTTCCAAATAGAAAACACAACCCCTAAATTTTAAAATGTACTGCTATATATAAGGAGGAGCGTGATAGCTCAGTGCACTTGCCTTTGATGCTAGAGGCCCCGGTTCGATCCCCGGGGGCGGTGATAATTTTGGTATCCGAGCATGCTCCATTGACATCATTTGCAGGGATGAATGTCATAAAGTGTTCCGTCCTTCGGATCGGGACGTTAACTGAAGAGCCCCTGTGCAGGGAAAGCAATCCCCTGTGCAGGTTAAAGAACCCTACCGCAATTACAAGATTACTGCAAAACTGGCGTGTATGTATATACACGGTCTGTGTCCTATCCTGGGGTTAAGGAGAAAATGGAAGAAAGAAAGAAAGATTCCATTTGGTACAAAAAGGGTTAATTAACCTTGTTATTTCCACTTGTCGGGAACTATGTAATATGATAATTCATTTTTATTTTAAATATGATATAAAGATGTTTCAGATCATCTTAATGGGGAATTGATTGATAGTGTTGGGGTTTAACAACACATCAACCCTTGAAAGCGAGAAAAAACAGAAGAGAAAATAGAGGAGATAAAAGAGAAAGATAGGGACGAAAGAGGAAACTAAAAGAAAGTGAAGCAACAACAGCATTCCCCCTCTACCCTTACTAGCTGCAAGGACAACAGGCCTTGAGCTGCAAGGACAACAGGCCTTGCCCAACTGCAAGCTAATATCAGTTTGGTACCCTATGTTATAAGATACAAACAGGACACCTTCGCCTCACTCAACCACCTCCTTTAGGCTCCTTAATCCTTATTCTGCTGTTCACAACAACCCCTACCTTTGAAAACAGTGCAGACCCAGATCAGATGGCTTCTTCAGAAGCCATCTGATCAGGATCTACACTGATTGAAATTCAGTTTTTGATTTTGTAGGAATAAATTACATCATATAATCTAATTGGTTCAAAGTCAGAAATGGGTGTGGCTAACTTAATTATTCAGCAGGGTAAGGGTTAATGGGATAATGAATTAACCTAAAATTACATATAATGTGCCATTTTTTTATTTTCATGAATTTTTGTTTACTCTTCTGTAAATCCATCAACAAAGAAAGAAGAGTCAGGTAAATGGACATACCAGATCTATTTTTTGCCAGATTTTACAAAAGGAAATTCCCTCTGAAGAAGGGGACACCTCTTGAAGGACAGAATTCGCTCCTGCTCTTTTCTTTAAGAGGCGATCCCTATTTAAAAGGAAGATAAAGCTATTTTTTAAAGGGCTGCCTCCCCACAAAACGTTTAATCTAGTCCCGTCTAAAGTCTAGGCCCAAATTCTTACCAGCTGATATGGGAAGATTGCACTTGTCTGAAACTCGGCGTCTGATTGGTCCTAGTGTTGTGGGAGTCGACGGCTGAGACGATGATTGTGACTGAGGTGTGGGTGGTTTAGAGACTGACGTCACCAATGACTGAGGAGGTATCACAAGCGGTGGGAGTCCCGACGTAAGTGCGGACGTCACGGGATGCGGTGCTGTCACGGGTAGCCCTGAAGGTATGGGAAGGCTGGCGGTCACAGTGGGCATAGTTGCCATGGTGACCGGGGAGAGGTGTGGCTTAGGTGATGAGACAGGTAGAGATGGAGGCTTTGAAGGACTTCCAACTGGTGAGGTCATCTTAGGTGATGTCATCTGAAGAAGAAAGCAAAGTTACTATAAATAGCCATCATACAACACCTCAAACCTATGTAACTTGCTAAGACTCTGATCAGCCTGAACACCAACTTGTTATGGAAAAAGTTTTTGCTGAGTGTGTGTGTGTGTGTGAATTCGGGTTTAACGTCGCTTTCAACAATTTTTCAGTCATATCACGACGGTGTCTGGTTGCGACAGGGAGCTCAATGCTCACTTTTATAGTGCTGCCACACTGAAGTATCATGTCCCAGACACATTACATGATACCACACCCAGTCACATTATCCTGACACTGGGTCGACCAGTCCTAGCTCTACCCCGTAAATCTGAGTGCCAAGCGAGGAGCAGCTAGTACCATTTTTAACGACTTTGGTATGTCGCGGCCCGGGATCGAACCTGTGACCTCCAGTTCCCCAGAACGGACACTCTACCAACTGAGCTATCGGGGCCGGTAAGTTTTTGCTGATGTGTCTTTGAATAGTAAGGAGGCTTTAGAAGGCTGGGAAAATGTGTTTTTTTTTTCTGATCTTAACTTAAAAATGTATGCTGTGTGAACTCATTAGAAATGTCCCAACGACTTGTTCACATGGTGAATAATACAGACAGACATTTGATATAACGACAATACACATTTTAACCCTTCTCTTGCTGAATATTCAGTTTAGCCACACCCATTTCTGACTTTGAACCAATCAGATTACTTGATGTAATTTATTCCTCCAAATTCATAAATTGAATGTCAAACAGTGTAGATCCTGATCAGATGGCTTCTTCAGAAGCCATCTGATCTGGATCTACCCTGTTTCCAAAGAAAAGGGTTGTTGTGAACAGCAAGATAAGAGTTAACAATAATATCACATCATAGGAGTCATTTGTTTTATCATTAGTATCAATTCTGATTCTGACTGTATACAACAAATCTTAAACTCAAGATTGCACAAGAAACAAATATAGTGGATATTTGTTAGAATTGCCTTGACAACAAAGGTAGTGGATATCTGTTAGTATCGCCTTGGCAACAAAGGTAGTGGATGTTTGTTAGAATTGCCTTTCCAAGGCATTCATCCTGACCAAATGTTATATCCATGCAAAAATGATTAAAATCCACCCAATAGTTCATGAGATATACTGCACACAACCTAAACTTGGCGTAAATTTGACCTATTTAGCATGGCTGTGACCTTGATATGCGTCTTCTCATAAGGACCAAGAATATATATGGATTAGGGGCGGGGATCGAAACGATTTCCTTTTTGAGTAGGTGGTAGAGTTTCGGGAAACAAGACGTTTTTTATTTATTTTTTTTTGTGGGTGGGTGGCTTTTGGGGTCTAAGACAAATTGACTGTAATCTAAATTTAATACCGCTGTTTTTTCAGCTGCCCTATTCTCAGCTGCTCTGTTTTCTCGTTCCTCTCGATCTCGTAGAGGCTTTAAGTGCAGATGCTGCATCATAGCATGTAAGAGTTCTTTTTCTCTCGCAAGCTGAAAATATAAAGACAATTCATGATAAACACATAAATGTAAACCAATATTAAATAGAAGCTTAAAACCACAATTGACACCTTCAGAAACTCTACTGTGAAAAAAATTCTAAAACAGAAACAATCTTATTTCAGTCTTTTTTTAACCCTTGTGCCGCTGAGCTCTTTCAAACAATGAAGATCCAGATTAGATGGCTTCTTCTGAAGAAGCTATCTGATCAGGATCTTCATTGTTTGTCATTCAGTTTATGAATTTGTCACAATAATTTATTTTAACCCTTGTGCCGCTGAGCTCTTTCAAACAATGAAGATCCATATAGATGGCTTCTGAAGAAGCCATCTGATCAGGATCTTCATTATTTGCCATCCAGTATATGAATTTTGTCAAAATAATTTGCATCAAGTAATCTGATTGGTTGATAGTCAGCAGTAGGTGTTGCATGTTTAAATATTCAGCAGGACAAAGGTTAAAGAGCAAAAAGGCTTGACAATTCAGGTTAATCTGCCTCGTTAGAGATAAAAAGCTTGACATTTCATTTTGCTCGGCAGATGATTCACAGGTACAGTTAAGCCATATTTTCTCTGAAAAAAAAAAGAAGTACTTCTCCTAGCCCTGATCAGTGTCGTAAGGATTAAACATGGTCATGCAAAATGTTCTGCTTAGCAGAGCTGATTCAACACGGGTAGTTGTCAGTTTCTGGCAAAAGAATGTGCACTGTACTCGTTAACTGATTTTGTATGAGGATTGGTGAACTGACCTGCTCAATATGACCTAAATAGTGTTGACTGAGCCACTGAACTTTAAACAAGTTTTCCTAAACACAATGACACTGTATTTTAACTTCCGCCCTGGACGCCTTACCAAACTATTACATCCGTCGGTGATTACTATGAAAACTTATATCTGCCCTTAACCATTATCCTGCTGTTCATGACAACCTCTACGTTTGCAAACAGTGTAGATCCAGAACAGATGGCTTCTTCAGAAGCCATCTGATCAGGATCTACACTCTTTGACATACAGTTTCTGAATTTGTAGAAATAAGTAACATCGAGTAATCTGGTTGGTTCATAGTCAGAAATGGGTGTGGCTAAATTAATTATGCAGCAGGATAAGGGTTAAAAAGCATGAGAATGATGACTGGTGATTATTCCCTCAATATCTTACCAAACTGCTACTTCCACAGGTGATTATGCTGACAACCTCAAATAAGCCCTTCAGAAGCCTGAGAATGATTTAAGGCTATCATATGCTCACATGATGAACAACATTCAAATAAAGGTATACTTTGTTTGAAATGTAATCCATTTCAAAAAGGACAACAAATTTGCATAATTTCCAGATATGCTGAGCGGTTGAAAAGTTTACAACTACGATACATCATTCATGAGGCATCAGGTAAAAATCCCCTTGTGGCAAAAAGAAAGAACACAGCAAAAAGTAAGAAATGACACAGGTCAGTATTCTTCATACATACAATCAAAAATCTGTTGATGATGATGATGATGATGATACCTCCAGGTAAGTAGCACAATAAGGACCATTGTGGGTGCTTGTTACAATTGCCTCATTGAGGCCATTCTAACAAGTACCCTTAACCCATTTTGTACCAGAAACCCCAAAACCAACATTTGGCAAACAGTGCAGGTCCAGATCAGATGCCGCAGAACGTGGCATCTGATCAGGGCCTACATTGTTTGCAAAATTTCAGCTATTTACCAAATAAATTTTGAATAAAACACAACCTTTCACCCCTAAATTTTGAAATAGACTCCTGCTATATATAAGCAGGAAGATTCCATTTGGTACAAAAAAGGTTAACGTATGTTTCTAAAAAGAAAACAGGAAATTACATTACAATATCACAAATATCTCCAAAATGGTTAATTTTCTGATTAAAATTTGTGATTTCATTCTTATTTATACATTTTAACGCAAATCATAGATTGTGGGTGCTCTTTAAACTGCCTCATTGAGGCAGTTCTAACGGGTACCAACAACCTATGACTTGAAATAGAGATAAGAAATATAATGTATACCCCTGTAAATTGTTTTCTTCTATATAAAGTGGGGTTTACTTGGGGACGGGGGTTTCAGACGTGTTAACCGGATACATTAAATTATCCTTGTTACATATAGACACATCCAAACACTATGTCATCACTCAATAATACTATTTGCCGGGAAGTACTGGTGGTTGGCAAAAAACGTCTTTGGCCGTTTATCGCCATTGTAATTACGATGTTATTGCTTGTATTTTTTGGAATTGAAACGACAAAATTGACCATTAAACTTTTAAAATAGACATGTCTTAGCTAGTATTTATTGGTTTCTAGAAGATTCAAGGACGTTTTGATGATTAAATTACCTGTTAAACTTATGCAGGTTACAAGACGGGATGGTTTTAATTATTTGTAATCAAAATGCACAAAAAATGAATGACTTAACGCGGAAGATGCATGAAGAAACTCTAAAATATATTTATCTACTCATTTAAAGTGTAATTCTATCGATTTTCTGTGACAGTCAACTAAAATATGCCCGTAATATTAATTAAAAATCAAAAATGAGTTCCTTTAAGAGCAATGAAAACATTCATAAGAAAGAGGGTGGGTCATTCTACGTAGTTTCGGCTAATAAAGCCTCATCAGTGACCCTGTAATGATCTGGCAAAGAAAGCAAGAGGAAACATACTGCAATTGTGCAAATATACTATGTGTTTATAAGAAACAAGATATTTTTTTGCCAAGATCGTTATCAAAAGGGAAAAATAATTTTGCGCATGCGCAATGACATGTAAACAAGGTCACGTGCCAAAACATTGGATCCATCTATAGATCGATGACTGTTTACTGAACACTACGTCATGCGGACCATTCCATCTGAAACCGTTATGTGGGGGTTACCAACTTTTGTATCGCTTAATTCACAAAATCATTGCTGTATATTATTCCGATATGACAGCGTTGCAGGAATACGATGTGGCGGTATTGGTTAGATGCATAAACTTTAACGACCTAGTTACCCAAAGGTCGTAGGGTTCGAACCTCAAATTTTGAATAATATTTTTATTTTTCGTTCTTTTTGTTTCCTTTAATGTGCAGTTTTATGCAGCGGTGGCAAGAAATGTTCAAGCCTGAACTTTTGGAACTTTGCAAACGAAATAAACCAGCTCCTCCTTGGCGAGTTGACCAGCTCTGAAGAGACAAGAGCACACAGTTCTGCGGCTTTCACCATACCATACTGATCTGAATGCCAAAATGATGATATGGGGGTCTTTTTTTTATATTGGCCAAGAAAATTTTTAGCTTCGCATGACAGATATATAGATGTATAAATAAAGGCTCTGATCGAAGAAGACATTGGAAGCATTGTTGAAAAAGAATGGCCTGCGTGCTTAGCACATGTCGAAAAGGCTGAACAGGACTATTATTTTGTTTGATTTGAGGTTTAACGTCCCCGTCAACACTGTATTGGTCATTTTGGAGACGTTTGTTCCAATTTTGTGGGACTTTTACACGACATTGAGATGAAATGACATCTCAAGCCATGTCGCCCAATGAAACCAACAGGGTTTATAAGCATGGACGGGCCGACTCGCACCGCTTTGTCTGGGCAGGCTTAGATCCTCTAAACAGTTTACCAGAACTCGTGTGCGGTCGGTTTCAGCTCGACGTGGAAGCATCGTACAGCCCATCTATTTCTTCAAGCCCAAATGGGCGAGGGCCTGAACAGGACTATTGTAAAACGGACATCGTTGTTGAGGCTGAAATGGAGTGAATCATTAAACACATGGACTCTGACAGTGACGTTGAAGAGAAGGTACAGAAACTGCTTCTGAGGGTGATGAATCTACCGACACTGCGAATCAAAACTGTTTTTGTAATGCAGTTTCGAAATATGAAATTATGAAATTCAAGTTAATGTGAATCGCTGAAATTTGAAAATAATGAATTACATACTAATTTAAAAAAAACAACAACAAAGGAAATAAAGAGCACAGAAAAAAAAAAGAAAAAAAGTTTAAAAATAATTATACTGTGCGAGTGTCTCTTCCATCCCTCGCCCTGACCACACCGAGGAATTCAATGATTCTAACCTGTAACTGTAACCACTCGGCTATTTGTTATTCAAGAGCATTTTTGCGTACAGTAAACCTACATTGAAAACCATGCCTACCATCAAATTATTACGTAAGGTATTTGTTTTTAAGTTTTTAGTTCTTCTCGTCAATTTTTGTTATATTTTTATTTTCTATCATTTATAATTCAAACAATGTGTTCTATTGTTGCCCATGGGAATGCGTTTCAGCTTTTATTTAAGAAGTTTGCATTCACTGATGACATTGTCATCCCTAGATAACGGTATCAGATGGACCGGCCCGTGTGACGTAATGTTCAGTAAACATTCATCGACCTGTATACTGCTATGATGTATATCTTTACAGAATTTTATCAGTCCATGCCTCTGATCCATATTGGAATATTACCCGGTAACTTCCAAACTGCCAATCCGAACATTTGCAGACCGTTTTAAATCATTTTTTTCTTATTTTTCAGAGAAAGTGAGGTTCAACATTACATGGGCAGATGATTCATATAACATGTCGTTCCGTGGAAAAAGAATCTGTTATGCTTCAAAGGTTAACCCTAATGCTTGTCCTGCTGAATATTTAAATATCCCACACCCACCAATGATTATCAACCAATCAGATTACTTGATGCAAATCACTGCAACAAATTCATAAACTGAATGGAAACAATGAAGATCCGGTTCAGAAGCCATCTGATCTGGATCTATATTGTTTGAAAGATAAAACATATCCGGGCTCAGCAGGACAAGGGTAAAAGAATAAAACTGCAATGTGCACTAAAAAATTCTGTTATGTTTCAAAGGTTAAAGGGTCTCAAACATCATCTCATCAAAAATGAATTCATTTGTCAACTTTTATTTTGTCCAAGTAAGTATACAGGAGTTTGATTGACAAACTTGTTCAGTAGGGTGATAAATTATAATGGAGACACATTTTGGGTTAGTAGCACAATTAGATGTATTTACAAAATAAATAATGGAAATTTATTCTTATTTAACAGACAGATATATCATAAAAAGACATATAAGCAAATAAACACTCATATATTTGCTTATAAGATGAATTATTTACATGATGTGCCTAACCTTTTTTTTTTTATGAGTCCAATTTTGGACAAACCCATTTCAAACATCAATAAAACTATATAATAGCCCATATTTACAAAAAGGTCCTATACCAGAACATAACGGTAACAAATTTTTAAGAGATATGGATTCTCTCCCTTATTTTACCTTAGAATCCTGTATTCCATGTCACACCCTTCCATACAAGCGGTCTACTCTTAAAGGAATGAATTTACTTCTTGGAAGCAAATATAGGTAGTAGTTAACCAGTACAGTACACAGTCTTTCCCCAGAAACTGACAACTGCCTTTCTTGATTCAGCAGAAGGGAGATAATAACTGTAGAAAAGATTTCATGATCAATCTCCCTGAACTATGTTGCTGACCCCGGCAGGTATCGAACTCACAACCTCCTGATCATCAGTCAGACGTCCATCTGACTGAGCTAATGAGGCTATTTCTTTGTTAACCCTTAAGATGCCAAGAAAAAACTATATCTGAAAATGTCATCTTCTGATGTCATCTGCTGATTTTTTTTTGCAAACTTTTTAAAAATATTTCTGCATACAGGCAAACAATGTGGGTCCAAATCAGACTGTTCCTGCAGGAGCAGTATGATCTGGGTCCACACTGTTTGCAAAAAATAACTTTTGAGGTAACCAAGACGGCAGACAACAATTGTCGTGATGGCATTTTATAGGTTAAACATTATGATGCTACGAGTGATAATGTAATGATTTTGGCTGAAAAAATCATGTTTTCTGTATGGAACAGACAAAACAATGATCATATGGTAAAAATTTCAAACTCGTGGCCACTTTATATTATAAATTAATCTAACGCTTGTGTACACTTCATATCATAAACACAATTTTGAACTTGTGGCCACTTCATAGTTATGATAAACTGTAAAATAGAATCTTAAGCTCAAGACCACTTCATATGATAAATAGAATCTCAAACTCATGGATAATTCATATGATAAACAGTCTCAAACTTGTGGCCACTTCATAAACAGAATCTCAAACTCATGGCCACCTCATATGATAAACAGTATGTCGACTCATGGCCACTTCATATGATAAACAGAATCTCACACTTGTGGCCACATCAGATGATAAACAGAATAAAACATGTGTGGCTATTTCACATGATTAAATAGCTCCAGATAAGGTATTTTTTTCATCCAAAAAGTTCTAACATTTTTCTTATTTCTGCAAGAAAACTTGTGGGCACTCATGAGAAGCGCCTCGGCTACATGAAAACATAAAATTATGTTAAACATATGTTGTTAGTACTCATTAGAAGCGCATCACCGAGGCGAATCTACTGAGTACCAACAACATGTTTTTATGCAGATATAAAAAAAATGATATGTATAGTCTAACGTGTGTTAAGCAAGCACCTCAGGTATAATGAAAATGTGCTTGCTTAAGACAGGTGCTTGCTCAATACAGGTGAATTTTAATGCATTTGCCTTTTTTGGGAACTAAATGCCCGCTTGCTAAAGACAATTGCTTGCTTAATAGAGGTGGACACTAAGACAGGTTTGACTGTATACCCCTCTTATCTGAGGGTATGTCATGTATTTTTCATACTTATAAACCCTAAAAGCACCAACCAATATTAGTATACAGCATTTTCAAAGTACATGTATTTGTTTTTTCATTTTATTTTTCAAAGAAAATAAGACTTGACATAACATGTGAATTGTCTGCTTGGCAGACAATTCACATGAAATGTCAAGCCTTATTTTCTCTGAAAACAGGAAAAAAAAATACTTGTTTTTTTTTTTTTCATTTTATTTTTCAAAGAAAATAAGACTTGACATCTGATGCTAGAGGTCCCGGGTTCGATCCCCGGCAGCGGCGATAAAATTTCGGTGTCCGAACACGCTCCATTGGCATCATTTGCAGGGATGAATGTCATAAAGTGCACCGTCCTTCGGATCGGGACGTTAACTGGAGGCCCCCTGTGCAGGGAGAATCATCCCCTGTGCAGGTTAAAGATCCCTACCGTAATTACATGACTACTGTGTAGGCTTTCATACATCATAGTGTAGATTATATTTTCTTGTCCTTTGGGATCATTGATTCCATTGTGGAATTTTGAAAATATCTGAGGGTCACTGATGAGGCCTAATTGGCCGAAACTAGCTAGTCTGGCCCAGAAAACATATACACTCCATATTTTCAGTTCGGTTGTGCATTCCTTGCTTCCAAAGGATAACCCTTTTATAGAACATATTTCATCCTGCAAAACCTTGAGTGTATGTAATATACACCTGCGGTAATGGTCAAATGTGACTGACGCAGTATCAGAAGAAAGATAGATAGATAGATAGATAGATAGATAGATAGATAGATAGATAGATAGATAGATAGATAGATAGATAGACATTACATGTGAATTCACATGAAATGTCAAGCCTTATTTTCTCTGAAAACAAGAAAAAAATACTTTGTTTTTTCATTTTATTATTCAAAGAAAATAACACTTGACATTGCATGTGAATGTCTGCTTGGCAGACAACTCACATGAAATGTCAAGCCTTATTTTCTCTGAAAACAAGAAAAAAATACTTTGTTTTTTTTTTTCATTTTATTTTTCAAAGAAAATAACACTTGACATTGCATGTGAATGTCTGCTTGACAGACAATTCACATGTAATGTCAAGCCTTATTTTCTCTGAAAACAAGAAAAAAAAAACTTTGTTTTTTTTTCATTTTATTTTTCAAAGAAAATAACACTTGACATTGCATGTGAAAGTTTAAATTTCAAGCCTTATTTTCTCTTAAAACCAAAAAAATACCTTGTTTTTTTTTCCATTTTATTTTTCAAAGAAAATAACACTTGACATTGCATGTGAATGTCTGCTTGGCAGACAATTCACATGAAATGTCAAGCCTTATTTTCTCTGAAAACAAGAAAAAAATACTTTGGTTTATTTTTTTTTTCATTTTATTTTTCAAAGAAAATAACACTTGACATTGCATGTGAATGTCTGCTTGACAGACAATTCACATGAAATGTCAAGCCTTATTTTATCTGAAAACAAGAAAAAAATACTTTGTTTTTTTTTTTTTTCATTTTATTTTTCAAAGAAAATAAGACTTGACATTACATGTGAATGTCTACCAAAAAGACTTGACATTACATGTGAATGTCTGCTAGGCAGACAACTCACATGAAACGTCAAGCCTTATTTTCTTTGAAAACAAGAAAAAAATACTTTGTTTCTTCATTTTATTTTTCAAAGAAAATAACACTTGACATTGCATTGGAATGTCTGCTTGACAGACAATTCACATGAAATGTCAAGTCTTATTTTCTCTGAAAACAAGAAAAAAATACTTTGTTTTTTTTTTCATTTTATTTTTCAAAGAAAATAAGACTTGACATTTCATGTGAATGTCTACCAATAAGACTTGACATTACATGTGAATGTCTGCTAGGCAGAAAATTCACATGAAATGTCAAGCCTTATTTTCTTTGAAAACTAGAAAAAAATATATTGAGCTTATCATCTGCTCTGGAATTTCCCTTAGCGCTTTAAAAGTTAAGTACATTTCCGTGCATGCCACACGTTGCTGTGACATGTAAACAATGACTGTTGTTTGTCTCTGTGTCTCAGGGTCTTCCTGTTATGAAATGCACATAAAAAAGTCAACATGTAACAAGTCTGTCTCTATATAAGGAACAAACTGAAAACATTTATGGGATATTATGTTTTTCAAGTTACATGGCAAGGGATCAAACCCCACTACTACTTGTGTGGTGACAAACAAGGGACATATCTTGCATTATTGAGGCTCTTAAAATTCTTATCCTGCTGTTCATGACATGTCCTATCTTTGCAAAAAGTGTAGATCCAGATCAGATGGCTTCTAAAGCCATCTGATCAAGATCTACACTGTTTGACATTCATTTTGTTAATTTGCAGGAATAAATTATATCAAGTAATCTGATTGGTTCAAAGTCAGAAATGGGTGCAGCTAAATTAATTATTCAGCGGAACAAGGATTAAGGTTCAAAATCCAACAGTAGGTGCCTTCAAGGAGTATTTTTTTTTCATTTTTCATGAAACACATTATGTTCCTGTTTAGACTCACAAATACACACTAAATCCATCTTGGATTCTTTATACCATGGTTCATACATATGTACGACATGATAATGCATGCACATCAGTATATATGCATGCTTTTAGACATTTCAGTTACAAGTTGCTCAATGCCCCATGTTGCAAGTTTTCTCCCCAAATACGTGATAGGAACCATTTCCCTCTGACATTATTTATTTAAATGACAGAGCAATATCCTCAAGACAGTTTAACCCATTTTGTACCGTAAACCCCAAAATGGGTACCCTAGCAAATAGTGCAAGCCCAGATCAGATGCCGTAGAAAGTGGCATCTGATCAGGGCCTACACTGTTTGCAAACAGTTCAGCCATTTTCCAAGTAAATTTTGAAGAAAAACACAACCTGACACCCCTAAATTTTGAAATGGACTCCTGCTATATATAAGGAGGAAGATTCCATTTGGTACAAAAAGGGTTAAAAGAAATACAGGAAACTTTCACCTAAGTGTCCTCGGAGCTATAGGTAGAACCAATGTTCAAAAAACAATGCATCTAATTAACCCTTTTTGTACCAAATGGAATCTTCCTCCTTTTATGTAGCAGCAGTCCGTATCAAAATTTAGGGGTGTCAGGTTGTGTATTTGGAAAATGACTGAGCTTTTAACAAATAGTGGAGGCCCTGATCAGAAGCCGCATTATGCGCCGTCTGATCTGGGCCTGCACTATTTGCCAGGGGGCCCATTTTGGGGTTTCTGGTACAAAATAGGTTAACACCAGTTACGTTGACATTATACTAAAATTAGGAAACAAGCTGTGTCATTATCGATAACATTTTCAGTGATTGATTCCTACCTATTAATTTCAGGGTCAAGAAACACCCGGTCATTGATACTGAAGATGGGAAGTTAAACGTAGTTCCCCTGGAAATGAACCATCAGGGCCTTTAATTGTCACACTAATATCGGTGCCTTTAATTGTAACAAAAATATCAGAGCTTTTGTCACAAAAATATCAGAGCCTATAATTTTTAAAGTCTAAACTATGTCATCCTTTTTTAAAGGTCAAGGTGACCTATATATATCAATTAACTTCACAACAAACATAAATAAAATGTCAGGAACAGGTACAGGTATCTTTTGCACTTGCACAAAAATCCTAGAAAATAATGCAACTATTTAAAATGTACAACTAAGTTTAGCAGCAGACTGACAGGTGATAAATTAATGATAACATGTAATTAATTAGTAATATATGCATTACAAGGAAGTAGTATTACTGTAATGTGGTGCATATATGATGCATTAGTTAACCTACATATATCCAGTGAACTCGATCTACCTTGGTACTGAACAGGTCCATTTATGAGTAAGTTGTATATTTTGTACCTTATCATCCACAGCTTTTCGAACAAAAAGTGGGGATATTGTAATTGTCTTTGCCATCTGTCCCTACATCTGGCATCCATCTTACCAGATAACTCCTCCTAGACCTTTAGCGATTCAAACTTGAAACATTGCGAACTGATAGATCAGTGCATGACACTTTTTGAATTTTGATCACAGGGCCAGTGGGAGGGGGCCCCAGGGGGTCAAAAATCCAAGTTTTCAGAACATGGTT
This sequence comes from Lucinisca nassula, assembly GCA_963580285.1. Lineage (NCBI taxonomy): Eukaryota > Metazoa > Mollusca > Bivalvia > Lucinida > Lucinidae > Lucinisca > Lucinisca nassula. Next base: position 98,973,546 of record OY757016.1, on the reverse strand, counting down.
GTGTAACGGCATAGTGAGTACAATACATTGCAATCGAAATTTGACCCTTTGGGTCAATGTGGAGGTCACCATAGGTAAAAAAACAGAGGATCAAGGGTCCTGAGCCGCTCACCTGAATGCTGTGAGTTTATGGAGCCATTTGATTTCTGAGAAGAAGATTTTTAAGGGTTTTTACCATGGTAGCCATCTTGGTCATGTGACCTGATAATGGGCACATTAGTTCCAAAGAAGATTTCTGAAGTGTTTGTATCTTATATAGGCATGGCAGTCATATTGGTCATGTGACCAAATTCATATTTAATAATTTTCATTTGTTTGTTCCTAAAAGCTTTCATATGAAAATTGGTTACAAAAGGAGCAGTGGTTTCTGTGAAAAAAATAAGTTTTAATGTTCATAACTGAATGACCTTGGGCCAAAGTCAGGGAATGACCTTGACCTTTAATACTCAAGCAGCTTCACTCACTCAGCTAACTGCATCTACCAATTTTCAGATCACAGGTTGCAATAGTTTCCGAAAAATACACCTTTTTTACTTTTTCCCATACGAATGTCTATGCCACTTAATTTGACCTTGGCATCAAATAGGTCAAGGCCATCAAGGGGTCATCATTTGAGGAAACTATAATGAGTCCAAGTCCCCAATGCTACATACCAAGTTTCATGAAAATCGGCCCTTTGGTTGTGGAGAAGAAGATTTCTGAAGTGTTTACCCTTTATGGGCATGGTGACCATTTTGGTCATGTGACCGAACTCATATCAATGAATTTTCATTTTCTTATTTCTATAAGCTTTTATATAAAATTTGGTCACAAACGGCCTAGAGGTTCCAGTGGAAAATAAGTTTTAAACTTCATATCAGTAAGGCCTTAGGCCAATGTCAAGAAATAACCATGACCTTGAATACTCTTGTAGTTTCAGCCACTCATTTAGCTACCTGCATCTACAAATTTTCAGATTAGAGACTGCAATAGTTTCCGAAAAGTACACAATTTTGCCTTTTTTCCATACAAAAGTCTATGTGACCTAGGCGTAAAATAGGTCAAGATCAGAGGGTCATCACTGAACAAACTATGATGAGCCCAGAGTCCCCAGTACTACATACTAAGTTTCATGCCAATCCACCCTCTGGTTCGGAAGATTTTTTAAGGGTTTTTACCTTATATGGGCACAGTGGCCATCTTGGTTATGTGACCATATTCATATTAATGAATTTTCATTTCCTTATTCCTACAGGTGTTTATATGAAATTTGGTTTCAAATAATTTAGTGCTTTCTGAGGAAAGTTAAGTTTCAATTTTCATATCTGAAAGACTTTGGTCCAAGGTCAAATAATGACTTGACCTTGAATACTCCAGTAGTTTCATACAATCATTTAGCTACCTGCATCTACCAATTTTCAGATCACATGCTGCAATAGTTTCTGGAAAATACAAATTTTGACCTTTTCCCACGCAAAAGTCAGTGACCAGATCTGACCATGGTGTAAAATAGGTCAAGGTCATCCGAGAGTCATCATTTGAACAAACTATGATGGGCCTGAGTCCTCAATGCTATATACCTAGTTTCATAGCAATCAGCATCCTGGCTCCAAAGGAGAAGATTTTTGAAGGGTGTTTACCTTATATAGGCATGGAGACCACCATTACAGTTACACGTCCGTGTGACATAGTGCATTCTTTCATATCTCTAAAATGGTGAATTTTCTGATGAAATTAGTGATATATTTCTTATTTATACTTTAAACATAGGTTGTGGGTGCTCTTTAAAACCGCCTCAATGTACTATGTCTTGGAGCAGAAATAAGAAAAATAATGTTTACCCCCTTAAACCCAAGTTTTCTCTTTATACAGTGGGGTTTAGTGGGGTGTTAATTTCACAGACTTGTTCACATGATGATGGTCATGTGACCAAATTCATTTTAACTAATTTTCATTTCCTTCAAAATGAAAAATCTGGTTACAAATGGCCCAGTAGTTTCTGAGGAAAATAAGTTTTAATTTTCATATCTGAATGATCTTGGGCCAAGGTCAAAGAATGATCTCTACCTTGAATACTCATGAAAATTCATCCACTAATTTAGCTAACTGCATCTAGCCGGCTGCAAAAGTTTCCCAAAAAAAAAAAATCACAATTTTGACTTTTTTGCATGCAAAAGTCTAAGTCACAAATTTGAGTTTGGCATAAAATAGGTAAAGGTCATCCCAAGGTCATCATTTGAACAAACTATGATGGGCCCAAGTACCCAATGCTACATACGAACTTTCACGGCAATCAGCCCACTAGTTCCAGACGAGATTTTTGCAAGGTTTTTACCTTATATGGGTGTGGTGGCCATCTTGGTCATTTGACCTGAACCCTGATCCCCCATCCTATGGATGCTCCACATGAAATTTGACTTCAATCAGCCCATTTTGGTCGAGAAGTGGTTTTGGAGGAGAAAATGTTTGAAAACGTTGACTGACAGACAGACAGACAGACAGACAGACAGACATGGGAGGGGGAAATATTTTGAAAATGTGGGTTGTGCTTAAAGCATTAAAAAAAAATTCTCTTTCTTAGTTGTTTAGTTTCACAACATGTTGCAATTTACAAAATACAAACATTTTTGCTTTCTCTGTCAATGTCTTCAGAATTGGGTCAGGTGTATAAAAGTGTAGATGACAGGTAAAAAAGTGTTCACACATATACAATAGCTTGCAGTTAAATTTAATATGCAAGGAGTTCGAATTTCGATAGTCTGCACGTATTTACTCAAATGTCTGAACCCTGTCACCTGTATAAACTTGATCATCCCTCATAGTTTTATTGTTTCTCATCTTTTTATCTGTAACATTTATCAGTTTAACTCTATAACCACCATAGAATGTTTTTAGAACAGATAGTAATTGTATATTTCAAATTAGTTTTTCAAAGAAAACTAGAATTTGTTTTTCTACAAAAACACAGATGTTTCCCCACTTTTTGACCTCTAAGTATGACCTTGACATTGGTGGTATTGTCCTGGTTCTTGTGTGCAACCACATTATCTAATGAAGATGAACATTTCTTCAAAGTAACTTTAAAAAGTCCGAGAAATAAAAAAAGCCCTTTTTTACTTTTGACCTCCGAGTATGACCTTGACCTTGGAGGTACCGACCTGTGTCTTCCATATGACACATCATCTCAAGATGGTTAACATTTCTGCCAAGTAATTTCAAAATCCATCAAGGAATAAGAAAGTTACTGACCGGTCATAAACAAAAAAGACCCTTTTTTGACATCTGACAGTGATCAGCCGACGGTGGCAATTCCGGCGACTTCTTCGCCCGAAGTTCGAGAACTTCCCCTTACCAGACTAGACCGTACCAGACTAGAAAAGAGAAGTTGACTTCGGCCTGTTTTTTTAACCGAACATTTTATTCTGACTCCTTTGTTTCTTCTATGTCTCCGGGATTGAAGATATATTCACTGATAAAGGCAACAAGTTGATTACAGAAACACCAATTGATAATCCGGTACAAATTAATAATCCAGCTGAATGTGTTAATTGCCCGTGTCAGAAACTGACCACCTGTAGCACCTTGAGCACAAGTTGTCAGATCAGTTAATTATATAAATAGGTGAATAGGATTAGGCAACATTGCCATTTTTGATCTTATCGCAGGGCCACTTGAACCGTGTGTCAAAATTGAGTAATCAGACTTGTCCTCGCAGCATTGGACAATCAGACTTTTTTTTATTTGATATGCAGGCTGTTAATTTTGGCAATATGATTGACGCATGAAAAACATGCGTCTCGTGTTACCTATCAATATCATATTTCACTAATTTATCAATAATTGCAAAATGTCCGAGATGCAAGGTTAATTTTATCCCCAGGCCCAGGCCACCTTACATATAAGTTTCAGAAAGATCCAATCAAAACTCAAGGCGCTACGGTGATGACAAGGTCAAAAATCGGCATTTTCAGCACTATTTTCTTACAGAATTTTCGGTCAAAAGCAGAATAAAAATGAAAAAGATAGGCCAGACACCCCTTATATGATAAATGCACTTGTCCAACATATAGCAATGGAAGAGTCCACCAGCATACAATGGGTTAACCCATTTAGTACCAGAAACCCCAAAACGGGTACCCTTGCAAACAGTGCAGGCCCAGATCAGACGCCGCAGAACGCGGCGTCTGATCAGGGCCTCCACTGTTTGCAAGAGGTTCAGCTATTTTCCGAATAGTTTTTGAAGAAAACACAACCTGACACTCCTAAGTTTTGAAATGGACTCCTGCTATGTATAAGGAGGAAGATTTCATTCGGTACAAAAAGGGTTAAACAAGAAATAAGGAAAATTATCCCTTAGATATCACTTATTTTTCCTGATCTGGAGCTACGAAATTAAACTGATTTAACCCATTGTATACGAGTGGACTCTTCCATTGCTATATGTTGGACAAGTCCATTTGTCATATAAGGGGTGTCAGGTCTGTTTTTTGTTTTTATTCTATTTTTGACAGAAAATTATGTTAGCAAATAGTGCAGGCCCTGATCAGACGCCGCGTTCTGCGGCGTCCGATCAGGGCCTGCACTGTTTGCCAAGGTACCCCTTTAGGGGTTTCCCCGCATACAACGGGTTAAACTATTTTGCATTACTTTAAGTACCATGCACCAACTGGCTTACTGTTTCACTTCTATGCCTCTGAGACAAGATTGTGTTGCACCTGTTCTGACGCCTAATTGTTCAGTGAACCAAGTCATTCAAATTTAAATGAGAAATTTTGTTTGTTTAATTTGATGTTTAACGTCCCTGTCAACACTAAAAAGGTCATTTTGGAAATGTTGCTTCCAATTTTGTGGGACTTTTACCCGACATTGAGATGAAATGACCTCTCAAGCCCTGTCGCCCAGTGAAACCAATAGGGTTTATAAGCATAGATGGTCCGACTTGCACCGCATTGCCTGGGCAGGCTTAGATCCTCCAAGCGGTTTACCAGTACTCATGTGCGGATTAGTTTCAGCTCTGTGTGGAAGCATCATGAAGCCCATTTATTTCTTCAAGCCCCAATGGGCGGATGCAGATTAAATGAGAAATATTAAGTTGACTCTTTTTAACTAAATGCTGATATTTCAAACTACTGTTTCAGTCAAATTAAAGTTTGGGAATTTTATTTGAGCTTTTGCTATGGTATTATGTTCTTTAGATTTCAAGTCTTTTTATCTCAAATTACTGTTATTTCAAATCAAATATTCTAGCTTATTGGAATTTGACATAAAGAGGGTTGACTGAAGCACATCACGTGAACAAGTCTGTGAAATGAATACCCCCTAAACCCCACTTTATATAGAGAAAACTGGGGTTTACGGGGGTTTTACATTTCTTTTATTTCTGCTTCAAGACACAGGTTGTAGGTACTCATTAGAACCGCCTCAGAGAGGCGGTTTTAATGAGCACCCACAACCTATGTTTGCAGTACAAATAAGAAAAATATCACAGCCTTTACCAGAAAAGTATCCCTTTTTGAAATGTGAAAAATGTACTATATTACATGGGTGTATTATTGTAATGATGTACTTATTGGTAACCCAGGCCGAGGGCCCAGTTGTTCAAAGCATTATTATCTGTGGTCAAATGTTCTTACCCTGGTATTCTTACCCAGGGACAGCTTAGATATCAAATATTCTCATGTGTTTGATATGCACCTCATATGCACCATCGTTAAGGTTGACACCACAGCATGTTACGTGATGTCACTAAACATCACAGCATTGTCATCACAATATGGCGGATGAAGGAAACTGAAGTGTCTGCATTATTAGAAATCCACGCTTATAAATGAAAGGTATGCAAGAAACAGAATCTAACATGGGTATAAGGGGATAAAAATTCTGTCCCTCGGGATCACAGTCCGACAGCATCACTCAGCAAGCATCATGATGTCAGACTGTGAGAACGTATTTTTCTATCCCCCACTAACATCCATGTAAGATTCTTATAATATAATGTTATTAATCAAGTAATTTCGTATTGGCCAGGTACAGGTCCGAGGTCTGCCGCATTGGCCCGAGGCTGAAGGCCGAGGGCTAATGCAGCTGACCGAGGACCTGTAACTGGGTCAATGCGAAATTACTTGATCAATGACAATTTTATTAATTGACACAATTAAAAAATCATGATTATTGATTTTTTGACCTCACTTGACCTCAGTTAATATTGGTTCACCTGGTGTTAATAAAATTAACCTCGGATCAATACAGGATAGTCAATTAATAAACTTGCATACGACCTGAGCTATGCTTGAAGCCACAGCAGTTTCAGTGCTCTTACCCGCCAGGCAGATACCATATTACTCTTGTAGTGTGAACAAATATTTACCTGAATTTCTAACTGACTAACTACTTGCATCTGTACTCGGGCTTGTGCTGTATTTCTGTCGTCCAGCGTGTGTTCAACATTTAGATGTCTAGAAAAAAAATACATGTAAGTAATATTTCTGTGTACGTGAGTGCATTGCAATGACTAATATCAGCCTGCATATCAATCCAGACTCAATCACTTTGTACAGTCTGCAAATGTCTTCGACATAAAGCTATTTTTATGATGATAGGAAAAGCTATATTCATGCTGATTTGTGAGATGTTGTGGTTTGGAGACTAATGGTCCAGTCAACACAAAGTAATGCTGAGCCAGTCAATTTACATAATCACACTTTTCTTGGTTAGGCTTATCATAGCCATTTAACCCTTTTTGTACCAAATGGAATCTTCCTCATATATAGCAGGTGTCCATTTCAAAATTTAGGGGTGTCAGGGTGTATTCTTCAAAATTTATTTGGAAAATGGCTGAAACAGTGTAAGCCCCGTAGGCTGATCTGGGCCTGCACTGTTTGCCAAGTACTGTTATTGCCTTAGTAATAAAATAATGTTTAAACAAAAGAAATTCAGCAGAAAACAGGGTTGTCCAGGACCACGTCATGACATTACGTGCTTAGTGACCAATTATATTACCTCTGTTCATATCATTTTATAGATTCCATGACATTTGCTCACAAGACAATTGCCCACAAGACAGTTGCTCACAAGACAATTGCTCACAAGGCAATTGCCCACAACCTTAATGGAAAATAGGACAATTGCTCACAACACATTTTTTCAATATTTTATTTTTATTTTGAAAGTCTTTTATTTTCTATAGTTTATGGGAACCATTTCTTCCTGAAAGTATTATGTAACAGTTAATCAGCTAGATTTCAACAACATCCTATATACTTTTGACCCCCTTGAACCCCATGTTTATATAGTAAAACTGGGGTTTGCAGGTGTAAACCTTATTTTTCTTATATCTGCTCTGAAATATAGATTGTAGGTACTTGTTAGAACCGCCTCAATGAGGCGGTTCTAACGAGTACCCACAATCTATATTTTGAGCAGATATAAGAAAAATATCATAATTTTTCATCTTAAAATTTTTGTGTTTTTTTTTTTTTTTTGGGGGGGGGGGGGGGGGGTTAAAGTTTACAAGATATGACCTTATCCACTACATAACAGCTATGTTATATGACATTATGAAATTCAGAGGTGTCAGGTTGTGTTTTCTTCAAACTTTATTTGGAAAATGGCTGAACTTTAAGCAAACAGTATAGGTCCTGATCAGATGCTGCATTCTGCGACGTCTGATCTAGGCCTGTACTGTTTGCCAGGGTACCAGTTTTGGGGTTTCCAGTACAAAATGGGTTAATAAATGATAACATTTTACATGCTCAAATCAGCACAGAGTAATATTTGTCCCCTCATAAAATATTAAAATGCCAAAACTTATGGTAGACAAGACAGTTTTTTTTTGTTAGGCTGTAACGATACTTAAACCCTCATGGGTCATTTTGTGTCGGCTCTGAGATAAAGGGAGAAAAGTGGTGAGATAGTACAGGTGATGAAAGAGAGGGACAAGGTAGAAAGAAGAAAATGAATGAATGTGAAGAGACAGAAGAAATAAAAACATTCTCCCTCTTCCCCTACCTACTGCAGGGACAGCAGGACATGCTCAAATGGGAGGCAATATCAGTTGATCTGCTAGTTGACAAGAGTGACACAGCACACCTTTGCCTTACACAAACACCTCAAACTTACTTCAAAAAGGCAGCAATGTCTTCACAGTATTTGTCACAACCAGGCCATTTACACAGTTTGTGTCGGAATAAGGGACTATACATCTTCTCTTCTTCATTCGTCAGACCAACTTGAGGCTGACCAATCAAAGACCCTGAAACAAAATCATTGACAATCAATGTTTTTTTGCACAATTGGACTATACATCTTCTCATCTGCATAGGCGAGACTAATTTGGAACTGACCAATCATAGAACCTGTAACAAAATCACTGACCAATCAGAATGGTGTTTTGCTGAAACATTGCATATTCTTCAAAATCTTCAGACTCCTAAATGAGTCCTGAGACATTTCACACCAGCAGCTATGTCGCAACCAGGCACCGTCGTGATATGACTGAAAAATTGTTGAAAGCGACGTTAAACCCGAATTCACATACACACACCAGAAGCTAAGTTTGGTTCTCACAAATTTCTGATAAACCTTAGTAACTATGCATTGCAGAAAGATTTAGCAAATTGAGTACCCACTAGCTACACTTCTGTCATTTTGGCATATAGACCTTGTGTTACTGAGGTCATTTTAGATGGAAATATACCCTGTTTCATAAACTCGATGACTGTGAATGAAAGTCCCAGTATCCGAATCAGCACCATTCTTTTTCATTTTTCGAATGATTTATTTCCGGGATTGATCTCTCACATGTAGATATTTTATTTAAGACAGTTGACGGTGTTAAGCATGATAGCTCAGTGGTATTTGCCTCTGATGCTAGAGGCCCCTGGTTCGATCCCCCGCAGCCGCAATAAAATTTCTTTGTCCGAACATGCTCCATTAGCATCATTTGCAGGGATAAAGTCATTAAGTGCACTGTCCTTCGGATAGGGACGTTAACTGGGGGCCCCCTGTGCAGGGAGAGTCATCCCCTATGCAAGTTAAAGACCCCTACCGTAATTACATGATTACTGTGTAGGTTGTCATCCTGCCAACCTAGAGTGTATATAATGTACACGGTCTGTGTCCCCTTCTGGGGTTAAGGCGAAATGAAAGAAAGAAATAAAGAAAGAAAGAAAGAAAGAAAGAAAGAAAGGTGACGCGCTTGCACAAAACTACTTCTGATTGGTCAATATTTTAAAACAGTATGATGCAATTAAAGACAAACTGTGATCATAACGCATGCTGAAAATTTGTCCAGCTATCTGGCTCTTTTGCTAAATCTTTTTGCAATGCATAAAAAATCTCTTTACAGCACTGTTCATTATAACACAGTTCCGGATATAAATTATAAATGTATACATAGATTATATAGAGGTCATTCTTCTAAATGATCTTTTATGTTTCATCACGAAAACACGCCTATATAACTTTGATCCCCTTGAACCCCACTTTTATATAGTAAAACTGGGGTTTACAGGGTTAAACCTTATTTCTCTGATTTCTGCTCTTAAATATAGTTTGTGGGTACTCATTAGAACCACCTCTTAGGGGCGGTCCTAACGAGTACCCCCAATCTATAATTTGAGCAGAAATAAGAAAATTATCATAATTTTCATCTTAAAAGTGATAAAGGTAACAATGTATTTGTAAAGGCATGTTTTCGTAATGGTTTGCTTGTGTTGAGGTTTAATGTCCCCGTCAACACTATATTCAGGTAATTTTGGAGACAATTCTTTCGATTTTGACATTGAGATGAATTGACATCTCAAGCCCTATGGCCGTAAGAAACCACAAGGCTTTAAGGGCTGGTCTGACTTGGACCAACTTTCCTGGGCAGGCTTAGACCTTCTAAGCAATTTATACTCCAAGTTAAGTAGGTTTAAGCTCTACACGTAGCACCTTCCGCTCCGGGGAACTGGAGGTCACGGGTTCGATCCCGGGCCACAACTTACCAAAGTCGTTAAAAATGGTACTAGCTGCTCCTCGCTTGGCACTCAGATTTATGGGGTAGAGCTAGGACTGGTCGACCCAGTGTCAGGATAATGTGACTGGGTGTGGTATCATGTAATGTGTCTGGGACATGATACTTCAGTGAGGCAACACTATGAAAGTGAGCATTGAGCTCCCTGTTGCAACCAGACACCGTCATGATATGACTGAAAAATTGTTGAAAGCCACGTTAAACCCGAATTCACACACACACACACTACACGTAGCACCATGCAGCCCAATCTATTTCTCCAGGGCCTGATGGGTGGGTGTGCTCTACAGGCTCTATATATTATATTTTTGTGTGATTATAATGTAGTTGTTTAACTTACACCTTGTTTAACTTACTGGACCCCAACAAGGTTGAAGTGTATTTTGTATACATACATCTGAAAACAAGTTATTTCCATACATATCACTGCTAAGAGACATAAAACTTTTAATGACAGTATGTTGCTTGTGACATAAAGATGATACATATGTTTGTTGTTTTTTTTTTGTTTTGTTTTTTTCTTTCTCTTTTATTGATTTAGAATCTCCAAGAACGGGATCTGACAGTTCATTCAAGAATCTCCAATGAAATGCCTTTTTTTTCCAAGATATTTTTACATGCCATTTGTTTAGATAATTTAACAATATGAGAGAAATAGGAAATGCTATAAATAATGCCCCTCTGAAAAAAAGGTCTGCATCTTTGGAGAAAAAGCTTTCCTTCAGGAGTAGACCAAATTAATACAGGTGACAAATATAGAGAATACCAGGTTCTTGTCATTTGATATCAAGTTTATCAGGCAAGGCTTCGAGAACGCTTGTAGAATCGAGAGGCTTGCCGAGCGATTCTACATGCGTTCTTGTAAGCCGAGCCTGATTAACTTGGTATCAAATGACAAATCTGGTGTTCTATTTATCAGTTAACTCCCTTGTACACTCTTACAGTTTTGCCAGTTTTCCAGTAGTCCAGTTCATAGAAGTGTAATGTCACGTTGACCTGATAAAGCTCACTTGTCCTGAGACAGCATATCTTTATCAGGTCAAGATGTTACAATCCAATAAATATAGGGGGTAACTGACAAAGTTGCCTCTCAGCCAAGGAAGAGTGCCAATTTCTTTGGAAGAATGTTTAATGGTAATACCTGCCAATGAGAATCCTTCTGGTGTAAGACCGTTTAACCCAAGTAACGCTGGATGCAGTGGTCCAGGTGTTACACCATTCAAGCCCTTCAACTGGTCCTCTGCCCCCTGCTCAGCAGCCTCTTTCCAAAGCTGCTGCATCTCGGTCGTTGACAAAACTCCTGATAAAGGGAGGTAAGGCATCGTGAATTGTGAGTTCAACAGACTGGCGTATAAATTTAACTGATCCATTTTTGGTTTTAAACCAGTCAACATTCTGTGCACAAACCTTAGTCCAGTCTAACTAGAAATTCCATGAACAGGTGTCTAGAATTCCATGAACAGACATCTAGAATTCCATGAACAGATTATTTGTTAGTTATCAATTAATGTTCCTCTGAACTTCACTGTCATCTAAAGAAAAGTGATGTCTTAACACTTATCCCGCTGTTCACGACAACCCCTACCTTTGCAAACAGTGAAGATCCAGATCAGATGGCTTCTGAAGAAGCCATCTGATCAGGATCTACACTGTTTGTCATGCAGTTTATGAATTGAACAAATAAATTATATCAAATAATTTAATTGGTTGATAATCACCAATGGGAGTGGCTTAATTTATGCAGCAGGATAAGGATTAAAACCAAGCCTGTCTATTTAACCCTTTAAATGCCAATCAGGAATAGCAGACAGAATTTTTATAATACTTTTCAGAAAAAAATATGGCTTGACATAATATGTATTTATTTAACCATCTGGATAGACAATACACATGCAATATCAGGCCCTATTATCTGAAAAAAGTCGATAAAATATTTTGTCATCTGCTTTGAATCTTGTCTTGGTTCTTAAAGGGTTAAAAAGTATTAACTAAGTGAGCGTTTTCAGACATTTCATTGGGGCCGATTTACGTCAGAAATTTCCATAAACCAAGTTTTTCACAACTCAGATTCCAAGTAAATGCCAACTGTCATTTTAGCTGTATTCCAGAGACAATCCATATTTAAAGAAAACTGACTGACATTAAGTAATTAAACATATTCTGAAGACAAAACTACCTCAGGCAGAATAATAGATGCCAACAAAACATGCAAGTTTCAGACACAAAAAAGGGATGCTAGGCAATACCTGGACAAATCATTGCAATACCAGAACAAGTATGTGCAAAATATCAACCCAATTATCCCACTGAAAACAATACAGTAGAATGTCAATGGCTCGAACCTCGTTTACCATGGATGAGTCGAAGTCCACAGAGAATTCCTCCAAATACGATATAGAGATAATGCAGGGTGATTTTCTTCTTTTATCTTTCAAATGCATGCTGTGTGTACTCATTAGAATCGCCTCAATGAGGCCATTCTAATGAGTACACACAACATACATTTATAATATAGAACACCGAAAAGATATCCCACAATTATCTCCATTATGCCTCCTGGTATGGCTCTAATAGTAATCCTCCATGGCTCGAACAACGCCTGTCTCAAACAAATTTTCATGGTCCCAAAGGGGTTCGAGCCATCGAAGTTTGACTGTAATTATTTTTGCAAACAGTGTAGATCCAGATCATGATCAGATGGCTTCTTCATCTGAAGAAGCCATCTGTTCAGGATATACACTGTTTGACATTCTAGTTTGTGAATTACATCAAATAATCTGATTGGCTCCCAAGTCAGCAATGGGTGTGGCTTAATAAATTATTCATCAGGAAAGGTTAAGAAGAACTGATACTCGTTATCTTTTCTACTACTTTACAACATGGACAACTCGCACGAATTCCTCGAACTTTTGTCCTGCTGAATAAATTAATTTAGCCACAACCATTTCTGCTTTCAAGTTTTCAACCAATCAGATGGCTTTATGAAAATTATTCCCACAAATTCACAAACTGGATGTCATACAAAGTAGGCACTGATCAGATGGCTTCTTCTGTTCCCACACTGTTTGCAAAAGGCAGTCTGTTTTCTAGTTCAGCAGGAAAATGGATAAGAAAGTGCCTAACTTCATAGCAACAGATAAGGTGCATATTTTGTGATAATTGAAAGATAGTTTTCCCTATTCCTCCATATAAACCTTTGTTGTGGTTATTCATTAGAACTGCCTCATCGAGGCAGTTCTAATGAATACCCAAAGCATAGGTTTTTATCGAACAGTAACAAAAACTATCCTTCAGTTATCACAAAATACCAACCTTATCGGAACATAAATGGTCAAGAATAAAACCCACTTAAAAGGGAAACAAAATTATTCCAAGGAGCTCCAGGACCTGACAATGAAAATTCCAAATCTACCTTAGTTTATATAGAGTACTTCGAAAAGGCACAACCCCATGCCACGTCAAGAAATAAGCTTCTTGCTAATATATGGCCTTAAAACCCAACTTTAAGTTTCTGGTTCCTCAAAACATATACATTATTAATGTATTGTTGTTTAATATCTAACGGCCAAATAACACCTTTCTGGGGTCATGGTGTCGGTAAGGCATTAAAAACAACCTTATATGACAGAACTAACACAATCAATGAACTGCCAACTACTTTTCTCAAATAATAATGCAACAACATAAAAGTTTTCTTCTTGGCAAGAAGTTCCTTATTCATAGACCCCAAAGGACTCATCATTGATATGATGTCAAAACAATGTTGTTTCAATGTTGAATCAACATTGGGTGCCACTATAAAATTGGAAGTATTACCAAACAAATGTTTCATTCAATACCACTTTTCTTGAAACCATCAGGATATTTATCAATGAGGACATTTGAAGACATAATTTTCTAAAATCTTTTCCTATTTTTCTAAGAAAATAAAGCTTGACTTTCCTGTATCAACTGTTATACAACAAGGAGATGACACAGTATCAACTGCCACTCAACAAGATGCAACAGTATCAACTGCTACTCAACAAGATGACACAGTATCAACCCCATTCTACAAGCAGACGACCACGAGGTGTTGTCAACAAAGGGCTGTCACAGTATCAACTACAACTCAACAAGATGACACTGTATCAACTGTCACTCAACAAGATAATATCAGTATCAACCCACACAGTAAGGATATTAAGCATCTTCAACTGCCACTTAGCAAGGAAATGAAGCAGAATCAACTGCCAAAAAAGAGATGACACAGTTTCAACTTCCTCACAACAAGATGACACTGTAGAAGAAGATGATAAATCAACTGCAACTCAACAAGAAGTCAATCAACTGTCAATCAACAAGGAGATGACACAAGATCAGCTGCCACTCAACAAAAAGCTATCACAGTATTAACTGCCACACAACAAAATAACACAGTCAACAAGGAGATGACACAGATTCAACTGGCATACAGCAAGGAAATGACAAAGTATCACATGACACTCAATGGAGATGACACAGTCAACAAAGAGATGACACAGTATCAACTGCCACACAACAAAATAACACATTATCAATTGCCACTCAACAAGGAGATGACACAGATTCAACTGGCATACAGCAAGGAAATGACCAAGTATCACATGCCACTCAATGGAGATGACACAGTATCAACAGCCACTCAACAAAGAGATGACACAGTATCAACTGCCACTCAAGAAGAAGAAGAAGATGATGATAAATCAACTGTCAATCAACAAGGAGATGACACAGTATCAGCTGACACTCAACAAGATGACACAGTATCAATTGCCACTAAAACGATGACACAGTATCAACTGCCACTAAGATGACATGGTATCAACTGCAAATCAACAAGGAACTGACATAGTATCAAATGCCACTCAACAGAGACGACACAGTATCAACTGCCACTCAACAAGATGACACAGTATCAACTGCCACTCAACAAGGAGATGATACGGTATCAGCTGCCCCTCAACAAGACAGCCACTCAACAAAGAGATGACACAGAATAAACAGCCACTCAACAAAGTGACGACACAGTATTCTGTATCAACATAAATCTCTAGATACATACAATATCTAACGGCCAAATAACACCTTTCTGGGGTCATGGTGTCGGTAAGGCATTAAAAACAACCTTATATGACAGAACTAACACAATCAATGAACTGCCAACTACTTTTCTCAAATAATAATGCAACAACATAAAAGTTTTCTTCTTGGCAAGAAGTTCCTTATTCATAGACCCCAAAGGACTCATCATTGATATGATGTCAAAACAATGTTGTTTCAATGTTGAATCAACATTGGGTGCCACTATAAAATTGGAAGTATTACCAAACAAATGTTTCATTCAATACCACTTTTCTTGAAACCATCAGGATATTTATCAATGAGGACATTTGAAGACATAATTTTCTAAAATCTTTTCCTATTTTTCTAAGAAAATAAAGCTTGACTTTCCTGTATCAACTGTTATACAACAAGGAGATGACACAGTATCAACTGCCACTCAACAAGATGCAACAGTATCAACTGCTACTCAACAAGATGACACAGTATCAACCCCATTCTACAAGCAGACGACCACGAGGTGTTGTCAACAAAGGGCTGTCACAGTATCAACTACAACTCACCGAGATGACACTGTATCAACCGTCACTCAACAAGATAATATCAGTATCAACCCACACAGTAAGGATATTAAGCATCTTCAACTGCCACTTAGCAAGGAAATGAAGCAGAATCAACTGCCAAAAAAGAGATGACACAGTTTCAACTTCCTCACAACAAGATGACACTGTAGAAGAAGATGATAAATCAACTGCTACTCAACAAGAAGTCAATCAACTGTCAATCAACAAGGAGATGACACAAGATCAGCTGCCACTCAACAAAAAGCTATCACAGTATTAACTGCCACACAACAAAATAACACAGTCAACAAGGAGATGACACAGATTCAACTGGCATACAGCAAGGAAATGACAAAGTATCACATGACACTCAATGGAGATGACACAGTATCAACAGCCACTCAACAAAGAGATGACACAGTATCAACTGCCACACAACAAAATAACACATTATCAATTGTCACTCAACAAGGAGATGACACAGATTCAACTGGCATACAGCAAGGAAATGACCAAGTATCACATGCCACTCAATGGAGATGACACAGTATCAACAGCCACTCAACAAAGAGATGACACAGTATCAACTGCCACTCAAGAAGAAGAAGAAGATGATGATAAATCAACTGTCAATCAACAAGGAGATGACACAGTATCAGCTGACACTCAACAAGATGACACAGTATCAATTGCCACTAAAACGATGACACAGTATCAACTGCCACTAAGATGACATGGTATCAACTGCAAATCAACAAGGAACTGACATAGTATCAACTGCCACTCAACAGAGACGACACAGTATCAACTGCCACTCAACAAGATGACACAGTATCAACTGCCACTCAACAAGGAGATGATACGGTATCAGCTGCCCCTCAACAAGACAGCCACTCAACAAAGAGATGACACAGAATAAACAGCCACTCAACAAAGTGACGACACAGTATTCTGTATCAACATAAATCTCTAGATACATACAATATCTAACGGCCAAATAACACCTTTCTGGGGTCATGGTGTCGGTAAGGCATTAAAAACAACCTTATATGACAGAACTAACACAATCAATGAACTGCCAACTACTTTTCTCAAATAATAATGCAACAACATAAAAGTTTTCTTCTTGGCAAGAAGTTCCTTATTCATAGACCCCAAAGGACTCATCATTGATATGATGTCAAAACAATGTTGTTTCAATGTTGAATCAACATTGGGTGCCACTATAAAATTGGAAGTATTACCAAACAAATGATTCATTCAATACCACTTTTCTTGAAACCATCAGGATATTTATCAATGAGGACATTTGAAGACATAATTTTCTAAAATCTTTTCCTATTTTTCTAAGAAAATAAAGCTTGACTTTCCTGTATCAACTGTTATACAACAAGGAGATGACACAGTATCAACTGCCACTCAACAAGATGCAACAGTATCAACTGCTACTCAACAAGATGACACAGTATCAACCCCATTCTACAAGCAGACGACCATGAGGTGTTGTCAACAAAGGGCTGTCACAGTATCAACTACAACTCAACGAGATGACACTGTATCAACCGTCACTCAACAAGATAATATCAGTATCAACCCACACAGTAAGGATATTAAGCATCTTCAACTGCCACTTAGCAAGGAAATGAAGCAGAATCAACTGCCAAAAAAGAGATGACACAGTTTCAACTTCCTCACAACAAGATGACACTGTAGAAGAAGATGATAAATCAACTGCTACTCAACAAGAAGTCAATCAACTGTCAATCAACAAGGAGATGACACAAGATCAGCTGCCACTCAACAAAAAGCTATCACAGTATTAACTGCCACACAACAAAATAACACAGTCAACAAGGAGATGACACAGATTCAACTGGCATACAGCAAGGAAATGACAAAGTATCACATGACACTCAATGGAGATGACACAGTATCAACAGCCACTCAACAAAGAGATGACACAGTATCAACTGCCACACAACAAAATAACACATTATCAATTGCCACTCAACAAGGAGATGACACAGATTCAACTGGCATACAGCAAGGAAATGACCAAGTATCACATGACACTCAATGGAGATGACACAGTATCAACAGCCACTCAACAAAGAGATGACACAGTATCAACTGCCACTCAAGAAGAAGAAGAAGATGATGATAAATCAACTGTCAATCAACAAGGAGATGACACAGTATCAGCTGACACTCAACAAGATGACACAGTATCAATTGCCACTAAAACGATGACACAGTATCAACTGCCACTAAGATGACATGGTATCAACTGCAAATCAACAAGAAACTGACATAGTATCGACTGCCACTCAACAGAGACGACACAGTATCAACTGCCACTCAACAAGATGACACAGTATCAACTGCCACTCAACAAGGAGATGATACGGTATCAGCTGCCCCTCAACAAGACAGCCACTCAACAAAGAGATGACACAGAATAAACAGCCACTCAACAAAGTGACGACACAGTATTCTGTATCAACATAAATCTCTAGATACATACAAATACAAAAGCAATCATTCCAGAATCAAGTGAAACTATACAATAAAGTCTGGATGTCACAATTCCAATATCAATACTGACATTCAACCATGATGTCACAGTTTGAATATCAATACAAAATACGAATATCAAGTGACATTCAACCATGATGTCACAGTTCCAGTATCAATACAAATACCAATATCAACTGACATTCAACCATAATGTCACAGTTCCAATATCAATACAAATACCAATATCAACTGACATTCAACTATGATGTCACAGTTCCAATATCAATACAAATACCAATATCAACTGACATTCAACCATGATGTCACAGTTCCAATATCAATACAAATACCAATATCAACTGACATTCAACTGAGATGCAACAACTCCAATATCAATACAAATACTAATATCAACTGACATTCAACTGTGAAGTCACAGTTCCAATATCAGTACAAAATACCAATATCAACTGGCATTCAACCATGATGTCACAGTTCCAATAACAATACAAATACCAATATCAACTTACATTCAACTGTGATGTCAATATCTACACAAATACTAATATCAAATGACATTCAACAATCATGTCACAATTCCAATAACGATACAAAATACAAATATCATAATATCAACTGACATTCAACCATGATATCACAGTTCCAATATCAATACAAATACCACTAGACAAAAGTGCCCAGTGGGGCACGTATACCCCCGGCCAGTGCCATCACCTCAGCTGAAACAAGAACTACAAAGGGAAATAACTCTAAAAGGCCTGACCCCTTGGCCCTTATTTTCTTTCCCACAATACAACTAGTCATACTGATCATGTTTGCAAAATTTCAAGTTTCTATGTACAGTAGTTATTGAGAAATCTTTGACACAAAATAACAAGAGGGCCCAGAGGGCCCTGGTTCGCTCACCTGATCCAATGTATAACAAGTGGGCCCCGGGCAGGGTCAATTTTGGCCCGAGGGCTATAATTTGAACAATCTTGGTAGAGGTCCACAAGATGAAGCTTCATATCGAATATGAAAGACCTGGACTTTCTGGTTTCAGAGAAGAAGATTTTAAAGGTGTACCCTGCATATAGAAGTCTATGTAAAACAAGATTTTCCCTATATAAGTCTATGTTAAACCAAAGGGCCCCGGAGCAGGGGCATTTTTGGCCCCAGGGCTATAATTTGAACAATCTTGGTAGAGGTCCACTAGCTGAATCTTCATAACAAATATCAAAGACCTAAGCCTTGTGTTTCAGAGAAGATGATTTTTAAAGATTTTCCCTATATAAGTCTATGTAAAACCAAAGGGCCACATGGCGGAGGCATTTTTGGTCTCAGGGCTATAACTTGAACAATCTTCATAGAGATAGAGGTCCACTAGCTGAAGCTTCATAACAAATATCGAAGACCTAAGCCTTGTGGTTTCAAAGAAGAAGATTTTATACGTTTATTTAAAACCAAAGGGCCCCGGAACAAGGGCATTTTTGGCCCCAGGGCTATAATTTGAACAATCTTGGTAGGGGTCCACTAGATGAAGCTTCATACCAAATATGAAAGACCTGGGCCTTGCGGTTTCAGAGAAGAAGATTTTTAAAGATTTTCTCTATATAAGCCTATGTAAAACCAAAGGGCCCCGAAGCGGGGGCATTTTTGGCCCCAGGGCTATAATTTGAACAATCTTGGTATAGGTCCACAAGATGAAGCTTCATACCAAATATCAAAGACCTGGGCCTTGCGGTTTCAGAGAAGAAGATTTTTCAAGATTTTCCCTATATAAGCCTATGTAAAACCAAAGGGCCCCCGTCTGGGGGGCATTTTTAGCTCCAGCACTATAATTTGAACAATCTTGGTAGGGGTCCACTAGATGAAGCTTCATACCAAATATCAAAGACCTGGGCCTTGCGGTTTCAGAGAAGAAGATTTGTAAAGATTTTCTCTATAAAAGCCTATGTAAAACAAAAGGGCCCTGGTGCAGAGGCATTTTTGGCCCAAGCACTATAATTCGAACAATCTTGGTAGGGGTCCCCTAGATGAAGCTTCATACCAAATATCAAAGATCTGGGCCTTGCGGTTTCAGAGAAGAAGATTTTTCAAGATTTTCCCTATATAAGCCCATGTAAAACCAAAGGGCCCCCGTGTGGGGCATTTTTAGATCCAGCACTATAATTTGAATAATCTTGGTAGGGGTCCACTAGATAAAGCTTCATACCAAATATCAAAGACCTGGGCCTTGCGGTTTCAGAGAAGAAGATTTTTCAAGATTTTCCCTATATAAGCCCATGTAAAACCAAAGGGCCCCTGTGCGGGGGCATTTTTGGCCCCAGCACTATAATTTGAACAATCTTGGTAGGGGTCCACTAGATGAAGCTTCATACCAAATATCAAAGACCTGGGCCTTGCGGTTTCAGAGAAGAAGATTTTTCAAGATTTTCCCTATATAAGCCCATGTAAAACCAAAGGGCCCCCGTGCGGGGGCATTTTTAGATCCAGCACTATAATTTGAACAATCTTGGTAGGGGTCCACTAGCTGAAGCTTCATACCAAATATCAAAGACCTAGGCCTTGCGGTTTCAGAGAGGAAGATTTTTCAAGATTTTCCCTATATCAGCCCATGTAAAACCAAAGGGCCCCCGTGCGGGGGCATTTTTGGCCCCAGCATTATAATTTGAACAATCTTGGTAGGGGTCCACTAGATGAAGCTTCATACCAAATATCAAAGACCTGGGCCTTGCAGTTTCAGAGAAGAAGATTTTTCAAGATTTTCCCTATATAAGCCCATGTAAAACCAAAGGGCCCCCGTGCGGGGGCATTTTTAGCTCCAGCACTATAATTTGAACAATCTTGGTAGGGGTCCACTAGATGAAGCTTCATACCAAATATCAAAGACCTGGGCCTTGCGGTTTCAGAGAAGAAGATTTTTCAAGATTTACCTTATATAAGCCCATGTAAAACCAAAGGGCCCCCGTGCGGGGGCATTTTCGGCCCCAGCAATATAATTTGAACAATCTTGGTAGGGGTCCACTAGATGAAGCTTCATACCAAATATCAAAGACCTGGGCCTTGCGGTTTCAGAGAAGAAGATTTTTTAAGTTTGCGGTGAAAAAAATCTATTTTTGGCTACTGTGACCTATATGTGCAACGGACCGGAACCATTTGAACAACTTTGAAAGGGGACCACCTAAGGATCATTCCTGTGAAGTTTGGTCAAAATACGATGAGTGGTTTAGGAGGAGATGTCGTTTGAAGAAAAGTTTAGCGACGCACGCACGCACGAACGGACGCACGGACGCACGACGGACAAAAAGTGATCCCAAAAGCTCACCTTGTCACTACGTGACAGGTGAGCTAAAAATATACACTATTAAACAGCAAGAACTACAAAGGGAAATAACTCTAAAAGGCCTGACCCCTTGGCCCTTATTTTCTTTCCCACAATACAAGTAGTCATACTGATCATGTGTGCAAAATTTCAAGTTTCTATGTGAAGCAGTTCCTGAGATATCTTTGACACAAAATAATTGTTTACGGACAGACAGACAGACGGAAAAGACAAAAACTATATACCCCCATTGCATACTTCGTATGCCGGGGGTATAAATATCAGCTGACATTCAACTGTAAAGTCAAAACTCCAATGTCAATACAAAGTACCAATATCAACAGACATTCAACCATGATGTCCCAGTTCCAATATCAATACAAAGACCTATATCAACTGATATTCAACTGTAAAGTCACAACACCAATACCAATACAAAACAAGAGGGCCCAGAGGGCCCTGAATCGCTCACCTGAGAATTAGTTTCTCCAGTACATTCTAGGCCCAAGGGCTATAATTCGAAAACAAACTTGGTAATGGTCCACTAGATGAAGCTTCATTCCAAATATCAAAGACCTGGGCCTTCTGGTTTCAGACAAGAAAATTTTTAAAGGTTTTCCCTATATAAGCCTATGAAAACCAAAGGGTCCCAAAAATGCCCCCAGGGCTATAATTTGAACAATCTTCAAAGAGGTCCACTAGATGAAGCTTCACACCAAATACCAAGGATCTGGGCCTTACGGATTCAGAGAAGAAGATTTTTAAAGATTTTCCATGTATAAGCCTACGTAAAACCAAAGGCCCCAGGGGCGGGGGGTATTTTTGGCCCCAGGGCTATAATTTTAACAATCTTGGTAGAGGTCCATTAGATTAAGCTTCACACCAAAATAGAAATGACCTGGGCCTTGCGGTTTCAGAGAAGAAAAGTTTTAAAGGTTTCCCCTACATAAGCTTAGGTAAAACCAAAGGCCCCCTGGGCGGGGGCATTTTTGGCCCCAGGGCTATAATTTGAACAATCTTGGTAGAGGTCCACTAGGTGAAGCTTCATACCAAATATCAAAGACCTGGGCCTTGTGGTTTCAGAGAAGAAGATTTTTAAAGGTTTCCCTGTATAAGGCTATGAAAAACCAAAGGATCCAAGGGTGGGGCCATTTTCGGCCCCAGGGCTATAATTTGCACAATCTTGAAAGAGGACCGCTAGATGTAGCTCTACACCAATTATCAAAGATCTGGGCCTTGTGGTTTCAGAGAAGAAGATTTTTAAAGATTTTCCCTGTATAAGCCTATGTAAAACCAAAGGCCCCCAGGGCGGGGACATTTTTGGCCCCAAGGCCATAATTTGAACAATCTTAGTTAAGGTCCACCAGGTGAAGCTTCACACCAAATATTAAAGACCTAGGCCTTGTGGTTTCAGAGAAGAAGATTTTTAAATGATTTTCCCTATATAAGCCTATGTAAAACCAATGTCCCCCAGGGCGGGGGCATTTTGGCCCCCAGGGCTATAACTTGAACAATCTTGGTAGAGGTCCACTAGATAAAGCTTCACATCAAATATCAAAGATCTGGGCCTTTCGGTTTCAGAGAAGAAGATTTTTAAAGATATTTCCTATATAAGCCTATGTAAAACCATAGGCCCCCGGGGCGGGGGCATTTTGGCCCCCAGGGCTATAATTTGAACAATCTTGGTAGAGGTCCACAAGATGAAGCTTCATACCAAATATCAAAGATTTGGGCCTTGCTGTTTCAGAGAAGAAGATTTTTTAATGATTTTTCCTATATAAGCCTATGTAAAACTATAGGCCCCCGGGGCGGGGGCATTTTGGCCCCCAGGGCTATAATTTGAACAATCTTGGTAAAGGTCCACTAGATGAAGCTTCACACCAAATATCAAAGATCTGGGCCTTGCGGTTTCAGGGAAGAAGATTTTTTAATGATTTTCCCTATATGAGCCTATGTAAAACCATAGGCCCCTGGGGCGGGGGCATTTTGGCCCCCAGGGCTATAATTTGAACAATCTTGGTAAAGGTCCCCCAGATGAAGCTTCACACCAAATATCAAAGATCTGGGCCTTGCGGTTTCAGAGAAGAAGATTTTTAAAGATTTTCCCTGTATAAGCCTATGTAAAACCAAAGGCCTTCCAGGGCGGAGGCATTTTTGGCCCCCAGGGCTATAATTTGAACAATCTTAGTAGAGGTCCACCAGGTAAAGCTTCACACCAAATATTAAAGACCTGGGCCTTGTGGTTTCAGAGAAGAAGATTTTTTAATGATTTTCCCTATATAAGCCTATGTAAAACCAAAGGCCCCCGGGGCGGGGGCATTTTGGCCCCCAGGGCTATAATTTGAACAATCTTGGTAGAGGTCCACTAGATGAAGCTTCACACCAAATATCAAAGATCTGGCCCTTGCGGTTTCAGAGAAGAGGATTTTTTAATGATTTTCCCTGTATAAGCCTACAGTACAGCTCAGGTAATTGAACCGTTTTTCTTTTTCATTCCGCGGACAACTTTTTAAATCCGCGTTTTTCCGCCGAATGGTTTGGAGTAAACCACTCCGAGTGAAAATATTTTACTCCAAGTTATGCGCTCGATATTCCGAGGAAATTCCGCGGACCTCAGAGCTTACCTGTGATATTTGGAGTGTTTGCGAGTATTTGCGAGTGGTGATTAATTTAATTAAACATGTGTCGCCGGTGCGACGTATCAGAGGCCAATAATGGCGGCCGAAACCCGTCAAAATTTCGCTGACAGTTATCACTTTGATTATTTGATTCTCACTTGTCCGATAATACTTCACATTAAAATTATTAAAGAATGAAAGACAAATGATTATATTATATCAAAATAATTTTCTTTTTTTGAAAATATAAAAATTACATGGAGAAATTTTTAGTTCAAAATGACCGATTTTGCAGTTTTAAAGAAGCCAATAATGGCGGCCGAAACCCGTCAAAATTTCGCTGACAGTTATCACCTTTGATTATTTGTTTCTCAATTGTCCGATAATACTTCACATTAAAATTATTAAAGAATGAAAGACAATTGATTATATTATATCAAAATAATTTTCTTTTTTTTGAAAATATCAAAATTACATGGAGAAATTTTGAGTTCAAAATGACCGATTTTGCAGTTTTAAAGAAGCCAATAATGGCGGCCGAAAGCGGTCAAAATTTCGATGACAGTTATCACCTTTGATTTTTGTTTCTCAATTGTCCGACAATACTTCACGTTAAAATTATTAAAGAATGAAAGACAAATGATAATATTATATCAAAATAATTTTCTTTTTTTTGAAAATATAAAAATCACATGGAGAAATTTTTAGTTCAAAATGACCGATTTTGCAGTTTTAAAGAAGCTAATAATGGCGGCCGAAACCCGTCAAAATTTCGCTGACAGTTATCACCTTTGATTATTTGTTTCTCAATTGTCCGATAATACTTCACATTAAAATTATTAAAGAATGAAAGACAATTGATTATATTATATCAAAATAATTTTCTTTTTTTGAAAATATCAAAATTACATGGAGAAATTTTGAGTTCAAAATGACCGATTTTGCAGTTTTAAAGAAGCCAATAATGGCGGCCGAAAGCGGTCAAAATTTCGATGACAGTTATCACCTTTGATTATTTGTTTCTCATTTGTCCGATTATACTTCACATTAAAATTATTAAAGAATGAAAGACAAATGATTATATTATATCAAAATAATTTTCTTTTTTTTGAAAGTCTTAAAATTACATGGAGAAATTTTGAGTTCAAAATGACCGATTTTGCAGTTTAAAAGAAGCCAATAATGGCGGCCGAAATCCGTCAAATTTCGCTGACAGTTATCACCTTTGATTATTTGTTTCTCAATTGTCCGATAATACTTCACATTAAAATTATTTAAGAATGAAAGACAAATGATTATATTATATCAAAATAATTTTCTTTTTTTGAAAATATCAAAATTACATGGAGAAATTTTGAGTTCAAAATGACCGATTTTCCTGTAATTTTATGATGTTCAACATGCTTTCAATTACGGACTTGAAAGAGTTGTATGTACTCGTCATGCCTAACTGATTCCTTTGTTTGAAATCACTGTGCAGTTTCACACCCTGGGTAATTAATGATTACCTCTTTGTTGACATTGTTTACATTATAATAACTATCAGTGATAATTATTATCTTATAATTATATAATATGGTAAAAGAACATTAAATAAACAAAAAAAAAAAAAAAAAAATGCCCAGGTATTTCGTCAAATTCCTCCGAGTATTTCCGCATAACTTCGCGAGAAAAGATTGCCTCCAGGTACGATATTACGACTCGGAATAATTTCGCGAAACTTCGCGTACCGCAGACCTTGCGAGTGTTTTCGAGGAGTGTCCGCCGAATATATACATATACTCGGAACAATTCCGAGTGTTTTTGAAAGTACTCGAAACGCCGAGATTCGGAATAAAGAGTTTTTTGGTTCTTATACCTGAGCCGTACTGTATGTAATAACAAAGGCCCCCGGAGCAGGGGCATTTTTGGCCACCCAGGGCTATAATTTGAACGATCTTGGTAGAGGTCCACTAGATGAAGCTTCACACCAAATATCAAAGATCTGGCCCTTGCGGTTTCAGAGAAGAGGATTTTTTAATGATTTTCGCTATATAAGCCCATGTAAAACCATAGGCCCCCAGGGCGGGGGCATTTTGGCCCCCAGGGCTATAATTTGAACAATCTTGGTAGAGGTCCATAAGATGAAGCTTCACACCAAATATCAAAGATTTGGGCCTTGCTGTTTCAGAGAAGAAGATTTTTTAATGATTTTCCCTATATAAGCCTATGTAAAACCATAGGCCCCCGGGGCGGGGGCATTTTGGCCCCCAGGGCTATAATTTGAACAATCTTGGTAAAGGTCCACTAGATGAAGCTTCACACCAAATATCAAAGATCTGGGCCTTGCGGTTTCAGGGAAGAAGATTTTTTAATGATTTTCCCTATATGAGCCTATGTAAAACCATAGGCCCCCGGGGCGGGGGCATTTTGGCCCCCAGGGCTATAATTTGACA
Organism: Lucinisca nassula; assembly: GCA_963580285.1. Taxonomy (NCBI): domain Eukaryota; kingdom Metazoa; phylum Mollusca; class Bivalvia; order Lucinida; family Lucinidae; genus Lucinisca; species Lucinisca nassula. The sequence continues at coordinate 98,947,012 of OY757016.1, read as the reverse complement.
ATCTTGGTAGAGGTCCACCAGATGAAGCTTCACACCAAATATCAAAGATCTGGGCCTTGCGGTTTCAGAGAAGAAGATTTTTAAAGATTTTCCCTGTATAAGCCTATGTAAAACCAAAGGCCTTCCAGGGCGGAGGCATTTTTGGCCCCAAGGCTATAATTTGAACAATCTTAGTAGAGGTCCACCAGGTAAAGCTTCACACCAAATATTAAAGACCTGGGCCCTGTGGTTTCAGAGAAGAAGATTTTTTAATGATTTTCCCTATATAAGCCTATGTAAAACCAAAGGCCCCCGGGGCGGGGGCATTTTGGCCCCCAGGGCTATAATTTGAACAATCTTGGTAGAGGTTCACTAGATGAAGCTTCATACCAAATATCAAAGACCTGGGCCTTGCGGTTTCAGAGAAGAAGATTTTTAAAGTTTTCGATTAAAAAATCTATTTTTAGCTACTGTGACCCAGATGTGCAATGGACCGAAACCATTTGAACAATTTTGAAAGGGGACCACCTAAGGATCATTGCTGTGAAGTTTGGTCAAAATCCGATCAGTGGTTTAGGAGGAGATGTCATTTGAAGAAAAAGTTTACGCACACACACACGCACGCACACACGCACACACGCACGCACTGACGACGGACAAAAAGTGATCACAAAAGCTCACCTTGTCACTACGTGACAGGTGAGCTAAAAACAATATCAACTGACATTCAACCATGATGTCACAGTTCCAATAGCAATACAAAGACCAATATCAACTAATGTCACAATTCCAATAGCACTACAAATTCCAATATCAACTGACATTCACCTGTGAAGTCACAGTTCCAATATCTATACAAATAATATCAACTGACATTCAACCAAAATGTCAATGCAAATACCAATTTCAACTGACATTCAACTGTGATTTCACAACTACATAACAATATCAACTCATATTCAACAGTGATGGCATAACCCCAGTATCAGTACAAATCCCATATCAACTGACACTCAACTGTGATGTCACAATCCCAATGTTAATACAAATACCAATATCAACTGACATTCAACTGTGACTTTACAACTACATATTAATATCAACTCATATTCAACAGTGATGTCATAACTCCAGTATCAGTACAAATCCCATATCAACTGACACTCAACTATGATGTCACAATTCCAATATCAATCAAATGATGTCACAAGATGATTCAATTTCACCATCAACTCACACTGACTCGTCTAGGTAGTTCAATAAATATACTGCTGCAATAAAAATTGTCAAGCTCCAAAATATACTCCTAATGTCCAGTGAACAGTCAGACACACTAACATATAGTGAAAATAGACTTAATAATCTGAGAGATCAACAACAATAATGTAAGATCAATAGGTATTGATTTCTTCATATTTTCTCCTCTATATCCCCCAGGCTCTAATGGTTTTAAACCATGTGTTGTTTACAGACTAAATAATGTTTATCCAGCGTTTTGTTTATCCAGTCAGGCTTTCAAGCTTATGCACTACTATTGCCTATAAGAGATACAAATAGTCACAAAGACAAAACAACTATACAATACAATGGTATCTTTAGCAAAATTTAGTACCAGAAACCCCAAAACGGGTAGTTGGCAAACAGTGCAGGCCCAGATCAGACACCGCAAAATGCGGCGTCTGATCAGGGTCTACACTGTTTGCAAAAATTTCAGCCAATTTCCGAATAGTTTACCTGACACCCCTAAATTTTGAAATGGATTCCTGCTCTATACAAGGCGGAGGATTCCTTTTGGTACAAAAAGGTTTAACAGATTTCATGTGGAGAAACTCCAAAACAGATTGCGTGTGCTGGTTAACACCGCCTCAATCAAAGAGTACCCACAACCTATGTCCTGGAGCAGTAATAAGCAAAATGATCATGTGATTATTACCCCTGTAAATCCCAGTTTTCTCTATATAAAGTGTGGTTTAGAGGGATATTCATTTCACGGACTTGTTAATATGATAACCCCTCAAGTTTGAAATGGTTTCCTGCTATACATAGGAAGGTTCCAATAACGATAACACATCCAAGCGACATAGTGTATTCTTTTATATCTTCAAAATGGCATGACGTTTATGATGAAAATTATGTGACATTTTTCTTATTTATACAGCAAACATAGGTTGTGGGTGCTCATCAGAACCATCTCATTGAGGTTGAGGCGATTCTAATGAGTACCCACAACCTATGTCTTGGAGCAGAAATAAGAAAAATATATGTATACCCCTGTAAGCTTCAGTTTTCTCATATAAAGTGGTTTAGGTGGGTGGTCATTTCACGGACTAGTTCACGTGATGATTCAGTTGAAAATCGGTTAAAAGAACTAATAAAGCAATATTTTTCAAACACAAAAAAGTTAAAATAAGCAATATATTTTCAAACACAAAAATTTATAATATATATATTAAGTTATAATATGGCATTACGAGAACATGCCTATATAATTTTGACCCCCTTGAACCCCACTTTTATATAGTAAAACTGGGGTTTCCGGGGGCATACCTTATTTTTCTTATTTCTGCTCTAAAATATAGATTGTGGGTACTCGTTAGAACCGCCTCAATGAGGCGGTTCTAACGAGTGCCCACAATCTATAGTTTGAGCAGAAATAAGAAAAATATCACAATTTTCATCATAAAATTTTCATTTTTTCGGCGATAAAGGTGGCAATGTATTTGTATAGGCGTGTTTGCGTAATGCAAACATTTCAGGTCCAGATCAGACGCCGCAAAATGCGGCGACTGATCAGGGCCTGCACTATTTGCTATCAGAATTTTACTTCAAAAATAGAACAAAAAAAGTGTGTTCTTCAAAATTTATTTGGAAAATGGGTTAGCTAATAACTCTTCACTATGTAATGTGCTTTAAAGATGGCCGCTAAATTATATATATAGATTATATATATAAAAAATGACCATTTATGGTCATTTTTCTACATAATCTATATAGACCATTTATGGTCATTTTTCTGTAAAATCTATATATTATTTGTTTAGGCCACCTATATTATTATAAAGAGGTATCTTTAAACAGTGTTATTTTTTAAACTGTATTATAAAGAACAGTTATTCGAATTATTTTCATTTTTTATTGTACATCTGATAAAAAAAAATTCTACAGTGGAGGATATACAGCAGTGTATAAATTCTCTCTCTCTTGTCAGTCTCGAACAAGTAAACAAACGGTGTAAACAAATACCAGGGCAACCAACAACTGTGTAAACAAAGTATTCATTTCAGAAATAGTGGTGTAAACAAACTAAATTATAAATGGTCCCAGCCAAATGGTTTCCCCCAGGCAGAAATAAACAAAAGCTTCACCAATAATAAACACCAGATAAATCAATAACTGCCTTCCTTTCCGCTTTTAGAAATTAAAAATCTCTTGTTTTCCTTACCAAATCCTCAACACATTTTTTAAAAGCTTTTGTCAAAAGAGCAACCAAATTAACACACAATCATAACAATGTAGCTATTAATGTAACACTTTTCTGGTACTGAATGGGTTAATATCCCAAAAATACCAGGCTACAGTAATGATCCTAAGTATCGGGACAGATAGGCTTAATTTAACAGTGCGGAGGAGCAGCTTGGTCAGGGTCTACACTGTTTGCCATTCCGTCTGAATTTTTTGGACTCACTGCTGGATCGTGAAACAAATTTGTTAAAACTTTAGGAGAATTACAGCAGGCCGCCCTCGGTAGCTCAGTCGGATGCGCGCTGACTGGTGATCAGGAGGACGCAGGTTCGATAACTGCTGCGGTCGATAACATCCTTTTCTGGAGGTCAATCATGAAATCTCTCTCCGCTGATTCAAGAAGGGTGGTTGTCAAACAAACAAACTGTTTTGTTTGTTTGATTTGAAGTTTAATGTCCCCATCAACACTGTAAAGATCATTTTGGAGACATTTACAGTTTGTTTGTTTGATTTGAGGTTTAACGTCCGAGTCAACACTGTAAAGGTCATTTTGGAGACGTTGCTTCCAATTTTGTGAGACTTTTACCCGACATTTAGATGACATGACAATTCTCAAGCCCTGCCACCAAATGAAACCAATAGGGTTTATAAGCATGGACGGGCCAACTCGCACCACATTGCCTGGGCAGGCTTAGATCCTCTAAGCGGTTTACCAGTACTCGTGTGTGGGTTGGTTTCAGCTCTGCGTAGAAGCATCATGCAGCCCATCTATTTCTTCAAGCCGGCTAAGGAATTTTACTGTATATATATGGCATAAGTCAATCAAAAGAACTTTAGGGGTTTCATAAAAATTTATTTGGAAAATTGCTGAAGTTTTTGAAAAACATTGTAGGCCACGATCTGATGATGTGTTCTGCGGCATCTGATCTAGGCCTGGACTTTTTGCCAAGAACCCATTTTGTGGTTTCCCGTATGAAATGGGTCAAAGCTAGCTCCCATTAATGTTAAAATTATACAGAATAATGGCAATTAATGGTCATATTTCTTAAAAATCTATTCATTTGTTTTAAGATATAAGAGTTTGAGCTGGAACCCAAAAGCCTACCACACTCAACCTTCACCCTTGTCCTGCTGAATAACTTTATTTTGCCACACTCATATAACTTGACATTATCATAACTATTCATTCAAATTTCCAAACTCTATAATGAAAGTGTAGATTCTGAACAGATGTTTTCTGGTCTGGATCTGCACTATTTAGGTCATTTTTGAGCCATCAGTTTACCTATCCATGCTTCTCCTGGGTAGGCTTATATGTATGCGGTTAACCAGTACACATCACGTTAACAAGTCCGTAAAATGAAAAACCCCCTAAACCCCACTTTATATAGAGAAAAATGGGGTTTACGGGGGTATAAATTTTCTTATTTCTGCTCCAATACATAGGTTGTGGGTACTCGTTAGAACCGCCTCACGGAGGCGGTTCTAACCAGCACCCTAAACCTATGTTTTGAGCATTTGTAAGAAAACTATCAAGGATTTTCATCAGAGAAGCAGCCATTTTGGAGATGTGAAAAATGCACAATGTCGCACGGGTGAGTTATCGTAATGAGTGCACATTCTTTTGCCAGAACTGACAACCCCCTTCTTGAATCAGCGGAAGAGTGACAATAGAAAATATTTCAATCTCACAAAAGATGTTATTGACCCCTGCAGGTATATAAAGAAAGGAGTTGTTGTGTTCAGCAGAACAGTCTGCCTGATCAGGGTCTACACTGTTTACCATATTCTACCAACATATCAAAATTTTAATATCCAAATTTTAGCTGAGTTACAGTCACTGTTCAACATATTCAACTTTCATTATCCAAATTTTAGAAGAATTACCACAATCAATAGGGTATCCAAAGTTTTTAGGAAAGTTACCTTATCCTGCCCTTCCTTTGCAAAAAGTGTTTGTCATGCAGAAATACATTCATTATGATAACAAGTCCACTCTAAACCCCAGTTTATATAGAGAAAACGAGAAAACAGGGGTTTACAGGGGTATACATTAATTCACTTGTTTCTGCTCCTAGACATAGGTTCTTGGTACTTGTTAGAACCGCCTCAATGAGGCGGTTCTAATGAGCACCCACAACCTATACAGTAGAACTTCGATGGCTCGAACACCGATGGCTCGTTTACCAAGGCTGAGTCGAACCAGTTTTAAGTCCCTTCGGAATTCCTGTACTAAATAAGTAATGCGGGATAAATAAGGAGATTTTCGAATTTTATCTTGCAAATGTATGCTGTGTGTACTCATTAGAATCGCCTCGATGAGGCGATTCTAATGAGTACACACAGCATACATTTTTATTAAAGAACATCAAAAGATGTCCAAGAATTACCTCTTCAAGCCTACTGGCAGTAACCTTCAGTGGCTCGAACTACTCCTGTCTCGAACATATTTTTGTGGCCCCAAAGGGGTTCAAGCCATATTCGAAGTTTGACTGTATTTTGAGTATAAATATTAAAATTATCACAATTTTTCATTGGAAAAGTAGCCATTTTGGAGATAAGAAAGAATGCAGTATGTCGCACGGCTGTGTTATCGTAATGACAGGTGGATAGTCAGTACTGGGAGTGGTTAAATAAATGTATTCAGCAGGATGAGAGTTAAGCAAAAATGAAAGTTGTTACATCAACCACAATTTTATTACACTTGCTGTTGAAGCATGGAGCAAACCCATAATTATGAGCTTGAGCGTCATAAACTTCAGAATGTGTGATACAATGAGGAAGAATTGATGATATTTATTGGAGAATCTTGACAGTTTTCAAATTTTTATGACAATATATCCTTGATCTTTTTCTTTTACTTTTTTTTTTTTTATTTGGGGTTCAGGGCTCTTTCAAGATAGTTTCACTTGTATCCAGCCAATTGTTAGAAACTTGTATCCAGCCAATTGTTAATCAGACTGGATTACCCAGACTAAAACCTTCCCTTGCAGTATGTGACCTGAGCAAGGACTGACTGAGTTCAGTGGTGCTCTTAACCTCTTGGCCTTGGGTGCCTGTATCATTCTAAATTTGGACTGTGAAAGCTGTTTAGAAGTGTCTCAATTAAGTGCATGTACCACAATCTATATATGTTTCAAAGCAGAAATAAAGAAAAATACTTTATCATATCAAGTGGGTAGTTTTGTTTGTTTGTAATGGAGTTTAACGGCCCAGTCTACACTATTTAGGTCATTTTTTAGCCGGTCAGTTTACCTATCAACACTTTCCTGGGCAGGCTTATTCGTAAGCGGTTAACCAGTACAGTGCACATTCTTTCGCCAGAAACTGACAACTGCCCTTCTTGAATCAGCGGAAGGGAGAGAATGACCGTAGAAAAGATTTCATGATCAATCTCCACGAAAGAATGTTGCCGACCCCGGCGGGAGTTCAACCCGTGTCCTCCTGATCACCAGTCAGACGCGCATCCGACTGAGCCACTGAGGCCAGCTCAAGTGGGTAGTTATCATGTCAGTCATCATGCGAACAAGTCTGTGAAATGAACACCCCACTAAAAACTGGGGTTTACTGGGGTAACCATTATTTTTCTTATTTCTGCTCCAAGACATAGGTTGTGATTGAGGCGGTTCTAAGGAGTACCCACAACCTATGTTTGCAGTATAAATAAGAAAAATATTACGGACTTTCATCAGACACGTAGCCATTAATGCACTATGTCGCGTGGGTGTGTTATCATAATGTGTCATTTAGTGGATAATGTCATGCTCCGCAAGCGAGACATTATAAGGCAAGTTATTGGCTGTAACAGATATACTGACAAATCCTAGAAGGGGTTAGCCCAAAAAGAAAAGTTCCTGGACATAATTCTTCTAACCCTTATCTTGCTGTTCACGACAACCCCTATCTTTGCAAACAGTGTAGATCCAGATCAGATGGCTTCTGAAGAAGCCATCTGATCAGGATCTACACTGTTTGGCATTCAGTTTGTGAATTTGTAGCAATAAATAACATCAAGTAATTTAATTGGTTGATAGACAGAAATGGGTGTGGCTTAAATGAATATTCAGCAAGATAAGGGTTAATAATTGAATTGTAACCTCTAAACAAAATGCCTTATATGGTGGTCTAACTATAAATCAACTTTCAGCTTGATGGGATGTAAACAATAGGCAGAATTAGCTCGAAATGAAAAATGACAGGGGAATAACTCTGCTACTATTTGGCTGATTGTAACCTCAAAATACTCCAAATCATGATGTAACTTTTTACAATGTTTCAGCTTGATTTAATGTAAACTATAGGAAAAGTTAGCTTAAGAAATTTTCAAAGGGCCATAACTGCTGATATTTGGTGGTGGACAGTAACATGAAAACAGTATGTCTAATTATAAATCAATAAGTTTCAGCTTGATAAGATGTAAATTGTAGGAAGAGTGGTGGACCATAACCTCTAAACAATAGTGTCAGCTTGATCAAATGTTAACTGTAGGAGAAATTAGCCAGAAACAAAACATTTACAGAAATTTTCATAGGGGCATAACTCTGACCGTAACCTCGAAACAATATGAGTTGTACCAAATTGTCTAACTATACATCAAGTTTCAGCTTGATCAAATGTTAACTGTAAGAGGTTACAGAAATTTTCAAAGGGGCATAACCCTATTAATATTTGGTGGACAGTAGCCTTAAAACAAGATGTGCTGCTCCACATCATGGTCTAACTTTTTATATAAAAATGTATATACCGTATTCGACCTATTTACCGCACATGCTCCTATAAGCGCACACCCAAGCTTTTTCTGGAACAAATACACAAGTGCACACTTTACAGTAACCTCCCAACAAATTCATATTTAGTTTGGCTGCATCTTTGACCCAGACAATCATTTGTATATGTGATGAATCCCTATGCTGAAATTATACTCTATAAAATAATCATATCGGAAGCTTTTTTTCGTATTTTTTTTCGTATTGAGTGTGCACTTATTAGGTAGATTTTTCACCACAATATTTTCATACAATTTTGAAAAAACTAAGCGCATGGTGCGGTAAATAGGTCGAATAAGGTAATATAAAATTTCAGTTTGATCGGATCTAAATAATGTAGGAAACAGCCAGAAACTATATATATTTGGTGGACCGCAGCCTCAAAATAATATGTGCTGTTCCACATCATGGTCTAACTATATATCAAGTTTCAGCTTGATCAGAATGTAAAATGTAGGAGTTATACGGAAACGAAATGTTTACAGAAAATTTTCAAAGGAGCATATTTCTATTAGTATTTGGTGGACCGTTAACCACCACCACCATCATCATCTTTTCAAACTTGGAAACAATATGCCCTGCTCCACATCTATCACATTCCAGCTAGCTCAGATGTAAAATGCATGAGGAGTTATCAGGAAATGAAATGTTTAGAGAAATTTTCAAAGGGGCATAACTCATATTATTATTTGGTGGACCATAACCTTGAAACAATATGCGCCGCTCCATAGATTTAAAATGAAGGAGTTATCCAGAAACAAAAATTTTCCAGACAGATGGACTAACGGAGGGGCATACAATAATACATACACAACCTTTTCTCAAAAGGGTGTATAAAAACACTACCACATACGTAATTAAACAATGGTTTCTGGTGCATAATGTCATGACACTGTTCGTGACATCACTTTGTTTTCTTCTGAACTTCTTCGGTGATAAAAAATCTGATTTAAAATTGTTATATGGTGAACAGAATCTTACACTAGTGGTCATTTCAGATAATAATAATGATAATCAACCTTATTTATTGAGGGAAACACATTTAGTACCAGTACCAATCTTCCATGTGGCCCTCTTTTCCTGGGTAGGAACCAGTACTAAAGCAATGTGGATAAAGTCTCTTGCTCAAGGAAACAACACTTGGAGCTTGCGAGGATCGAACCGGCTACCTCTTGATCTGAAATCAGATGCTTTACCACTGCATCACAGTGCTCCAGATGAAATGAACACTCGTGAGTAAGATCCTCTATTTATATCCTTGATTGTTTGATAACGTCCCTGTCAACACCATTTAGGCCATTTGGGAGACTTTGCTTCCAATTTTCTGGGACTTTTAACCGACAATGAGATGAAATGACATCTCAATTCCTGAGTGGTGGGTGGGTGAGGCAAAGGTAACGTGTATCTTGCATCACTGGGGCGTCCACCTGATATTGGCTTACAGTTGGGCAAGGCCTGCTGTACTTGCAGTAGGTAAGGGTAGAGGGGGAGTGTTGTCATTTCTTCTGTTTCTGCACTTCCATTTATTTTCTCCTTTCTCCTCTCTGCCTCACTTTCATCTCTACTTTCTCTTCTATCCGTTTTTCCCGTTCTCTGGGAGATGACACAAAATGACCCATAAGGGTTGATGTGTTGTTAAACCCAAAACAAGCAATAAATCAATCTCAATCCCTGCCACCCAATTAAACCAATAGGGTTTATATGAATGCACCACTTTGCCTGGGCAGGCTTAGACCTTCTAAGTGGTTTTCAAGTACTCCTGTGCAGTCGGTTTCAGCTCTGCGTGGAAGTATCATGTAGCCCAATTTATTTCTCCAAGCCCAGATGGACGGGAGTAATTTTATATCCTTGTCAACTTCATTTTTTCCTTTTACTAGTTTAACCCTTGTCCTGCTGAGCCCGGATATGCCTTATCTTCGAAACAATGTATATCCAGATCAGATGGCTTCTGAAGAAGCCATCTGATCAGGATCTTCATTGTTTGCCATCCAGTTTATGAATTTGTTGCAATAATTTGCATCAAGTAATCTGATTGGCTGATAATCAGTAGTGGGTGTGACATATTTAAATATTCAGCAGGACAAGGGTTAACTCAATACACAATCATAGACAAGCATTAGGGAAAATGTTTGAAGCACAACAATCTATTTGTTTTTGCTTCTTTCTTGTTTCAGAGAAAAAAGACCTGTGGCCAGTAACTGTTGTTCAAAACTAACGACCTTGTTAGTTAACCTATTGATAAAACTTTCATCATTTAATATGGCAAATATACTTATATTTTGGCTGAAAAAATTTGAGCATCTTTTATACCTGCAAAAGCTGTTCTCATTTTTTTCAGCAAAAATAACACTATATTAGATACTCAGCTACATTGTTAATTAACCCTTATCTTGCTGTTCACGACAACCCCTATCTTTGCAAACAGTGTAGATCCAGATCAGATGGCTTCTGAAGAAGCCATCTGATCAGGATCTACACTGTTTGGCATTCAGTTGATGAATTTGTAGCAATAAATTACATCAAGTAATTTGATTGGTTGATAGACAGAAATGGGTGTAGCTTAAATGAATATTCAGCAAGATAAGGGTTAACGCTATATTAGATATTCAGTTAACAGTTTGCCACTAACGAGCTCGTTACTCTAACAATGCTTTGAAAAACTGACCCCTGATATTTTGTGAATCAGCTGCTGGACAGTTAATTCATATTAAGTCTCAAAAAAAAAAGCCCCTGAAAGTGTTGCCTGCTTCCCTCTTTATTACATCATTCTGAACAACTGAGCAAGACAAAAATAGTTTGGTAAAGTCAATTTCTGATTGCTTCCATGAAATGTTTGTTTACCAAAGTTCTGCAGGAGAAAAAACTAATTTCTCAATCAATAAATAAGTTCAGTGGCACAAAAATCCTACAAATATATTAAGGCCCTACCATACTTCCCACAAAACTGAGACAATTATGCCCAATTACAGCAGTGTAGACCAAGATCAGGCTGCTCCTTAAGGATCTGGGTCTGCTCTGTTTGCATTTTGTTACAAGCACATTTTTTATGTTTCATCACTATGAAATGAAATCAATTTGTTAATTTTTTTCTACAAATATAGGAACTAGCAGGGTGCTGCTGTACTGTAAACAACAGCATTAACCCTTCTCCTGCTGAATACTAAGTTTAGCCACACCCATTTCTGACTTGGAACCAATCAGATTACTTGATGTAATTTATTCCTACAAATTCATAAATTGAATGTCAAACAGTGTAGAGCCTGATCAGATGGCTTCTTCAGAAGCCATCTGATCTGGATCTACACTGTTTGCATGGCTTCTTCAGAAGCCATCTGATCTGGATCTACACTGTTTGCGAAGAAAAGGGTTGTCGTGAACAGCAGGATAAGAGTTAACAAGCCAGCATCATCCCTTTCAACCTTGAAGTCTGGTTCAGATATACATGTATATTCAAACATTGTGGATCCTGATGAGATGGCTCATAATGAGCTGTCCCATCAGGAACTGTACTGCTTACCGTACTCTGTGTGTGTGTGTGTGTGTGTGTGTGTGTGTGTGTGTGTGTGTGTGTGTGTGTGTGTGTGTGTGTGTGTGTGTGAATTCGGGTTTAACGTCGCTTTCAACAATTTTTCAGTCATATCAAGACGGTGTCTGGTTGCGACAGGGAGCTCAATGCTCACTTTTATAGTGCTGCCTCACTGAAGTATCATGTCCCAGACACATTACATGATACCACACCCAGTCACATTATCCTGACACTGGGTCGACCAGTCCTAGCTCTACCCCGTAAATCTGAGTGCCAAGCAAGAAGCAGCTAATACCATTGTTAACGACTTTGGTATGTCGCGGCCCGTGATCGAACCCGTGACCTCCCGTTCCCCAGAGCGGACACTCTACCAACTGAGCTATCGGGGCCGACTTAACCCTTGACCCTTATCTTGCTGTTCGACAACCCCTATCTTTGCAAACAGTGTAGATCCAGATCAGATGGCCATCTGATCAGGATCTACACTGTTTGGCATTCAGTTTATGAATTACCTCGAGTAATTTGATTGGTTGATAGACAGAAATAGGTGTGGCTTAAATAAATATTCAGCAAGATAAAGTTAAGACACTGATAAAAACTACATCTGAAAATGTTGTCTGCTGATTTTTTTTTTTTTTGCAAACTTTTTAAAAATATTTTTGCATTCAGGCAAACAGTGTCGGCCCAGTTCAGACTGTTCCTACAACACTGTTTGCAAAACGTTACTTTTAAGGTAAAGCAGATGACAATTGTCATGATTTTCCTTTGGCAAGAATTCAAAAATAGAAGAGTCTACCGTTGAACGGTCTTAACCCATAAAATGCCAATCACGACAGTTGTCGTCTACTTTGTCATCTTCTGGTTACTTTGAAAGTCATTTTTGCAAACAGTGTGGACACAGATCAGACTGCTGATCAGGTCCACACTGTTTGCCTGTATGCAAAAACATTTTTAAAAAGTTCGCAAAAAGATTCAGCAGACACAAGCAGATGACATTTTCAGATGTGGTTTTTCTCCACGTCTTAAGGATTAACATGTGACTTAATAAATTTCATGTATATTCAGCTTGTCATGAGTATCAATGATCATCACACAGATGCCTTAACCCTTTTTGTACCAAATGGGATCTTCCTCCTTATATGTAGTAGGAGTCCATTTCAAATTTTAGGGGTGTCAGGCTGTGTTTTCATGAACATTTATTTGGAAAATGTCTCGACTTATCCTATGTTGAGCTCTGTTGCCCCTGGCAGGGTGGAGCAAACAGTATTTACCCTAAATATTCAGACACTCAACTCCTTACCATACTTTTTCTAAAGTTTACTGCCCTTTGTTGTGTCTAAAAATAGCTGGTTGAGTGGCAAACACTGTGTACTCTGATGAGATGCCAAATTCAGTGGCATCAGTTCTGGGTTTACACTGTTTGCTGAGGTATGTATGGTATGCCAATCAAAGGAAGAAGAGAAGACTGCCTATCTTTCCTCCAGAAATAAAGGGGCTGCATGATGCTTCCACGCAGAGCTGAAACCGTCCGCAAACTAGTAGTGGTAAACTGCTTAGAGGATCTAAGCCTGTCCAGGAACCGCGGCGCGAGGCGGACCGTCCATGCTTATAAACCCTATTGGTTTCATTGGGCGACAGGGCTTGAGATGTCATTTCATCTCAATGTCGGGTAAAAGTCCCACAAAATTGGAAGCAACGTCTCCAAAATGACCTATACTGTGTTGACAAGGAGGTTAAACCTCAAATCAAACAAACAAGTCCAATATCATTTAGGGCATTTACTGTAACATATAGAGAGAATTTAGGGCTAGTTTTGGTATATTAACCTTTAAGGCCGTGTCACACTATGCCGCATTTCCACTGCGATGGAACAGTGTTGTTAAATTTACTAGAAAACCATGAGATCACAAGAAATATCTGTTATTTTTCGTGAAAATGGACCTGTCATGGCATCCTGACAGCGACCAAGATGTTGCTACGGAGCTTACTTAGCGACCTATCGCGTTCCTACAGCATTCTTGATGGCGATTGTATGCACTCTCACGGCACTTCCAATGTGTACATTGCGCTTACGCGGCGCTCACACTGCATGCACTGCACTTTTACGGCACTCACACTGCACTGACATGTTGAAGACCTAGCCACTGTTCGTACAAGCGTATTAACTCATATGACATTGCAGGAGACCTCTGTGCGCCCCCGGCAGAGCTCCTGTGGCATTGTAGGAGACCTTACTGTACTGCTATGGCAACCTTATGGTGACCACACTGTGCTCTGATCAGAACACCAAGTGACAGTTTTTGCTTTGTGCATGCTCAAAGTGAGCGCTGTCGCTTGGCATTCCATGTGATCCCAACGTGTCTACTAGCAATGCCACTGCGTTACTATGGCGTTTATTGTGTGTGGCACGCATCTCACCTTTCTGCATTTTTCTTGGACGCTGATGGATCGCCGTGAAAATGCTGCCCTGGTGTGACAGGGGTTTTACCACTCTTTTGGCGAAAAAAAAAAAATGTTGACATTTTTCTTATTTTTACCAGACAACAGGACTTGACACTTCATGCAAATTGACTCCACAGGAATCAATTTGCATGACTGTGGAGTCAATTTGCATGAACTGTCCAATCTTGCTGAACAGGTTGGTTTGTTTCTAACATGGATCTAGTTGTTCAAAACTAACAGTGTCATTAATTAACATGCATGTACAGTCGAACTTCAATGGCTCAAACACCTTTGGGACCTCGAAAATCTGTTCGAGACAGGGGTAGTTTGAGCCACTGAGGTTACTGTCAGGAGGCATAACGAAATACTTTTAGACATCTTTTCGGTGTTCTATAATTAATATGTATGCTGTGTGTACTCATTAGAATCGCCGTACACACAGCATACATTTGCCAGATAAAAGACTAAAATCTCCTTAATTATCTCCCACTATTTCTTATGTAGAGGATTTCGCTATGGGCACAAGAATGGGTTCGACTCATTCATGGTAAACGAGCCATTGTTGTTCGAGCCATCAAAGTACTACTGTATTGTTAAAAATTTGATCATTTAATATGGCGAATCTGCTGTTTTTTGCTGAAAAAATGTGAGTGGCTTTTGCAAATGCAAAAATACCAGAGTATTAGATATTGTACTTGCTAGAAAAGTTAACATTTTGGCCACAAAATGAGCTTGTTAATCCTTCTCTTGCTGAATATTCATTTAAGCCACACCCATTTCTGTCTATCAACCAATCAAATTACTTGATGTAATTTATTGCTACAAATTCATAAATTGAAAGTCAAACAGTGCAGATCCTGATCAGATGGCTTCTTCAGAAGCCATCTGATCTGGATCTACACTGTTTTAAAGATAGGGGTTGTCGTGAACAGCATGATAAGGGTTAAGCTAACAATGCTTTGAACAACTGGGCCCTGGTTGTCAAACCCAAAACTGGTTTACTTGTGACAGAGCTCATTATTAACCCTTTCTGTACCAAATGGAATCTTCCTATTTACTGGTATATATAGCAAGAGTCCATTTCAAAATTTAGGGGTGTCAGGTTGTGTTTTCATCAAAATCTATTTAGAAGACTCCATGGTGTAGTGGTTACACTACTCGCCTTGTAAACCAGGGGTCGCATTGGATCGACCCCGGGCTTCTCCAGACTTTTGGATGAGTCTTTAAACCGAGGTCCCATCTCCGTATGACCTTAGCTGTTGGTGGAACGTAAAACTCAAACACTCACTCACTCACTCAAAATCTATTTGGAAAATGACTAAACTTTAAGCAAACAGTGGAGGCCCTGATCAGATGCCACGTTCTGCGGCGTCTGATCTGGGCCTGCGCTGTTTGCCAACTACCCGTTTTGGGGTTTCCGGTACAAAATGGGTTAAAGGCAATTTTCACGCAACGTAACTCAATAATACTGTTTTTCTCCAGGCGGATTTGTTCAATATCAGAAAAGTGATTGTCATACATTGATAAATAAGTAAACAATCTTTTATTGGGTGCAAGCAAGACAAGCTTCCATGTCAAGGCTACAGTAAACACAGATACAGTTGAACTTGTTTGTTGGTTTTGTTTGATCTGAGATTTTACATTCCTGTCAACACTATTTAGGTCAATGATTCCATTTTGTGGGACTTTGGTCCGACATTGAGATGAAACAACATCTCAAGCCCTGCCACCCAATAAACCAATAGGGTTTATGAGCAGGTATTGGTGTGACTCGCAGTTCTTTGCCTGGGCAGGCTTAGACCTTCTGAGCAGTTTACCAGTACACATGTGTGGTTGGTCGAAGCACCATGCACCCCAATCTATTTCTCAAAGCCCCAATGGGAGGGGATCTCATGATTGCATTCCATCTTCTGTCTAGACCCATCTCCTGTCTTATTACAGCATCAGTCCATTTCAAAGTTGAGGGGTGTCACGCTGAGTTTTTTTTGTTTCTTTCTTTTTTTTTCTTTAGAAAATGGCTGAAAATTTTGGAAACAGGGAAGGCCCTGATCAGATGCCGCAGGATGTTTCAAGAATCCCGTTGGGGGTTCCCTTTACAAAATGGATTTAAACGTGAAAAACAGGGCATTTAAGAAGAAAACATTGTCTTCCCTTGGCCTTCTGTCCTGATACAGATCTAGGACAATACAATAGTGAGTAGGTGTTTCTCAAAGAGCAATATCTAGTAACCCTTACGACACCGAGAAAAACTACATCTGAAAAAGTCGTCTGCTTATGTCGTCTGCTGAATCTTCTTGTAAACTGTTTAAAAATATTTTTGCATACAGGCAAACAGTGTGGACCCAGATCAGACTGCTCCCTGAGGAGCAGTCTGATCTGGGTCCATACTGTTTGCAAAATATGACTTTTAAAGTAATTGGCAGACGACAAAACAGACTACAAAGGTCGTGATTAGCGTTTTATGGGGTAATAAACAAATGATGGTATTACCTCATATCATCTGTCTGTCATGCATAAATCTTATAATTAACAGCAGACAGATATCTTATTTTTAGATTGTTTTTTTTTTTTTTTTTTTTTTTCTCAGAAATTATAAGGCTCAATATTCCATGTGAATCATATGTCTCTTAATAATTACATGAAATATGAATTGTCAAGCCTTATTTTCTCTGAAAAATAAGAATATTGAAAATGATGTCTGCAAATGTCGGGAGTGGCAACCCTGTTTTATTTTTGTTTAGTTTGGAGTTTAATGGCCCAGTCAACACTATTAATGCCATGTCAAGACACTCATTTTTTTCCTGGTAAACAAATTCACAGGGCATTCTTTACCCAGAAACTACCAACAGATCGGCCCCCGCCCATCGGGGCCTAAAGAAATACATAGGCTGTATGATGCTTCCACGCAGACCTGATTCCCTCCCATCACACCAGTACTGGTAAACCGCTTAGAGGATCTAAGCCTGCACAGGCAAAGCGGTGCGAGTCGGACCGGCCATACCTATAAACCCTATTGGTTTCATTGGGCGACAGGGCTTGAGATGTCATTTCATCTCAATGTCTGGTAAAAGTCCCACAAAATTGGAAGCAACGTCTCCAAAATGACCTATACAGTGTTGACGGGGATGTTAAACCTCAAACCAAACAAACAAACAAAACAAACCAACAGATCTACAGATTAATTCAGATATCATATGGGGCCCGTCAAGCGATTTTGGTACTTATCACCTATGCGTGCAGCGAAGGTTCAGGCGAGCCTGCGCATCCGCGCAGTCTCGCCAGAACCTTCGCTTCTCGCTCATACAAGCAGTGAATCAAGAGGAACCTTCAGACAGAAAGCCATATCCCTGGCCCCTCTGAATGGCTGGGCATGCGCAGTTAAAACTCGTCATGACGGAATGCTGGAAGACACAAATTCGCTTGGCGGAGCTCATATTGGGATTAACACTACCGTAAAAATAAAAAAAATTCAGACTTCTTGAGCACTTACTCTAATTCTCCTAAAATTTTACCAAATTTGTTTCATGTTCCTACAAGGAGTCAAAAAGGTGCAAACCAAATGGCAAACAGTGTAACCCTGATCAGACTGCTCCTTCAGGAGCAGTCTGACCAGGTCTACACTATTTGGCAAACAGTGTATACCATGATCAGACTGCTCCCCATTACATGAACAAGTCGTTGAAATGAACACCTGCCTAAACCCAACTTTATATATAGAGAGAGAATCTGGGATTTACAGGTGTATGCAATAGTTTTCTTATTTCTGCTGCAAGAAATAAGCTGTGGGCACTCTATAGAACCACCTCTTTTTATTGCTCCATTTCTTGGGAGACTGCTTGGTGACTGACCCACCACCTGTTGTGGGCTACAGGAAGAGGGGGGTGGGGGGGTGTTTATTAATTCAGGTTTAACATCCCTATCAACACTGTATAGGTCATTTTGGAGGCGACGCTTCCAAATGCAAATGCAAAAATTGCCCTTTTTCAGCAATAAAACCAGAGTATTGGATACATGTATTTGTAGTGTTTGTTTGATTTGATGTTTAATGTCCCCTTCAAGAGACAGTATAGGTCATTTTGGAGACGTTGCTTCCACTTTTGTGCGACTTTTACCAGACATTTAGTTGACATCTAAAGCCCTGTCGCCCAATGAAACAAATATATAAGCATGGACGGACCGACTCACAGTTTCAGCTCTGCGTGGAAGCAATATGCAGCCCATCCATTTCTTCAAGCCCCGATGGGCGGGGTCCAGGGGAATGGGTCTCACTAAGAACTGGTAGACCGCTGTCCAGAACAGTGAAAGTAACTGACTGGCCCAACACGACCTTAGCTGTTGAATGGGCCGTAAAACCACAACATTCCCCTTATCAGGATCTATGTTTAAAAAATAGTGGCAATTAGTTCTTCTCTCTTAAGGTGATAATTAATGTCAGTGTAACAAAGACGTAAACAAATTAGAAAGAAAAAAAATGAAAATTTAAGAATAATTGTTGTTTATTTGATTGATTGTGACAAATCTCTTTTAACCCTTATCTTGCTGTTCACGACAACCCCTATCTTTGGAAACAGTGTAGATCCAGATCAGATGGCTTCTGAAGAAGTCATCTGATCAGGATCTACACTGTTTGACATTCAGTTTACCAATTTGTAGCAATAAATTACATCAAGTAATTTGATTGGTTGATATAACGAAATGGGTGTGGCTTAGATGAATATTCAGCAGGTTAAAGGTTAAAGAAAGGTGGCAAACTGGAAAATCAATGTACAGAAAGAGCACCGCATGCGGGTGCCAACGCTCGGCTGCAGTTTCTTTTAGAAAACAAAAATTCTAAGTTGAAAAAGGGGCATAACTGTGCCAACAAGAAATAACTGTTGAAAATTTTACATTATCTGGAAAAACTCTTAGAGTTGTGAGCCCTTGTCCCTCATTTCAATGAGCATGATACATTACCAGAATGTCCATGTTTATACTAAATTTCATCTTCCATTTTTCAATGTTCAAAGGGTAATAACTCCTAAAGTAGGCAAATCAGAGTCAGGGTTCTTGCGCTCTGCACATTGTCTCATGGTGCTTTACACTTGTGTGAAGTGTCATGAAAATATCTCAAATGGTTTGTGAGTTATGGAGCCGACACAGTCAAAATTGCCTTTTTAAATGTTCAAAGGGCAATAACTCCTAAAGTAAGCAAACCAGAGTTATGGTTCCTGCACTCTGCACATCATCTCAAGGTGCTTTTCATTTATTTGAAGTTTCATGAAAATATCAGAAACGGTTATGGAGCGGACATAGTTAAAATTGCCATTTTTTAATATTCAAAAGCCTATAACTGAAAAAGTAGACAATCCAGAGTTTGGGTTCCTGCGCTCTGCACACGTAATATGGTGCTTTACATTTGTGTGAAGTTTCATAAAATTATCTCAAACGGTTTTTGAGTTATCGAGCAAAGACGGCTAAAATTGATATTTTTCAATATTCAAAGGGAAATAACTCAAAAATTAGGCAATCCAGAGTTATGGTTCCTGCACTCTGCACACCATCTCATGGTGTTTAATGTTTGTGTGAAGTTTCATGAAAATATGTGAATGGGTTTTAAAGTTATGGAGCGGACACGAAAATTGTTAACAGACACAGACAGACACACAGACAGACACACAGACAGACACACAGAAAATACGAAAACCAGAGTTATGGTTCTTGCGCTCTGCACATTGTCTCATAGTGCTTAACATTTGTGTGAAGTTTCATGAAATTATCTCAAACGGTTTTCGAGTTATGAAGCGGACACTGTTAAAATTGCCATTTTTCAATGTTCAAAGGGCAATCACTCCAAAAATAAGCAATGCAGAGTTATGGTTCCTGCGCTCTGCACATCGTCTCATAGTGCTTAACATTTGTGTGAAGTTTCCTAAAAATATCTCAAACGGTTTTCGAGTTATGAAGCGGACACAATTAAAATTGCCATTTTTCAATGTTCAAAGGGCAATAACTCCAAAAGTAGGCAATCCACAGTTATAATTCCTTCGCTCTGCACATTGTCTTATGGTGTTTAACATTTGTGTGAAGTTTCATGAAAATATGTTAAGCAGATACAAAGTTATGGAGCCAACACAAATTAACGGAATCACGGAATTACGGAAAATGTTCAAAGGGCAATAACTCCAAAAGTAGGCAATCCACAGTTATAATTCCTTCGCTCTGCACATTGTCTTATGGTGTTTAACATTTGTGTGAAGTTTCATGAAAATATGTTAAGCAGATACAAAGTTATGGAGCCAACACAAATTAACGGAATCACGGAATTACGGAATGACAGAAGGACATGGCAAATCCAATATAGCCCCACTTTTTCAAAGCGGGGCTATAAAAATATTTTGAGTGTTACCTCACCTATTGGTATGAGTTCCCCTTTTCATAATGAACGACTAGTCCGAGTTTCAAGTAAATATGTTCAGTAATGACAGAGATATTACAAAATGTCCAAGTTTTTGCACAACGATGACGACGCAGACAACGCCAGAGCTATGATAATACCTCGTCGTTTTCTTCAAAAACAGCCGAGCTAAAAATGAGCGGGAATTTGAAAATGCCGCACTAATGCAGTCAACCAGCAGTTTCTGTTATAGGCTCTGTGATTAGGATTGAGTGTGTTCATGTGTGTGTGTGCATGCATACATACAGTAGAACTTCGATGGCTCGAACACCGATGGCTCGTTTACTATGGATGAATCAAACACATTCTTTAGCCCCTAGGTAATTTCTCAACATAAGAAATATCGCGAGAAATTTGAGGATATGTTTCGTCTTTTATCTTGCGAATGTATGCTGTGTGTACTCATTAGAATCGCCTCTTTGAGGCGATTCTAATGAGCACACACAACATACATTTATATCATAGAACATCGAAATGAAGTCCAAACATTATCCCAATTATACCTCCTGGCATTAACCCTGACTGGCTCGAACTACCCCTGTCTCGAACAGATTTACAATGTCCCAAAGCTGTTCGAGCCATTGAAGTGTGACTGTACATGTTCAGGTGAATACAAGATCTTAGTTCAGTAACACTTCCAATCAATTAGGCATATTGTGACAGTGTCTGGGTAAAAAGACTGCCATCACAAAAACACGCCTATATAATTTTGACCTCCTTGAATGCCACTTTTATATAGTAAAACTGGGTTTTACAGGGGTAAACCTTATTTTTCTTATTTCTGCTGTAAAATATAGATTGTGGATACTCGTTAGAACCGCCTCATCGAGGCGGTTCTAACGTGTACCCTCAATCTATATTTTAAGCAGAAATAAGAACAAGAGGGCCCAGAGGGCCCTGGTTCGCTCACCTGATCCAAAGCATAACAAGTGGGCCCCGGGCAAGGTCAATTTTGGCCCCAGGGCTAAAATTTGAACAATCTTGGTAGAGGTCCACAAGATGAAGCTTCATATCGAATATGAAAGACCTGGGCTTTCTGGTTTCAGAGAAGAAGATTTTAATGGTTTACCCAGCATATAGAAGTCTATGTAAAAAAAGATTTTCCCTATATAAGTCTATGTTAAACCAAAGGGCCCCGGAGCTGGGGCATTTTTGGCCCCAGGGCTATAATTTGAACAATCTTGGTAGAGGTCCACTAGCTGAAGCTTCATAACAAATATCAAAGACCTAAGCTTTGTGTTTCAGAGAAGATGACTTTTAAAGATTTTCCCTATATAAGTCTATGTAAAACCAAAGGGCCACATGGCGGGGGCATTTTTGGTCTCAGGGCTATAACTTGAACAATCTTTATAGAGGTCCACTAGCTGAAGCGTCATAACAAATATCGAAGACCTAAGCCTTGTGGTTTCAGAGAAGGAAGATTTTTCAAGATTTTCCCTATATAAGTCTATGTAAAACCAAAGGGCCCCGGAGCGGGGGCATTTTTGGCCCCAGGGCTATAATTTGAACAATCTTGGTAGAGGTCCACAAGATGAAGCTTCATACCAAATATCAAAGACCTGGGCCTTGCAGTTTCAGAGAAGAAGATTTTTAAAGATTTTCCCTATATAAGCCTATGTAAAACCAAAGGGCCCTAGTGCGGGGGCATTTTTGGCCCCAGCACTATAATTGGAACAATCGTGGTAGGGGTCCACTAGATGAAGCTTCATACCAAATATCAAAGACCTGGGCCTTGCGGTTTCAGAGAAGAAGATTTTTCAAGATTTTCCCTATATAAGCCCAGGTAAAACCAAAGGGCCCCTGTGCGGGGGCATTTTTGGCCCCAGCACTATAATTTGAACAATCATGGTAGGGGTCCACTAGATGAAGCTTCATACCAAATATCAAAGACCTGGGCCTAGCGGTTTCAGAGAAGAAGATTTTTAAAGATTTTCCCTATATAAGCCCAGGTAAAACCAAAGGGCCCCTGTGCGGGGGCATTTTTGGCCCCAGTACTATAATTTGAACAATCTTGGTAGGGGTCAACCTGATAAAGCTTCATACCTAATATCAAAGACCTGGGCCTTGCGGTTTCAGAGAAGAAGATTTTTAAAGATTTTCCCTATATAAGCCCAGGTAAAACCAAAGGGCCCCTGTGCGGGGGCATTTTCGGCCCCAGTACTATAATTTGAACAATCTTGGTAGGGGTCTACTAGATGAAGCTTCATACCAAATATCAAAGACCTGGGCCTTGCGGTTTCAGAGAAGAAGATTTTTCAAGACTTTCCCTATATAAGCCCATGTAAAACCAAAGGGCCCCCGTGCAGGGGCATTTTTAGCTCCAGCACTATAATTTGAACAATCTTGGTAGGGGTCCACTAGATGAAGCTTCATACCAAATATCAAAGATCAGGGCCTTGCGGTTTCAGAGAAGAAGATTTTTAAAGATTTTCCCTACATAAGCCCATGTAAAACCAAAGGGCCCCCGTGCGGGGGCATTTTTGGCCCCAGCACTATAATTTGAACAATCTTGGTAGGGGTCCACTAGATGAAGCTTCATACCAAATATCAAAGACCTGGGCCTTGCGGTTTCAGAGAAGAAGATTTTTTAAGTTTTCGGTGAAAAAAATCTATTTTTGGCTACTGTGACCTATATGTGCAATGGACCGGAACCATTTGAACAACTTTGAAAGGGGACCACCTAAGGATCATTCCTGTGAAGTTTGGTCAAAATCCGATCAGTGGTTTAGGAGGAGATGTCGTTTGAAGAAAAGTTTACGGACGCACGGATGCACACACGCACGCACGGATGCACGATGGACAAAAAGTGATCCCAAAAGCTCACCTTGTCACTACGTGACAGGTGAGCTAAAAATATCACAATTTTTCATCTGAAAATTTTCATTTTTGGCGGCAAAATCTTCAATGTACATGTATTTGAATGTGCATGTTTTCGTAATGTGATGTCAGCATGCGTTGTGTTCATCAAATATAACAGGAACAGTGAGGCTTCAAATGAAATTTCAACATTGGCTGTCATCAAACCGCAAATACCCGCTTTTTCTATGAAGTACACTAAAGATATGACAAGGTCATACTTTTTGACCTTTGACCTTGGGGTCATGTTGAGGCCAAGGTCACACAAAAAGTAGGCCAGTGCCATCTACATCCCAAATACTATCCACAGGCAAAGTTTGAAAAGTGTACCTTTACCGGTTTCAGTGAAGATCCATTCCATTTCCAAAGAAACATGACGGACTTGCGCACACACACACACACACAGACTGACACACACTGCACTCTGACAGGAAAAAATATACCCAATGTTTCTTCGAAAAAGCGGGTTTAATAATCAGGGGTGACAACCTACTTCATAGCAGAGATGTCGTACCCATTTCAGTAGCGGTCATGGTGTAAATAGGGCAAATAAAATGCTTCTAACTAGATATGTATATTTCAAGTCTTCAGAAAACATACTTGATCTGGTAACGAACAATATTTGCTTCCCGTCGGTGAGCTAATTTTACCTAGAAACACTGAAAAGGCTTCGATAGCTTCGCCACAAAATTTGATTCGGCACTGTAAACAATGGTAGTTCCGACATCATTGCAAAATTAGCTTGTGTCGAGTTATTTAAAGAATGAGCCACATTTCTGAGACAGATTCCAGCATGTTTGATTCTTTTATGACCTAATGCACCGACTGCGCCTACTTGTGACAAATGCATTTTGTGTAGAAAACGCCAGCAAACCTACTAACAGTTATGACGTCACTGCTCTGACGTAGGTTGTTCTCCCTGATAATACTCTCAATAGTTGTTGCAATTATTGCATGGTAATAATATTGCAAGTGTTTTGGCATAAGAAATAGTATCCCAATAATCATTTTGGCCTCAAATAGTCAACCCTATACCAAGTGAGAGGGAGCAAGGCCAGGAGATAGCTCCAGGCAGGGAGTAACATGATAATTTTGGGATAGGTTTTCTTATTTTTCCATAAAAACATAATTATGCTGAAATGTCTCGATGAAATGGGCCCCGTCAAGCGATTTAGGTACTTATCGCCTATGCGAGCAGCGAAGGTTCAGGCGAGCCTGCGCATCTGCGCAGTCTCGCCAGAACCTTCACTGCTCGCTCATACAAGCAGTGAATCAAGAGGAACCTTCAGACAGAAAGCCATATCCCTGGCCCCTCTGAATGGCTGGGCATGCGCAGTTAAAATTTGTCATGACGGAATGCTCGAAGACACAAATTCACTTGGCGGGGCTCAAATGATTCTTACAAATAGCCACAACATATGGTTCTTACAAGAAATAAGGAAAACTACCAGTATCCTTTAACCCTTCAATGGCTATATAAAATCCTAAAGCATACGACAATCTGATTTTTTTATTTATTTTTTTTGTAGTAGTAAATAAGGCTTGATATTACATGTGAATCATGAATCGATTCACATTGAATGTCAGACGTTAATTTCACTGATTTTGTTTCGTTTGTTTGAACTGAGGTTTAGCTTCTCCGTCAACACTATTAAGGTCATTTTAGAGACGTTGCTTCCAATTTTGTGGGACTTCTAGCCAACCTCGAGATGGAATCAACATGCCAAACCCTGTTGCCCAATGAAACCAAAATGCTTATATACATTGGACAGTCTGACTCAGATCACTTTGCCTGGGCAGACTGAGTGGTTCTAAACGGTTTACCAGTACTAAGTGGTCAGTTTTAGCTCTGCGTGGAAGCACGATGAAGCCCAATCTATTTCTCCAAGCCCCCATGCTGGGGCGATTATTTTCACTGAAAATGAACATTTACACTATATTTATACTTGTTACTTCTCCTTATCTGTTTGTTTTGTTTGATTTGAGGCCTAACCTTTAACCTGCTGAATATTCAATTAAGCCACACTCATTTCTGACTTTGAACCAATCAGATTACTTGATGCAGCTTATTTCTACATATTCATAAACTGAATGTCAAACTGTGTAGATCCTGATCAGATGGCTTCTTCAGAAGCCATCTGATCTGGATCTACACTGTTTGCAAAGATAGGGGTTGTCGCCTACAGCAGGGTAAAGGTTAACGTCCCCGTCAACACTGTTTAGGTCATTTTGGAGGTGTTGCTTCCAATTTTGTGGGACTTTTACCCGACATCGAGATGAAATGACATCTTAACCCCTATCGCCCAATGAAACCAATAGGGTTTATAAGCATGGATGGTCCTACTCACACCACTTTGCCTGGGCAGGCTTAGATTCTCTTTGCAGTTCACCAGTACTCGTGTATGGTCGGTTTCAACTCTGCGTGGAAGCATCATGCAGCCCATCTATTTCTTCAAGCCCCGATGGGCGTGGGCCACGGGATAACATGGTAAGCTCTCATACAGCTGAAATGCAAAACACTTTCAACTTCCTACCTGGTTGAGCTCCGAATGGCTGCTGAGCAATGCAGGCAAGCAGGAACTGCCGCTGCTGTAACTGTATCTGTTGTATCTGCTGTACTAGAGCTTGCTGCTGTATCGCCAACTGCTGCATGGTCTGCTGAATCTGTTTACTGCCGCTGCTCGACTTGTTCTTGTCTTGCTGCTGAAGAAGTTGAGACTGCTGTAGCACGTTAAGTTGTAGCTGTTCGTTGAGTTGTAGTAGTAGTTGCTCCTGAGCTTTCTGTTGCTGTAAAAGACAAGCAAAATGGTAAGGTACTTTACCTGTGGAAACAGACAAAACAGTCAGCAGTGAGTTACTTGAGCGTCTTGGCATTGAGGACCTGGACCTCATCCTGAAAGAGAGAAGGCTTCGCTTGTATGGACATGTGGAACGCTCCAACGGTGCAGTCAAGACTGCCTGTGACATACAGGTAGGTGGAAAGCGGGGGCCAGGAAGGCCCAAGATGACCTGGAAGCAGCTAACAGAAAGAGATTGCAGAGAATGGAAGCTCTCTGCTATCGATCCTCATGATAGACAAACCTGGAGATCTGGTGTAAGATCTGCCATGCGTGCAGTAAACAGCTACCTGGAAGGGGGCCCACTTATGTGGACATTGCCCCTGTACCTGCACGTTAATCAAAAATCTGTTGATGATGATGAGTTAGGTCTATTACCCATTAAGAAGGTTTGAAAACTCCTGGGTCCAGTGCCCAGTTGTTGAAAGCACTGTACTCTTTGTAAGCTCATAAGTAATTGTTGACAGTGTTCAAGTCAGTTCAATATGAAATACAGTCAAATTCCTATATTAAGACCACTGTTGGGATTGTTCAAAAGTGGTCTTTTAGACCACTTTTGAACAATCCCAAAGGTGGTCTCCCACTAGATCACACTGGATGTAGAAAACACAGAGATGTACCTGAAACCTTCTAAGTATGCTTTTAAAAGCATAATTTGTCTCCTTTTTAGGTGGTCTTAATAATGGAATTTCACTGTATTTGGCAGATAAAATGTGAGAAGCTTTTGCAATTGCAAAATCTATTCACAGTTTTTTCAGCAAAAAAATTAGTGTATTTGCCATATTAAATCAAAGGTCCTAGTGTTTGCAAATTAATTATGCTACCTTAATGCACAGTTGATCATTTAATATATTTATTGCTAAAAAAAAATGTCGCTATTTTTTTTTTTTTTTTGTAAACTCACCAAAACCATGTTATAAAGAGAAGCATTACTATAATGAAATGCTGGCCTTGGAACAGCCTTGGATTTAACTAAATCAGCTGGGCAAGTATTTTTATTTGTTTCAAACAGCTGTCACAGCTAGATGGAAGAACAATAAAGGCAAAGGAAGTCTCTTCAGTGTAATGGACATACCATCAAGGGATGTAACTCTGAAATAAAAATTCATGAAATCCTGCTACCCTTAATGGAAAGAAAAGGGAACATAATATTTATAGCCAGTTTTGGACCCTCTCATTGGTTGGTGGGCTACTCTGTATGGAAAGAATTTGATCCCCTTTGGAAGCAAATTCTTTAACCATTTGCTTTGTGGTCTGTTGGTTAGGCCAAAAAAAAAAATAGGTGTGTTTCAGGTTTCAGCTTGAAAAAAATTAGGTGGGGAAGGTCGATTTAATTTTTTTTTTATCTTAATTTTTTATTTTGTTTATACACTGTATAGAGCATTTCGGCGGAAATAGTAGTAGTAAACACCGAAACGCTCGGAAACTGACCGAATTAGAACAAATAAACCGCACTCAACCGCTCGCGTAGTTCCGAGTCCTTTCGCCCCGCGATTTTTTTTACGAGTCGTTTTGCCCCGCGATTTTTTTTTTTTTTTTTTGGCAATAAAAAATTTAGGGTCGGGCCTAAAACTTAGGTAGGGTCGGGAAACCGGAAACACACCTATTTTTTTTTTTGGCCTTACTTTAAAAAGAAATTTTTGCAAACAGTGTTGAGCATACCTCAGGGCCAGGACTTCCTGTGTATTTTTTTTTACAAACTGTGCTCCTCTGACAATGTGATCAACTCTTGCTCCTTAAAAATAGACCCCTTTTGACAATGGGAGACAAAAATACTTCTCTAAGTTGCCTCCCCTGAAGGTGTATCCATTCCCCTTAAGCAGGAAATTTTGGGGACAAAACTGCAAGAGCAATTAGGTAGTTAAGGGATCTGACTGCTTTCACAGGAAGTAGGGTCTGCACTCTATGCTATTCCTTGAGCATGAGCGTGACAAAACATTACAAGTTAACTTCTAACGTTAACTCTTAACCCTCAAGATGCCAAAGAAAAATGCATCTGAAAATGTCACCTGTTTATGTTGTCTGCTCCATTTTAACACATTTTTGCTTACTGACAAACAGTGTTGATCCAGATCAGACTGCTCCTACAGGAGCAGTCTGATCTGGGTCTACACTGTTTGCAACAATGACTTTTAAAGCAACCAGAGGGGACAATTGTTGGGAATGGCCTCTCAAGGGTTACAGGGCCAGGATGTCTCTATTTAATATCAAAAGTAAAACAATTAGTACAGGAAATAATTAAGGTACATATGGACAATGCTGCAGGGGAGATAAATCTGGTAGAAGCAAAACCTTTACTAGAGTTAGAATTCATGCCTGCTTCAAAGTTAACCCTTTCAACCTTTACAATGGTACACATGCATAATTATGCAAACAGTGTATATCCTGACATGGCTCATACATAGCAATCAGGATCTACACTGTTTGCCTTCCTTTGAATGATTTTGATTTAACTCCAAATTTACAAGAATGGATGTTCAGCCCCTGCCCATTGGAGCTTGGAGAAATAGATTGGGCTGCATGATGATTCCACGCAGAGCTGAAACTAACTGCACAAACCACTAAGAAGATCTAAGCTTGCCCAGGCAAAGTGGTGCAAGTCAGACTGATCATGTACATGTATTTAAACCCTATTGGTTCCATTATGTGGTGGTGACATTTCATCCCATTGTCACAAAACTCCAAAATGACCTGAACAGTGTTGAAGGGGATGTTTAATGACATTTCAAACCATATAAGAATGGATGGATCTGTCCAAATTTAAAGAGGTAAGAATCCCCTTCAGAAACTTATGGGTGAAAGCATTAACCAATAAAATGCTAATCACGACAATTGTCATCTGCTTTGTCGTCTGCCGGTTATCATAAAAGTTTTTTGTTGTTTTTTTTGCAAATAATGTGGAGCCAGATCAGACTGCTCCTGTAGGAGCAGTCTGATCTGGGCCCACGTTGTTTGCCTGTTCGCAAAAATATTTTTAAAAAAATTTACAAAAAAATTCAGCAGACGACTAAAGCAGATGACATTTTCAGTTGTAATTTTTCTCGGCGTCTTTATGGTACGGAGCTTACTATTCTGTTTCTGTTTGGTCAAAAAGTTCATGAAAATTTATTGTTGTCTCCATTACTCCACTTTATCTTATGGAAAGTTGGGTCTACTAGGGAACTGTGTCTTTGTGTTGGCTACTTTCTCATCACATTAATAAAGTAGTGTAATGAATACCCCTCCAAACCCCTCTTTATATAGAGAAAACTGGGGTTTTGGGGTTTATAAGGGGATACATTTTTTTGTTTATTTCTGCTCCAAGACACAGATTGTGGGTACTTGTTAGAACTGCCTCGATAAGGCTGTTCTAAGGAGCACCCACAACCTATGTTTGGAATAGGATTAAGGAAAACGTTATCATCTTTGCTCACTCGACAATCGTATTGCAATATGCCTTATATTACAATGTTCTGCTAAGCAGTGTCCGCTTAAAACTTAACACACAGGTACAAATCATTAATATATGATTGTTCAAACTTAATTCACCTTATCTTGGATTTAAAAATCATATACATGTACATGTACAGTCTGAAATGACATTATATACCTTTTTAAAGAGATTATTTCACAAAAATAAATCATTATTTATGTTTCTTTATTTATCTTGTTGTTCAATCTTTAACTTTCAATAGAGCAAGTTGAATTTCATGTCTAAATCTGGCCTTGATTTCAAGTTTAGGCCAGCGAGACATCGGGCCGTAATGATCATAAGTATTGGGATAGATAGACCTAAGCAAAGATCAGACTGCTCCTTAAGGAACAGTCTGATCAGGGTCTTCATTGCTTGCCATTCCACCTGCACCTTTTGGACTTCTTGCTGGATCATAAAATACGTCATTTTGGAGACATTGGGACTTACCCAACATCGAGATGAAATGACATCTCAAGCCCTACTACCCAAAGAAACTGCTAGCGGTTAAAGCAAGGTCCAATTAACTCGCACCAGTTTGCCTAGGCATGCTTAGACCTTCTAAGCTGTTGACCCTTTTTGTACCAAATGGAATCTTCCTCCTTATATATGACTGGTGTCCATTTTGAAATTTAGGGGTGACAAGTTGTGTCATCTTCAGAATTTATTTGGAAAATGCCTGAATTTTTTTGCAAATAGTGAAGGCCCTGATCAGACGCCGCATTCTGCGCTGTCTGATCTGGGCCTGCACTGTTTGCCAGGGTACCCGTTTGGGGGATTCGGTACAAAATGGGTTAATAGAGTCATAAACTCATCAGTGAGACAAATAATTCCAACAAATTTAAATTACATGTTAACAGAAAAGATCCATATCAGTCGGCAGTCATGACATTTAAGGACAGTGGATACACTTTCACGGTAGGCAACTCCTGCAAAAGTATTTTTATCTCCCATGTCAGTAGGGGTCAACTCTTAAAGGAAAGAATTTGCTCCTGAGAGTAGACCCCTTTTTCAGTGGGACAGGGCTTATAGAAAAGTGAATAGGAGTCCCAAAAGTTGTCTCCCTTTGAAAAATGGTGGTAAAATCTCCCAGGTGTTCCTATTCCCCTTAAGACCACAACAAAATCTACATCTGATCATCTAATGAAGAAGCTAAACTGAGCAAATAGCAAAGATTCAGATCAGACTGCACATCTTTGCAATCTGATCCGAGTCTTTGTTTTTGCATATTCTGTTAGCAACAGAATACCCTGGCAAAACATATGCATGTCCAGTCTCAGAAAACAAGAGGGCCATGATGGCCCTGGATCGCTCACCTGATCCTTGTGGTAGGTAAAATAAGGTGTAGTGGAGGGTAAGAGCAATTTTGACTGACAGTGACTCAAGGAACCTTTCAAAATCAATCTAGCTATCATTTTAAGTGTTACACTTTTTTTTCTGGTGGCTATCATGTTCATTGGAAAATTGTCAGAGTGTCACTCATGGAACATTCCTTGAAAATTGTTTTCTTTTTTTTGAGGAAGAAGTCATCCCTTTTTACAATACAGAGCTGACTTGTATGTCACTATCTGGGCATCTTGTGGACATTGAGGGTCAGGTCCTAGTGCACCAGACGGAGATGAACACACTCAGTCTAAATAACAATGGTGACAAAGGGAGTGGGGGCGGGGGAAGGGGGTGGCCCTTTGTAAAAGGTACCATTATATTCATAAAATACCCCTCCTGACCAAGGTATTACTAAAAGAGGACAATTCTGAGCAAGTTTGATGATGATTGGACTAAAACTGTGGCCTCTAGAGTGTTAAAAAGGTTTTTCTATGATTTAACCTACTGACCTACTTTTTGTTCCCACATGGTCTATATTCACGTTACCTAGAAGTTGTCAAGATGATCATTCTGAGCAAGTTTGATGATAATTAGACTAAACTTGCTGTCTCTAGCGTGTAAACAAGGTTTTTCTATTATTTGACCTACTGACCTACTTTTTGACCCCACATGACCCATATTCAAATATGACCTAGATATTGTAGAGATGATCATTCTGAGCAAGTTTGATGAAGATTGGACTAAAACTGTGGCCTCTAGAGTGTTAACAAGGTTTTTCTATGGTTTGACCTATTAACCTACTTTTTGACCCCACATGACCCATATTAGAGATTGACCGAGACATTGTCAGGATAATCATTCTGAGCAAGTTTGAGGATGCTTGGACCAAAACTGTGGCCTCTAGAGTGTTAACAAGGTTTTTCTATGATTTGACCTACTGACCTACTTTATGACCTGGCATAACCCATATTGGAATTTGACCCAGATATCATCAAGACAAACATTCTAGTAAAGTTTCATGAAGATTGAAGCAAAATTGTGGTCTCCAGAGGATGAACAATGTAAATGTTGACGACGCATGACGCACGTCACATGACGCACATACGACGGACAAAAGGTGATCACAAAAGCTCACCTTGAGCTTTGCTCAGATGAACTAAAAATTAGATGACAATGAGGAAGAAGAAGAAGAAGACAAAGAAGAAGAAAAAGACTAGAGTGTAAACAAGGTTTTTCTATGATTTGACCAACTTTTGACCCTACACGACCCATATTCAAATTTGACCTAGATATTGTAGAGATGATCATTCTGAGCAAGTTTGATGATGATTTGACCAAAACTGTGGCCTCTGGAGTGTTAACAAGGTTTTTCTAAGATTTGACCTACTGACCTCCTTTTTGACCCAACATGATACATAATCGAACTTGACCGATATATTGTCAGGATGATCATTTTGAGCAAGTTTGAGGAT
This sequence comes from Lucinisca nassula, assembly GCA_963580285.1. Lineage (NCBI taxonomy): Eukaryota > Metazoa > Mollusca > Bivalvia > Lucinida > Lucinidae > Lucinisca > Lucinisca nassula. The sequence goes on along the minus strand of OY757016.1, from coordinate 98,914,462 downwards.
GATTGGACCAAAACTGTGGCCTCTAGAGTGTTAACAAGGTTTTTCTATGATTTGACCTACTGACCTATTTTTTGGCCAACATGAACCATAATCGAACTTGACCGAGATATTGTCATTATGATCATTCTGAGCAAGTTTGAGGATGATTGGACCAAAACTGTGGCCTCTAGAGTGCTAACAAGGTTTTTCTGTTGTTTGACCTACTTTTTCACCCGAAATGACCCACATTCGAACTTGACCGAGATACTGTCAGGATGATCATTCTGAGCAAGTTTGAGGATGACTGGACCAAAACTGTGGCCTCTAGGGTGTTAACAAAGTTTTTCTACGATCTGACCTACTTTTTGACCTGAAATGACCCATATTCAAACTTGACCGAGATATTGTCAGGATGAACATTCTGACCAAGTTTGAGGAAGATTGGACCAAAACTGTGGCCTCTAGAGTGTTAACAAGGTTTTTCTACGATTTGACCTAATGACCTACTTTTTGAGCCGACAAGATATTTGAGATATTGTCAGGCTGATCATTCTGAGCAAGTTTGAGGATGAGTGGACCAAAACTGTGGCCTCTAGAGTGCTAACAAGGGTTTTCTGTGGTTTGACCTACTGACCTACTTTTTGAACCAACATGACCCATATTCGAACTTGACCGAGATATTATCAAGATGATCATCCTGAGCAAGTTTGAGGATGTTTGGACCAAAATTGTGGCATCTAGTGTGTTAACAAGGTTTTCCTTTGATTTGACCTGGTGACCTACTTTTTGACCCGACATAACCCATATTCGAACTTGACCAACATATTGTCATGATGATCATTCTGACCAAGTTTGATGATAATTGGGTCAAAACTGTGGCCTCTAGAGTGTTAACAAGAAAAGTTTACGCACGCAAGAAGCATGACAAACAACGATGCCGGACATCTCACAGTCACCAAAGCTCACCATGACCTTTGGTCAGGTGAGCTAAAAAGAAGTAACATCTGATATGTGTGTGAGATCACGTAACACATTTTCTGTTTATATGCAATGAAGCAGAAAATGTACAAATATTTTAAATTTTATGTCAAATCTATTGATTTCAGATTTTCTTTACCATAGCAATGTCAAAGTGAAGTATGAAAAAAATACAGTTATTCATCCAAAAGTCTCATTTTTTAAGGTTTAATGACACATCAATCCTTGTGGGCCATTGTGTGTCGTCTCCCAGGGAAAAGGCCTCTAGAATAGAGAGAATAGAAAGTAGCTGAAATAAAAGCAAGGTACAAGGGAGATGGTGGGTGGGGGGAAAGAAGTGAAGAAACAGAAAAAAAATAATTCTCCTCTACCCATACCTGCTGCAAGGATGGCAGGTCTTACCCAAATGTAAGTCAGTATTATTAGTTGGGTGCTCTGGTGACATACATGTGTATAAGCTTCTAGGCACCTTTGCCTCACCCAGACATACCCGTCACAGTTTAGCTTCAAGTTAACCAGTACAAAATAAGAACCACAACATATTCACCCACCCCCACCACAGACGAACAGACAGACATATCATCAATACAGTTCATATGCTTTTCACTAGAAGAAACCTTACTTACTTGTTTGTTTGTTTGATTTGAGGTTTAAAGTCCCCCGTCAACACTGTATAGGTCATTTTGGAGACGTTGCTTCCAATTTTGTGGGACTTTTACCCGACATTGAGATGAAATGAGATCTCAAGCCCTGCTGCCAAATGAAACCAATAGGGTTTATAAGCATGGACGGGCTGACTCGCACTGCTTTGCCTGGGCAGGCTTAGATCCTCTAAGCGGTTTAACAGTACTCGTGTGGGGATCGGTTTCAGCTCTGCGTGGGAGAATCAGGCAGCCCATATTTTTCTTCAAGCCCCGATGGGCGGGGGCCCTTACAAAGGTGGACAAAATTCCCCTCTGGGTAAGTTGAATGCAACATCTCTTATTTGTAAAGGTGAACAAAATTCCCCTCCCGGTAAGTTGAATGCAACATCTCTTATTTGTAAAGGTGGATAAAATTCCCCCATTGAGTAAGTGAGTGTTTCAGTTTTTACGTCCCACCAACAGCTAAGGTCATACGGAGATGGGACCTCGGTTTAAAGACTCATCCGAAAGTCTGGAGAAGCCCGGGATCGAACCTGCGACCCCTGGTTTACAAGGCGAGTAGCGTAACCACTCGACCACGGAGGCTTCTTCATTGAGTAAGTTGAATGCAACATCCATTATTTGTAAAGGTGGACAAATCCCCCTAAACTTTAGCGCTTGTAGTAAATAACAACTTTACAGTAATGGTCCTAAGTATCGGGATGGATATGCTTAAGCAAACAGTGAAAACCTACATCAGACTGCTCCTTCTTGTTCCTGAAGGAGCAGTCTGATCGGGCTCTACACTGTTTGCCATTCCGTCTGCACCTTTTGACTCCTTGCTGGATCATGAAACAAATTTGTCAACATTTTAGGAGAGTTACAGCAAGTCCTCAAGGTGTCTGAATTTTTTCGATTTTATAGTATTTTACAAGGCTAACAAGCTATAGCATGAACAAAAGCTCATCTTCCACAAGGCTCTCAGACTACAAACCCCAAGGTTATAGAAATATTTTCATGATTCTCAACTTACTTGAGCATGAAATTTGTCCTGCTCATAATTTTAAAATGCCAACAATTGTTGGCATTTTAAAATTCATGAGCAGGACAAATGACGTTCTCTGTTCATGTGTGATCTGACCATGAATACCTCATTAGTTTGTGTTTAAATGTTTATGAGCATTGCACATTTCATACTCAGCTGAGTTGAGCATGACGGAAGTTTTATATCCTTGGTGCCAGTATTGCTAACAAAGAATCTCTATAAAACTGAGACTACCACTTTCTTCTATCTATAGCGTGTACTGAGATGAAAATATCGCTTCCGTCACCAAATTACGCAAAAAAAAAATATTAAGTCAACATACCCACTTCAATTTATTTTGTAACAGCGCAATCAACAGTGGAAGTCTCCGCATCCCGACCATTGCAGACGGTTCCACAGTTAACAGAAACTGTCGCAATATGTATACAAATAATGCTTGTATATATACATATGCTTTGAACTTTTATACCGTACTTTCCCAAAAACTTTTGGGACATGGACGATATCAGCGAAATTGCATAGGGTTGTGAAAAATTATCTAATGTTACAAAGGGAGGCAATTAAATTGGCTCCTTTTGTGACATCAAATATTAATATAAGATAGGGGTGGGGGGTAAAACAGCATTTCTAGACTCAAATATTAAGCATGTCTGAAAAATAAAGCTTTGAAACAGATGTCAAGGGTAAATAAGGTAATACACAAAATCTGCTGGTGACAGCTGATTCATCAGCTCTTGCGTATAATGCTAAGTATGACGTATTATGCTAAGTATGACGTATTACGCTAAGTATGACGTATGTACACCATGTTCAGTGCATGACCCTGTCAAACACACAAGGTCTTCCACCAGGAAGTGCTAGTGTTCTGTGATTTGTGACTGACCTATTTCTTCATAAAGGTCACTTTTTTTACAGTCAAATTTCAATAGCTTGTCGGCCCCCGTCCATCGGGGCCTGTCGAAATAGATGGGCTGCATGATGCTTCCACGCAGAGCTGAAACTGACAGCACATGAGTACTGGTAAACCGCTTAGAGAATCTTAACCTGCCCAGGCAAAGTGGTGCGAGTCGGACCGTCCATGCATATAAACCCTATTGGTTTCATTGGGCGACAGGGCTTGAGATGTCATTTCATCTCAATGTCAGGTAAAAGTCCCACAAAATTGGAAGCAACATCTCCAAAATGACCTATACAGTTTTGACGGGGACGTTTAACCTCAAATAAAACAAACAAATCAATAGCTTGAACACTTCTGGGACCATGAAAACTTGTTCAAGATAGGGGTTGTTTGAGCCACCTAGGGTGGTGGTTCGAGCCACCGAGGGTTAATTATAATGCCAGGTAAGAAGAAATAATGGGGTTAACATTTCTAAAACTCAAACACTCACTCACTCTTACATTAGGGGGAAAGTAAGGGTGGCCGCAGTAATTCAAAATGTCAATGAACCATGAAATGTAAGTCAAGGTCACATATGGATACTTGCACTGACGTTGTCATTCCTAGATGCAAGTTTGTACAAAGTCTCTTATAGTTCTCAAGAAAATGACTCTTATATAGGGTGAAAATTAGGGTGGTCGCAAATGTTGACAGCTTGACGGACAGACGGAAATCGCGCCATGCTTAAAGCAAGTATGACAAAAATAATCTCTTATCTTGAACTATGCACTTGCATCTGACAGAGTCACCCGTCTGCTGTCTCAAATGTGTACGCTGATCCTTATGTGAGGAAATAAAAATATGTATTTAGTATGCAAAACCTTGTTGTAGCATTGTTTCAAAGAAGTCAGAATTTTAATGAAGACTCCATCAATCTTACCGGAAAAGAAATCAATCTGTCACCTTGGCTTAAAATGAAATGCAATTTTATTATGTAATTATACAGTATTGTTTATCGCAGTAGTATATCTATCTGCAGCTGACACAGTAACCCACCTATGCCAATGTCCAATAGCTGACGTAAATCGTGTTTACCCATGATAATTGTCGTCTGCTTTGCCATCTGCCGGTTACCTTAAAAGTATTTTTTTTTTACAAACAGTGTGGACCCAGATCAGACTGCTCCTGTAGGAGCAGTCTGATCTGGGCCCGCACTATTTGTCTGTATGCAAAAATATATTTAAAACTTTTGCAAAAAAATTCGGAAGACATCATCAGCAGAGACAACATTCTCAAAACATTGTAATCTGCATGCAGTGTCATGGCTTTTAGGGAGCAAATTTGGGCTGTCGGGCTGATTTATTTAAGAAAATTAAAGAAAATGGCTGAGCAGTAACTGTTGTGCAAACAATGAAGGTCCTGATCAGACCCCCGTCTACAGCTTCTGATCAGGGCCTGCATTGTTTTCCAGTGCCCTGTTTTATGGGCTTCCCATATAAATAGGTTAAATTCAAGCCCAATAAACCCTTATCCTGCTGCATAAATTAATTTAGCCACACCTATTCACATTACAACCAATCAAATTACTTGATGTAATTTATTCATTCAAATTCTTAAAAATGACAAACAGTGAAGTTCCTGATCAGATAGCTTCTTCAGAAGCCATCTGATCTGGATCTACACTGTTTGCAAAGGTATCATTTTTTAAAAGGGTACCTTACTCTGATGTGGGCTGGCCTCGGCAGCTTAGTTGGTCAAGGATGCCAGTTCTATACCCTGTTTCTTTGTTTGATTTAAGGTTTAACGTCCCCGTTAATACTGTATTGGTCATTTTGAAGACGTTGCTTCCAATTTTATGAGACTTTTACCCGACACTGAGATGAAGTGATGTCTCAAGCCCTGCCGCCCAATGAAACCAATAGGATTTATAAGCATGGATGGTCCGACTGGCACCGCTTTGCCTGGGCAAGCTTAGATCCTCTAAGCGGTTTACCAGTGCTTATGTGCGGTAGTTTCAGCTCTGTGTAGAAGCATCATGCAGCCCAATCTATTTCTTGAAGCCCTGATGGTCATAGTTCGATACCAGCTGCCAGGTTGGCAACATTCTTTTGTGGCAACTGGTCATGAAAAGTTTTCTAACCCTTCAGCTGATTCAAGAAGGGCGGTTGTCAGTTTCTAACGAAAAAATGAGCACTGTACTGGTTAACCACTTATGTAAAAACTGTCTGAGTTGATATGACCTAAATATTGTTGACTGGGTCATTAAACTCCAAACAATCCATCATTAGGGAAAATATGTAGTTGGGGTTAACAAGTGTATTAAATATCACTATTTTTTGTACATCCCGAAAATATAATGCTGAATAAATAAATGTAGCCAAACCCATTGCTGACAGATTACTTTTTATATATAATGTATTCATTAAACTCCCAAACAGCACAACAAACAGTGTTGATCATGATCAGATGGCTTCTTTAGAAGCCATCTGATCTGGATCTACACTGTTTGCACAGGTCGGGCTTGCAGGATAAGGGCTAATTATCTGGTAAATGTTATGCTGAACAAGAATGCTGTCAAAAGGCTATGTCCCTCCTATGGGGGGCCAAACTTGATTTGAGCATTTAATAAGGACAACGCAAATGTTTACAGCTGCATGAACAAATGTATGCACATGGAAAACCAAACCCTTATATATATCATGTTAAAGAAAGAAGTCCTGTTTAGGGCCTTGTTCATCAAGTTGGAGGAGTAACAAGTTTGTTAGTTGTTTGATTTGAGGTTTAATGCCCCCCTCAACACTGTAAAGGTCATTTTGGAGATGTTGCTTCCAATTTTGTGGGACTTTTACCCGACAATGAGATGAAATGACATCTCAAGCCCTGTCGCCAAATGAAACAAATAGGGTTTATTAGCATGGACGGTCCGCCTCGCACCGCGGTTCCTGGACAGGCTTAGATCCTCTAAGCGGTTTACCAGTACTAGTGTGCGGGCCGGATTGAGCTCTGCGTGGAAGCATCAAGCAGCCCATATATTTCTTCAAGCCCCTATGGGCGGGGGCCGACAAGTTTGTTAAGCAAAGAATGCTTTCAACAACTGCTGACCAGGGTCCAGTTGTTCAAAACTAACAATGTCATTAGTTAAAGAATCGATAAAACTTTTGATTATTTAATATGGCAAATATGCTTATAATTTTGCAAAATACATGTAAATGTGAGCAGCTTTTGCAAATGCAAAAGCTGCACACATTTTTTCAGCAAAACTACCACTGTGTTAGGTATTTTACTTCCTAGAACAGTTAACAATTTGATCACTAAAAAACTTGTTAAGCTAATGATGCTTTGAACAACTGGCCCCAGTTATTCAATACTAACAACATTGTTAGCTAACGAATCGTTCAAACTTTGATCATTTATTATGGCAGATATACTAATATTTTTACTGAAAAACAATGCAAAAGCTGTTCATTTTTTCAGAAAAAATACCAGTAAACAATTTGACCACTAACGAGCTCGTTAAACTAATTATGCTTTGAACAAATGGACCAAGACGTGCATCAGCAGATCATTATGTACCGAATCTTCCGCCTTATACGTACATACGAGTCCATTTTGAAATTAACCCTTGTCCTGCTGAGCCCGGATATGTCCTATCTTTCAAACAGTGTACATCCAGATCAGATGGCTTCTGAAGAAGCCATCTGATCAGGATCTACATTGTTTGCCATTCAGATTGTGAATTTGTTGCAATAATTTGCATGGGGTAATCTGATTGGTTAATAATCGGTAGTGGATGTGGCAGATTAAAATATTCAGCAGGACAAGGTTTAAGAGATGTCAGTATTTCTGTTATGTTGAGAATGGCTGTATTTATAGCAAAAGACTGAAGGCCCTACTCAGTCGTCCTAACTGTTTAGCGGTATCTGGATTTGGGGTTGTTTCGTATACAATGGGTTAACATGACATTAAGGTGCATAAAAGTTTTAATGGCCTCAAACAGACAAATAACTTGACTAATAAACATAATATTTCTTACTTTTCTTCATCTGTCTTACGCATAAATTATCGCAATTAAAGGTAAGTCAAGTGAAAATGCTTTTTTGGACATTTTTGTACAGCAACTATACATCTGCAGAGTCTGATCCAAGTCTTTCCTTTGCATAACAAAAACACGCCTTTATAATTTTAACCACCTTAAACCCCACTTTAATATAGTAAAACTGGGGTTTACAGTGGTATACATAATTTTTCGTATTTCTGCTCAAAAACAGAGATTGTGGGTACTCGTTGGAACTGCCTTGCCAAGGAAGTTCTAACGAGTTCACACAATCTATGTTTTGAGCAGACATTTGAAAAATATCAGAATTTTTCATCTGAAAATTTTCACTCTTTGGTGGTAGTTTTTCATTATTCAGTAAAATTCTTGTATTAAGACCACCTTTTGGACTGTTCAAAAGTGGTCTTTAAGACCACTTTTGAACAGTCCCAAAGGTGTTCTCCCACTAGAGCATACTGGATGTAGAAAACACAAAGAAAATGTACCAGAAACCTTCTAAACATGCTTTTAAAAGCATAATTTGTCTTAATTTTAGGTGGTCTTAATAGCGGAATTATACTGTATTTGGATAGGCATGTTTTCGCAATGGTGCTGTATGGAAGTCCCTTTGCCCAAGGCTTCTTCACACAGTCAGAGAGGGTTTTACAGTGAAGCTTCAATGGGGACAATGACATGTTTGACGAGAGGGTAGTTAGGGCCACTAGTACCCATCATGTGAACAAGTCTGTGTAATGAAAACCCACCTAACCCCCACTTTATATAGAGAAAACTGGGGTTTACGGGAGAATACATTATTTTGCTTATTTCTGCTTCAAGACATTGGTTGTGGGTACTCGCTAAAACTTACTCAAAGAGACAGTTCTAATAACCACCCACAAGGCCACAACCTATGCTTGCAGTATAAATAAGGAAAATATCAGCTTTTTCACCTGAAAAGTAGCCATTTTAGAGATGTGAAAAATGAACTATGTTGCATGGGTGTGTTATAGGAATGATGTCAGGGGGTATAATGCTTCTAAAATATAAAGGTATGCTGTGTGTACTCATTGAAATCGCCTCATTGAGGCGATTCCAATGAGTACACACAACATACCTTTTCCTAATGTCTTTTTGAAATATCTTCCTAAATTATATGTAACTAGAGCTGTAGGGCCCCGGCAGCGCTATCAGAAATTTGTGGACGGACAGACGGACAGACAGACCGACGGACAGAGTGATTACTATAGGGCACCCACACTTTCAGTGCGGGGCCCTAACTATTTCTTATGATCTTATGACATTCAGGATGAATTTCCTAGGGACTCATGAACGAGTTCAAATCAGCCTTGGCAAACAAGCCATCATTGTTCGAGCCCTGGAAACCCCCTTTTATTTGAAGTTAGCTCTTATCCTGCTGTTCACGACAAGCCCTATCTTTGCAAACAGAATTTTGTTTTTGTTTGATTTGCCGTTTAACGTCCCCGTCAACACTGTAAAGGTCATTTTTGAGACGTTGCTTCCAATTTTGTGGGACTTTTACCCAACATTGAGATGAAATGACATCTCAAGCCCCATCGCCCAATGAAACCAAAAGGTTTTATTAGCAGGGACGCCCACCCCGCACCGCGGTTCCTGGACAGGCTTAGATCCTCTAAGTGGTTTACCAGTACTAGTGTGCGGGCCAGATTGCAAACAGTGTAGATCAAGATCAGATGGCTTTTTCAGTAAGAATAAATTATATCAAAAAATTGGATTAGTTCAAAGTCAGAGATGGGTGTGACTAAAATGAAAGTTCAGCAGGATAAGGGTTAGTGGGTGAATAAGCTGAGGGCACACGTGTCCAAGGATACATTTTCGCTTGACATAGCCCATAAATCATATCAAATCAAAATATGCTAATGCAGCATAAATAAACGAGCGCATGAAATGAATCGTCTTCAACGAAACTGACTGAAGGAAATTAAAAAACAATTTATGTTCGTCTCAGGATGATTAAGTAACAAAACATCAATTTTAAACGACAAGTCAGCTGATAAACACTCACGTTCTTAATGAGACATGTGATCTGCAGGCCCTATGTCAGTGGGCCAAGTTGAAATATCGTGTCAACAACCACTGCCGAATACCAAATTCTATTGTCTGGTAAACACTTTTAACCCTGTAGCCCAGTACAGTATCTGAAGTTAACCCTTGACCTGCTGAATATTTAAATATGCCACACCCACTGCTGATTATCAACCAATCAGATTACTTGATGCAAATTATTGTGACAAATTCATAAACTGAATGACAAACAATGTAGATCCTGATCAGATGGCTTCTTCAGAAGCCATCTGATTTGGATCTTCATTGTTTGAAAGATAAGATATATCCGGGTTCAGCAGGACAAGGGTTAACAGGGCCAAATGTGGTCTTAATATAAGAATTTTACTGTATAAGTATAACACTTGTTCTGCTCAACTAGATTATGTACTACCTTTTGCAAACAGTGTAGATACTGATCAGATTGCTGCTGATGAGCATCTACACTCTTTGACATTCAGTTAATGAATTTGCATAAATAAATTAGATTATGCAATCTGTCTGGTCTATCCCGCCCCTGTCCATCAGGGCTTGATGTTTGTTTTGGAGTTTAACGGCCCAGTCAACACTATTTAGGTCATTTTTGAGCCGGTCAGTTTACCTATCCACACTTTCCTGGGCAGGCTTATACGTAATCGGTTAACCAGTACAGTGCACATTCTTTCGCCAGAAACTGACAACTGCCCTTCTTGAATCAGCGGAAAGGAGAGAATGACCGTAGAAAAGATTTCATGATCAATCTCCACGAAAGAATGTTGCCGACCCCGGCGGGAGTCGAACCCGCGTCCTCCTGATCACCAGTCAGACGCGCATCCGACTGAGCCACCGAGGCCGGCCCATCAGGGCTTGAAGAAATAGATGGGCTGCACAATGCTTCCACACAGAGCTGAAACCAATCCGCACACAAGTACTGGTAAACCGCTTAGAGGATCTAAGCCTGCCCAGGCAATACGGTGTGAGTCGGCCCGTCCATGCTTAAAACCCTATTGGTTTCACTGGGCGGGAGGGCTCGAGATGTCATGTCATCTCAATGTCGGGTAAAAGTACCACAAAATTGGAAGCAATGTCTCCAAAATGACCTTTACAGTGTTGACGGGGAGGTTAGACCCCAAATCAAACAAACAAACAAAAACAAACAACCTGTCTGGTCAGTTGATTGATTGATTGTTTTGGGTTCAAAGAAACGTAAACCTGTGTCATCTCCCAGAGAAAGGGAGAAAAGAGATAGAAGCATTTCGATAACATATGCGTGCGCCATAGTGCATTTTATCACACCTCCAAAATGGCTACATTTTCATGAAATCTGTGAAATCTTTCTTATTTATACTGCCAATATAGGTTATGGGTGCTCGTTAGAACCGCCTCATTGAGGCGGTTCTAACGAGTACCCACAACTTATGTCTTGGAGTAAAAACAAGAAAAATGATGTTTACCCCGTAAACCCCAGTTTTCTATACACAAAGTGGGGTGTAAGGGGGTGTTCATTTCACGGACGTGTTCACGTGATGGAGATAGCAGCGGTAACAGTGGAGATGAAAGTGAGGGACAGAGGAGAAAGAGGAAAATGAATGGAAGTGTAGAAACAAAAGAAATAACAACGCCTTCCCGAAAACACAACCTGAAACCCCTAAATTTTGAAATGGACTCCTGATATATATGAGGAAGATTCCATTTGGTACAAAAAGGGTTAGCAGTGATCCACATCTCAGATCTGACTGCAGTTAACCATATTCACCGTTGTAATGGCACATGCTTTAATAAGCCCTAGTACAAAAGACCCTCGTAATGACAACGACATCTGTTCCTCGATATTGTGCCTTTAAAGAATTTGCCATTATAAAGAATCCCAATTAGGTGTGTGAACGTAACAAAATGCCTTTCACCTTGATTGATCCAAGAAACAAACGTTATAGACATTTGTTACAATCGCCTCAGTGAGGATGTATAGAACATTTTTTGTTTCTTGGTGTATTAGATTACATGAATCTTTCATGACTATGGATTCAATATGGGTTTTTTTTCAATCCGAGGGAGGCCAATGGGAACCAAGGCTTAGCCTATAGCTAGGGATTCATTCCATTCAGACTGTGGTTATAACAAGTTGTCGTTATAACAAATGTAGGCATACAGAGGGTTGACCGAACTTTTTCAAAAAGTATATTTTACACCAATTAAAAGATGATGACATCTGTATGATACATTAGTGTGACCTTAATCTTGAAACAGTGTGATAAGGTCACACTAATGTACCATACAGAGAAACAGCTGATTTGTGTTAATGCAGGAACTTATTCCTTGCTCTGCTGAACACACCCATTTCTGCACAGCTCCCAATAAGGATTAAGATTCACAGTTCTCAGCACAATGTGCTCTTAACCGTTTTTGTACCAAATGGAATCTTCCTCCTTATGTATAACAGGAGTCCATTTCAAAATTTAGGGGTGTCAGGTTGTTTTCTTCAAAATTTATTTGGAAAAAAGCTGATTTGTTTGTTTGTTTGTATTGGAGTTTAATGACCCAGTCAACACTATTTAGGTCATTTTTGAGCCAGTCAGTTTACCTATCCAAACATTTTCCTGGGCAGGCTTATACGTAAGCGGCTAACCAGTACAGTGCACATTCTTTTGCCAGAAACGGAAGGGAGAGAATGAAGGTAGAAAAGATTTCATGATCAATCTCCTTGAAAAAATGTTGCCGACACCGGCACGAATCGAACCCGCATCTGCCTGATCACCAGTAAGACGCGCATCTGACTGAGCTACCAAGGCTGGAAAATAGCTGAACTTTTTGAAACAGTGTAGGCCCTGATCAGACGCCGCAGTGGCCTGCACTGTTGCCAACTACCCATTTTGGGGTTTTGGGTACTAAATGGGTTAATATGGTGAATAAGGTATGATTTGCATCAGTGCTGGTTGCTTTTGACAATGCAACATCTCATTTAGCTCACCTGCTGCTGTGCGACAAATGACTGCGTCTGCTGCTGCATCAACTGAGTGAGTTGCTGCGGTAGTGCCCCCTGGTGGTGCTGTAGAAGTTGCTGCATCTGCTGTGGGGAAAGCCCGTGCTGCGCTGCCAACATGAGTACAGACTGTATCCCACTGTTCACTGGACTACTGGGTTCGCTGGCACTGAGATTGTTAGGTCGAGACTTTCGCTTATGTGCCCCGGCTACTGCCGCTGAGGGTTGTGATGAAACAAAATCGCTTCCAACCTGAGTGTTTCCCTGCACGTGTCCCTGTAGAGAAGAGTGAAACTGTCAATACATATGGAATCCAAATGCATTAAACCATAAAAGCACTGAACAAACCTATAAAGCAGATGACATTTTTTCATTATTCAGAGAAAATCAGACAATGCAGACAATTAATATGGACTGTCATGCCTTATTTTCTCTGAAAAATGAGAATTTTTTTTAATTTTGATGTCGATACTGTTAAACTCCTAAAAATTTGGTCCCCTTAAGGACTTGCTGTAATTCTCGTAAAATAACAAACTGTTTCACAATCCAGCATGAAGTTCGGAATGACAAACAGTCTAGACCCTGATCAGACTGCTTCTTCAGGAGCAGGAGCAATCTGATCTAGGTCTGCACTGTTTGCTAAGGCCTGTCTGTCCCAATACTTACGATCATTACGGTTGTCATGATAGGCAATTTACTGCGCAAGCACATGCTAATAAACCCTATTGGTTTCATTGGGCGACAGGGCTTGAGATGTCATTTCATCTCAGTGTCGGGTAAAAGTCCCACAAAATTGGAAGCAACGTCTCCAAAATGACCTTTACAGTGTTGACGGGGATGTTAAACCTCAAATCAAAAAACAAAAACTGCGTAAGCACAAAAATTCTATTGTACTGGAGAATATGTCTAAATGCAGTTAAGAGCCAATGTCCAATGAAGATTAGAATGTAGGTCAAGGTCAGTCACGGTAAAGCATCCAATAGAGCACAACTTGGCACATACTATAATAGCTATTTAAACACAGGAGTATTAGCGATTTAAACACAGGAGTATTAGCTATTTAAACACAGGAGTATTAGCTATTTAAACACAGGAGTATTAGCTATTTCAACACAGGAGTATTAGCTATTTAAACACAGGAGTATGCGCTAGGTTGTGCTCTGTTGGGAGGATTTAGTGTCTTCAATTTATCAGAAACAGAACCGAACACATTTTAGTACCAAGTGGAATCTTCCTCCTTATATATAGCAAAAGTCCATTTCAAAATTTAGGGGTGTGAGGTTGTGTTTTCTTCAAAATGTATATGGAAAATGGCTTAACTTTTGGCAAATGGTGTAGGCCCTGATCAGACGCCGCATTCTGCAGCATCTGATCTGGGCCTGCACTATTTGCTAACTACCCATTTTGGGGTTTCTGGTACAAAATGGGTAAAAAAAGTGATAACCTTGACCATGTTTATAAGAGATTTTGAAGCATTACTATTCTGATGAAACACCGTACCGCTCGTGCATCAAGATCGCTTTCAAACAAAAAATAATTTGATTGGACCATATGACCAGCCATTTACGATGATATCACTCTCCAAAATAAAATTTCATTTCAATTTCAAGAAACTTCCCCGGTCAAATATGGCTAAAGTCAATGTTGGACAAGATGTGTTTGTTAAATATGAAAGCAGTATCACTAAGCAATCGAAAGGTATGGTCAATGATCAAGTCTTCAAAAAGTAGGTCAAGGTCACAAGGTCAAAAATTATGGGATCGTTGGAAAGGTCTTGTGACACAGAAACAGCGGTTTACCACTACCCATGTGTGGTCAGTTTCAGCTCTGCGTAGAAGCACCTTGCAGCCCAATCTATTTCTCCAAGCCCCGATGGGCGGGGGCGATATATATTATATAGAAAAATGTCCATTAATAGTCATTTTTTCTATATGAACTAAACTTTTTAGTTTGGTTATAACAAGCTTAACCCTTTTTTAACCGGAAACCCCAAAAGGGTAGTTGGCAAACAGTGCAGGCCCAGTTCAGACCCGCAGAACGTGGCATCTTATTACGGCCAACACTGTTTGCAAAATATTCAGCCATCTTCCAAACCAATTTTGAAGAAAACACAACCTAACAGCCCTAAATTTTGTTTGTTTGATTTAAGGTTTAACGTCCCCGTCAACACTGTAAAGGTCATTTTGGAGACGTTGCTTCCAATTTTTTGGGACTTTTACCCTACACTGAGATGAAATGACATCTCAAACCCTGTCATCCAATGAAACTAATAGGGTTTATAAGCATAGATGGTTCGACTCGCACCGCTTTGCCTGGGCGATTTACCAGTATTCCTGTGCAGTCATTTTCAGCTCTGCGTGGAAGCATCATGCAGCCCATCTATTTCTTCAAGCCCCAATGGGCAGGTGCCGCCCCTAAATTTTGAAATGGACTCCTGCTATATATAAGGAGGAAGATTCCATTCGGTACAAAAAGGGTTAACTGACCCTGTTTTTGTTTTGTATACCAACAATAGTGTAATAAAGAGGCTGTGGTGCGAATTTTAATATAAAAGTGGCTGTTTTAACCCATTGTATACTAATGGACTCTTCCATTGCTGTATGTTGGACAAGTCCATTTGTCATATAAGGGGTGGTAGGCCTATGTTTTTTCGTTTTTATACTATTTTTGACGGAATATTCTGTATGCAAATAGTGCAGGTCCTGATCAGACACCACATGCTGCGGCATCGGATCTGGGCCGGCACTGTTTGCCAAGGTACCCTTTAGGGGTTTCCCGCATGCAATGGGTTAATTGAATAAGCATTCAATTATTTTCATGTTGTAATACAAAAACCAAATTAACCCTTGTCCTGCTGAATATTCATATCTGCCACACCCACTACTGATTATCAACCAATCAGATTACCTGATGCAAATTATTGCAACAAATTCATAATCTGAATGGCAAACAATGTAGATCCTGATCAGATGGCTTCGTCAGAAGCCATCTGATCTGGATCTTCATTGTTTGGAAAATAAGGCATATCCATGCTCAGCAGGACAAGGGTTATAATCTGATGTTTGTACCTGAGAAGTACTGTCTTGATCCCCACAGGTTGTCTTGGAGATATCACCATTGGTGACGGGGCCATCGGTCTCTAAGTCTTTACCTGTTGTGCTGAGGTTAATGGCCCCTTCCTCCTTGTCTTTGTCCATCATGCCATCTTTCTGCAAAATAAATGAAAAGACATGAATGCCCCCAGCAGAAAGTGCTTGTCAGCAAGTAAAACAAAAAAACTGGTACCCACAGAAAGCTCTTTTCATAAATGATTCAAATATTATGGTCAATATTAACCCTTTTTGTACCAAATGGAATCTTCCCCTTTATATACAGCAGGAGTCCATTTCAAGCCCCCGCCTAAAGGGGCTTGAAGAAATATATGGGCTGCATGATGCTTCCACGCAGAGCTGAATCCGGCCCGCACACTAGTACTGGTAAACCACTTCGAGGATCTAAGCCTGTCCAGGAACCGCGGTGCGAGGCGGACCGTCCATGCTAATAAACTCTATTGGTTTCATTGGACGACAGGGCTTGAGATGTCATTTCAGCTCAATGTCGGGTGAAAGTCCCACAAAATTGGAAGCAACGTCACCAAAATGACCTTTACAGTGTTGACGGGGATGTTAAACCTCAAATCAAAAAACAAACAAAAAGCAGGAGTCCATTTCAAAATTTAGGGGTGTCAGGTTGTGTTTTCATCAAAATTTATTTGGAAAATGACTGAACTTTTAGCAGTGTAGGCCCTGATCAGACACCACGTTCTGTGGCATCTGATCTGAGCCTGCACTGTTTGCCAAGGTACCCCTTTAGGGGTTTCTGGTACTGAATGGGTTAAAGTGTCCTTTAGTTCTTTTGGCACAAACAGACAGACAGACAGATAGATGGAGGGACAGACAGACAGTGTTTTATCTGTACTAGTATCTAATTAAAGGCTGAAAGAGCTATTATCAACTACATACACTTCTTTATAACTTTGTACATAATAACACCATTATGGACATACATCCATTATGGACATACATCCCAATCTCGGATCCCAAATATAAATAGCTTATAGAAATTGACCATAATAATTAATGGTCCTTTTTCGGTATAATCTATACATTTTGGTTTGAATATAACATGTCTGTTCAACTCTTTTCCTGCTAGTGGCGACTGCTGATGACCTTAAATTGCAAATAATGTGGATGCCGACCACTGATCTGGATCAAAACTGTGTGACAGTCTGGTGGTACATGTATTCCTGAAAGATTTTATTAAAAAAATTTTTTTAAGCAAAATCCCACAGACGACGAAAAAAACATGCAAAACTACCCTCCCTGCAAGGGGTTAACAAACACCATTTCTTCTTCAGATTCCAGATACAATGATATAAAGAGAATTGGCATGTACTTCTGAGGAATGGATATTAGGTCTTATCCTGCTGTTCACAACAACCCCTATCTTTGCAAACAGTGTACATCCAGATGAGATGGCTTCTAAAGATCTGATCAGGATCTACACTGTTTCCCATTCTATTTATATCAATTTGTAGGAAAAAATTACATCAAATAATCTGATTGGTTCAAAGTCAGAAATGGGTGTGGCTAAACTGAATATTCAGCAGGAAAAGGGTTAGATTGATTTTCCACCATTTTTGCAAGGGAGATTACTTGTTTGTTTGTTTGTTTGTTTGTTTGTTTGTTTGATTTGAGGTTTAACGTCCCCATCAACACTGTAAAGGTCATTTTGGAGACGTTGCTTCCAACTTTGTGGGACTTTTACCCGACATTGAGATGAAATGACTTCTCAAGCCCTGTCGCCCAATGAAACCAATAGGGTTTATTAGCATGGACGGTCCGCATCGCACCGCGGTTCCTAGCGGCTTAGATCCTCTAAGCGGTTTACCAGTACTAGTGTGCGGGCCGGATTCAGCTCTGCGTGGAAGCATCATGCAGCCCATATATTTCATCAAGCCCCTATGGGCGGGGGCTGTTTGAATTTCCATATATTGAACTGTGCACTGAAAATTGGGAGCCAACTGTATTTATCACAAGAATAGTATTGAACAAGAAATGCTGTGTCATATGCAGGCGTCACACTGTCCCGAAAATGACACCAGGTGGCCATACGAATATGGAATTTTGAATTTCGCGCGAAGATCGCTCCGAACATGGTCAACAGCCAATCTCTAGCCGAAGCAAGTACGATGCATGCAGAAGGTCACACGATGGCATCCGAACCATACACGAAGGCAACACGAAGATGTGTTTTTTTATTATGAAATTTACCCGCAGGCCAAACGAAGGCCACACGACGGCTTCACGACGTCGTATTGAGAGTACGATGCGTTCGAACTAGGTCCCGAAGACGACACGTGACCTCCCGATGTTATAAAACCTTCGGCCGACCGGTTGAAATTCATTTGATGATCGATGAGTACACGGTACATTTCAACTCTCTTAAATTTGATTCAACTTAAAACCAATTTAAAATGCCACCCAAAGAAAAGACCACTTTTTCAGAGAGACTTGGTTTATAGGACAGTAAGATCTGCTCATTTTGTTCTCTAATGTGCATCAAAAGAAGCAGTGCTGCTGCCTTGTTTTTCCTGGTTGTATCATCATCAAAGTATGCTATTCAGCAGGAACGGAATTGTGAATAATTATGACTGAAGCTTTGGGAATTACACAAGCCTATGCTCTGCAGTTTCTCATCAGGACAGACTGAGGAAGATGCTCTGAGGTTGGCCTTTTATATGTCTACGTTACCATGACACATGGGTATCGCTTGAGGTACTCAAATTCAGCTGTCTTCATCGACACCGTGGTCCAATCTCAATGTCATCGTACTATAATACGATGGCTACACGACTACATTGCGAGGGTTTCACGTAGTCGTATTGCCTTCCTAAGACAACCGGACGACTTCTTGTTTCCCTCGTATCATCTTCGTGAGGCGTAAAGTGCCCGAGAGCACCGATGATCACACGAAGAAAAGACGAAGATGACATGATTTGACAAGATGCCCTCACGATGAACTTACGAAGGGCAAGATGGACAAACGAATTCAACACGAAAATGAACCTTCGCAAGGTCTTCCGGCAATTTTTTGGCATGCCAAAGATTTTGCCGCCGCTCACAAAGTTGCTGCCGGAGCCTCAAAAAATCCACCGGCGATCACACGATGGCTTAAGATATCCTCACGAATGGCCCGATGTTTTCACGATCAGAGCCGAATTAGAACATTTCCTTTATCGTGTTTCCATCTGGTGTCAATTTCGGGACAGTGTGACGCCTGCATAAATATTGCTGAATAGGTGGCAAACAGTGTAGAACTTGATAAAGCGCCATATTGTGCAGTGTCTCATCTGGGTCTACACTCTGTTTGCTCAGGCCTGCCTAATTAGTGGAAAGTAACAAACTTAAATCCCTATTGAAATGGAAGGCAGTGACATGATCTGAACTGGGCAAATAGGTTAAACATGTTCGTGAAATAAACACTTTCCTAAACCCCATTTTATAAAAATATCACAGACTTTTGTCAGAAAAGAAGTCCTTTTAGAGATGTGGAAGATTTGTTTATTTGTTTGTTTGTATTGAGGTTTAACATCCCCATCAACATTATTTAGGTCATTTTGGAGACACTGCTTCCAATTTTGTTGGACTTCTACCCGACACTGAGATGAAATGACATCTCAAGTCCTGCCGCTTAATGAAACCACAAGCCTTATATCATATGCATTGGAGGGTCTGTCACTCACACCACTTTGCCTGGGCAGACTTAGTCCTTCTAAGGAGTTTACCAGTACTCATGTGCGGCCAGTTTCAGCTCTGCTGGGACGCAACATGCAGCCCAATCTATTTCTTCCAGCCCCGATGGGTGGGGGCTAAGAAGACATGAAAGAATGCACTATGTCACATGGGTGTGTTATAGGTCTGAAAGAGTTGTCTCCCCTGCTGGTGAATCAATGACCGTCAGAAAGAGTTCAAACACAACTAGGTCAAACAAGGAAAAAAAGGAATTGGAAAAATTGCACCATTTTTTAACATTTTACCAGACATAGTTATACATTTCATGTTTACTTTTAAGTCTGAATAAATAATTTGGGATACAAATATAGGGCAGATTTAAAATGATAGCTCTAGGTTCACTTACCTATATATGTTTAGTACTTTTTCACCCTCATACATTTTTCTTCAAAACAAACCTTTTTGATTTATACAAGTTTTACCACAAGTTTAATCACAAGTTTACTGTAATTACAAATCACAGTAACAGTCTTAATGACTTCCTAGTCCATCATATTAACACGTCTGTACAATGAACAACCCCCTAAACTCCTATTTTTACACAAAAACTGGGGTTTCTAGGGATAAACATTATTTTTCTTATTTCTCCTCAAAGACATAGGCTGTGGGTGTTCATTAGAATGTTAACAGATTTTGCCCATTAACAATCACATACCACTCATCCCCGGATTAAACATGTATGCAAAATTTAAAAAGAAATGAGCTCTTATTACATGTATATTATTCTTGGAAAAACAGCGAGGGGGCGCTTATAAGAGCAAGGGTGCTAAATGGGAGGAATATGGAATTGCTCTTTTTATGAAGAGTATTTCAATCATTATTTGAAGAACAATAATTAAACCACAACATTGCAACCATGTCATTTTCATTTTTTTTTTTTATTATTTTTCAAAGAAGATTAGACTGATATTACAAGTGAAGCCTCTGCAAGGCAGATAATTCACATGTACTGTCAGCCCTTAATTTTTCTGAAATAAAACTGACATGTACTTTAACCCTTGTCCTGCTGAGCCCGGATATGTCTTATCTTTCAAACAATGCAGATCCAGATCAGATGGCTTCTGAAGAAGCCATCTGATCAGTTTCGTTTCTTTGATTTGAGGTTTAACCTCCCGTCAACACTGTAAAGGTAATTTTGGAGACATTGCTTCCAATTTTGTGGGACTTTTACCCGACATTGAGATGAAATGACATCTCAAGCCCTGTCGCCCAATGAAACCAATAGGGTTTATTAGCATGGACGGTCCGCCTCGCACCGCGGTTCCTGCACAGGCTTAGATCCTCTAAGCGGTTTACCAGTACTAGTGTGTGAGCCGGATTCAGCTCTGCGTGAAAGCATCATGCAGCCCATATGTTTCTTCAAGCCCCTATGGGTGGGGGCTACCATCTGATCAGGATCTTCATTGTTTGTCATTCAGTTGATGATTTGTCGCAATAATTTGCATCAAGTAATCTGATAGGTTGATAATTTGTAGACGGTGTGGCATATTTAAATATTCAGCAGGTCAAGAGTTAAAATTTTCAGAAGGCTTTACCACAAAACATGTCACTCTTATTTATCAAAGCATTGACAGCACTGATTGCTGATTTGTCTCTTAGTGCAGGCAGAAAAACGGCCATGAACTTGGATTCCAGTATTAATGGGTCCTTAATATGTTCATTGCACTCTACTTAAGAGGGACCTTCAAAAAGTTTTGTCACTTATAGGTTTCCGTAGTTTTATCATATACATGTATATTTCTGATAATGCTTCATTGCACTTGTATAGTCTTTCAGATAGCTACCGACGTGCAAATTACTTTTATAATGACTGAGATATGTCAAATTGAAATACATGCAGTCATATACAGTGGCCAATTTACGAGTTATACATTATAAAATGGACAGAAAGGCTGAAATTTGCAGCTACATTAAATGTCTTGTTAGGCTTGACATAGATTCAAGTCAAAGGTTTGATGAATTGTGTGGCATATATGAACCTATCGCCATTTCAAAGCGCATAGTTTATTGGTGGGTCAAAGCTTTTAAAGATAAATCATCGGTCAAAGATGATACCTGTGTTGGAACGCCAAAGACCTCCATCACCAAGGCAACCACCGCTGCTGTAAAGGCAGCAGTCAAAGAAGATGCGCGACTGTCGGTGAAAGAGATAGCTAAATGCACTGGCATATCAGAAGGCAGTGTGCATACTATCCTGACAAAGTATTCTGGCTTTAGAAAATTTGCCCTAGGTGGGTGCCCCATTTGCTCACTGAGGACCAAAAGAAGCAACCCCTTAAATGCGCCCAACAGTTCTTGAAAAAATACAAAAACTGTGACCCCCACAAGTTATTTCTAAATTCCAGTGCTGGTAATCCCTTAATTTCTAATGGGTGACGAAACCTAGGTGCACATGCTTGAGCCACAGAGAAGAGCTGATAACAAACCGTGGAAGCGCAAAGATCAAAAGCACCCCTGTATTGCCAGAAGAACCGTCAGCTCCAAGAAGATGCATGCTATCTTCTTCAATTCTAATGGGCCAGTGGTTCAAATGGCTTGTCCTTCCGGTCATACAGTCATTGGGCAATTCTATAGGAACCCTGTACTAAAGAAAGTGAAGGCATTCTACAATAATATGAAGTGTCCAAGCAAAGGTTGGTCAGGAGTGCATCTGATCCATGACAGTGCCTCCACTCACAAGTCTGAGGTTGTGAGGTCGTATTTGGCTGCTGAAAATGTTGAAATTGTAAATCATCCTCCCTATTCTCCTGACCTGAGACCATGTGACTTTTTCTTGTTTCGAAAGCTCAAGAAAATGCTTTCTGAAAAGATATATAAGTCCAGAAGTGCACTTGGCAGCGCGATTTATCAGTGCTCCAACAGGTACCCAAAGAAGACTACCAAGCAGCTTTTAGAAATTGGATCCAAAGGTTACAAAAATGCGTTTCGGCAGAGGGGGGTACTTTGAGGGCCTGCAATAGGAAAAAAAAAATTAAATGGAGCATCTAGGAAATAACACCCCAGTGACAAAACTTTTTGAAGGACCCTCATATTTACCAATAAAACATGTCAAAACACTTACAGGACTGGTGGGTCAAAATAAGGACAATTCTACCTTGTTGCATTTATGAGTTACCTGCCCTTGCCAAAATTTTGTGTTCAGGCTGAAACTCTTTGAACATTTGACTTACCGTATTCGCCCTAATTACCGCACCGTGCGCTTAGTTTTTTCAAAATCGTGTCAAAAAATCATGGTGAAAAATCTACCTAATTAGCGCACACTCGATGCAAAAGCAGTAGCTTCCAAGATGATGCATACTGATATTTAATGGGACGGAAAAGGGTACTAAAGCATTGCCTTCACTGTTGAAGAAATAACGTATTTTTTTTTATAGATTTACTGTGAGAGCTTCCAGGGAGAGGTTACTGTAAAGCGTGCCCTTATGTATTTACTTTTCAAAAATAGCTTTAGTGTGCGCTTATAGGAGCATGTGCGGTAATTAGGGCGAATACGGTATTTGATTTATGATCTTGAACTTCACAGGTGGATTCAACACCATGGGACAATATGGCTTACACAATTGCTTAATTGATGAGATATCTGCCCTTGCCAGACTTTGGTGTCTACTGTTTAGACTTACTTCTCATAAAAAGTATGCAATGGTGTATATTGATAAAGAGAAGTTCTTGAACAGTTCTTGAGCAGTTCAAAATGTGAAGAACAGTTCAAGGACACCTGTTCTCTTAGTGGTTGAAACATGTTCATGAATAAGTTCTGAATAGTTAGATCCTTTGGCAGCAAAGAATACATAAAATAAATGAAAATAGCAGACTCGCTTTTATTCAATCTGTTCATGACCAGTACTGAAATGTGCAACACCTGCCACGCCCTTTAGCACCGGCTTCAGCAGTACTCTATTTTCAAAATGTACTTGATGATTCCAAAGGCCGGCCATGCACTATGATGTTGTACTGATAGATGTTTTACGACCACCACACGGCACAACACCAGCTGCAGTGAAGTACGCAAGAATAATGTTCTGGAACAGTTCTTGAACAGTTGAAGAACTGTTTCTCTTGAACTGTTCAAGAAATGTATATGAGCTGCTCTTGAAGTGTTCAAGAATGGACCAAGAACATTTTAAGAAATATTAAATTTGACAGTTTTTAAGAACATGTGTTCTTGAATTTTTAAGAACAATGTATTCTTGAAAAGTTCTTAAAGACTGTTCTTGAATAGTTCAATAACAGAAGGTCTTTAAAGAGTTCAAGAACTGTTGTTTGAGAACTTCATTCTTGAACTGTTTAAGAACATTTTTTATTACCTGTTCTTAAAAATTGTCCAATTTAACATTTCTTAAAATGTTCTTGAACTTTTCTTGACCACTTTAAGAGGAATTCATGTCAGTTCTTGAACTTTGTTCTTGAACTGTGGAAGAACTTTTCTTGAATTGTTCCTAAAAATTCAGCAGGGGCTGGTAAATAAAAAATAACCCTTGTCCTGCTGAATGGGGATATGTCTTATCTTGCAAACAATGTAGATCAAGATCAGATGGCTTCTGAAGAAGCCATCTGATCAGGATCTTCATTGTTTGTAATTCAGTTTATGAATTTGTTGCAATGATTTGCATCAAGAAATCTGATTGTTTGATAATCTGTGGTGGGTGTGGCATATTTAAATATTCAGCAGGTCAAGGGTTAAAGACCTTGATCATCAGCATCTGATTCTATTGGTCATTAAATCTACACAAAACCTTCAATTTGCATGCGGTTTTATTTGATTGGTCAGTGATAATCACATGGACAACGGCAGTAAATGAGCAGCAGTATTTGTAAAGTTGGTCCTACTGACAAAAAAAGGCAGGAAATATGTAGTGTCCACCTATTTGTAGATATCATGGTATTTAAAGGGCATATCATTTAACCGCTAAGTAATAAAAACCCTATATCAATATTTTGAATCTTAACAAAAGATATTTACGCACACGAATGCAACAATGCTTGAAATAAACATGCTAAACAGGTGTAACAATCCCTTTGTTTTTATTTAAGTGGTAGTTAATTGCCCACTATACTTTGTTGATCTATAAACATGATACATTGGAACATATTAAACTTTGTTATGCTATCCCAAAAGACAAAACTAGCCGAATGTAAAATAATCATTATTATAAAACAAGAAAACAAATTTCTCTTGATCCAAATTAACTGTTACAAAATTTCAACCAGCATGATATTTTTACCCATTTTGTACTGAATGGAACCTTTCATCTTACATATAGCAAAAAAATGAGGAATTGGAGAAATAGATTGGGCTGCATGATGCTTTCACGCAGAGCTAAAACCGACTGCACACGAGTACTGGTGTATGCGTGTGTGAATTCGGGTTTAATGTCGCTTTCAACAATTTTTCAGTCATATCACGACGGTGTCTGGTTGCGACAGGGAGCTCAATGCTCACTTTTATAGTGCTGTCTCACTGAAGTATCATGTCCCAGACACAATACATGATACTACACCCAGTCACATTATCCTGACACTGGGTACCAGTCCTAGCTCTACCCCGTAAATCTGAGTGCCAAGGGAGGAGGAGCTAGTACCATTGGTAACGACTTTGGTATGTCGCGGCCCGGGATCGAACCCGTAACCTCCCGTTCCCCAGAGCAGACACTCTACCAACTGAGCTATCGGGGCCAGTGAACACGAGTACTGGTAAACCCCTTAGAAGGTCTAAGCCTGCCAAGGAAAAGTGGTGCTAGTCCTGTCCATGTATACAAACCCTATTGTTTCCATTGGGCGGCAGGGATTGAGATGTTATTTCATCACAATGTCGGGTAAAAGTCCCACAAAATTGGAAGTAACGTCTCCAAAATGGGTGCACAACATCTCGTCGAAAGACATCTCGCTGATACGACATCTGGTCAAGTACAACATTCCCTCTCTGTAATGTTTCGTCGAGTATAACGTTTGGTCGAAAAAAAATATCAAGTACGACAATCCGTGGAAAAATTCCACTAAGAAAAAAGCTTAAGAAATCAATGAACCGATCAAAGATCAACATACAACAGTGTTCACGCTTTGTTTACCTGGACAAACTCGATTGAATGGTCGCTGAGTGACCTGGTATTGTTATGGTGCAATATAGATTATAACTATTAAGGATACACTTAACTCTGAGAATGGTGAAAGAATCCTTATTTTTGCCACTGAATCTACAATTAGAAACTTTGGGCAAGAAAAACATGGTATGGTGAAGGAACCTTTCATGTGGCACCCCAGCATTTTCATCAATTGTATACCCCCTCTAAACCAATGGATTACAAACTCCCCTGCTGTACACGGTATTTGGAAGTTGAAAATAAAACACCTCATATTTCAAATAGGCCGAAACGACTCGTAACTGTTTTCAACCTTTTGCCAATCGAACATGAAAATATTTGGCTCTTCAATATCGGAGGTACAAACAATGTAAAAAGTAGCTTTTTATCAGAAAGGGCAGGGATTCGATATTTTCAACAAATTTTCGACGGATTCGACAAAAATTCGGCAAAAGGTCGTATTCGACCTAACATTATATTCGACTAGATGTTATAGAGACCAAATGTCGTACTCGACGAAACCTCCTATAGAGGAAATGTTATGGAAGATGTCTTTCGACTAAATGTCATGGAAAAGTCCAAAATGACCGAAATAGTATTGATGGGGATGTTAAACCTCAATTCAAACAAACAAACATAGCAAACAAGAGGGCCATGATGGCCCCTGGATCACTCACCTGATCCATAGGGTATCAAGTGGGCCCCTGGGAGAGCCATTATTGGCCTGGGCTATAATATGAATAATCACGATAGTGGTCTAAAAGGTGAAGCTTCATACCAAATATCAAAGACCAGAGCCTTCTGGTTCAGACAAGAAGATTTTAAAAAAAATTTCCTTATAAAGGTCTATTTAAACCTTGGGGTCCCCGGGGCAGGCCATTTTTAGCCCCAGGGCTATATTTTGAACAATCTTGGTAGAGTGAGTGAGTTTTAGTTTTACGTCCCACCAACAGCTAAGGTCATACAGAGACGGGACCTCGGTTTAAAGACTCATCCGAAAGTCTGGAGAAGCCCGTGATCGATCCTGCGATCCCTGGTATACAAGGCGAGTAGCGTAACCACTGCACCACGGAGGCTTCTACAATCTTGGTAGAAAATCCACAAGACAAAGCATCATACCAAATATCAAAGACCTTGGCCTTCTGCTTTCAGAAAAGAAGATTTTCAAAGGTTTCCATTGCCTTGACTTCTATTTCCTAGGGCTATAATTTGAACAATTTAGATGAAGCTTCACACCAAATATCAAAGACCTGGGCCTTGCGGTTTCAGAGTAGACGATTTTTTTAAAATTCCCTATATAAGTCAATGTAAAAACTAAGGGCCCCGGGGCGGGGACATTTTTGGCCCAAGGGCTATGATTTGAACAATCTTGGCAGAAGTCCACTAGATGAAGCTACACACCTAATTTCAAAGAACTGGGCCATGCGGTTTTGGAGAAGAAGATTTTTAAAGACTTTCCCTGTATAAGCCAATGTAAAACCAAAGGGCCCTGGAGGGAGACATTTTTCGCCCTAGGCCTATAATTTGAACAATCTTAATAGAGGTCCACTAGATGAAGCTAAACACCAAATATCAAAGACCTGGGCCTTGTGGTTTAAGAGAAGAAGATTTTTAAAGATTTTCCCTATGTAAGCCTATGTAAAACCAAAGGCCGCTGGGGCGGGGGCATTTCTGGCCCCAGGGCTATAATTTATACAAACAAAGTAGAGGTCCACTAGATGAAGCTTCATACCAAGTATCAAAGACCTGGGCCTTGTGGTTTCAGAGAAGATTTTAAAGATTTTCACTTTATAAGCCTATGTAAAACCATAGGCTGAGCTGGTTACTGGGCATGCATAGGCATAAGCAGTTAACCAGCTAAGTAGACATTTTTTCACCAGGAACTGACAAATGCCCTTAATTCTTGAATCAGCAGAAGTTAGAGAATGACCATAGTAAAGATTTCATGAGCAATCTCTTTAACCCTTGACCTGCTGATTATTTATATATGCCACACCCACCACTGCTTATCAACCAATCAGATTTCTTGATGCAAATCATTGCAACAAATTCATAAACTGAATGACAAACAATGAAGATCCTGATCAGATGGCTTCTTCAGAAGCCATCTGATCTTGATCTACATTGTTTGAAAGATACGACATATCTGGACTCAGCAGTACAAGGGTTAATGCAAGAATTTTGCCGAACCAGGTGGGGATCAAACCCGTAACTCCTTGATAACCATTAGGACTGCATAATTCAGAGCTTGACCATGGATACCAATAGTACTGATATATGTTAAAATTTATGCTTGTCTATGACATTTACTGTAGTAATGTGCCAAGTTTGGGATAGTTTCGTGTGATTTTAAACATTAATATACATCATGATTGGAGATTAAAACCATGTTTTTATTTACTGCCAGCAATCAGAGCCAGTAAATAATAATAAAATTTGTAAGCCCAAAGAAATTACTGAATTTTATCACTTAAATAATATAAATCATCAGATATTTATCACTCAGAAATATTTAATAGTTTGCTGATAGCTTGACTATGCACAATTGTAGTATACATAACTTGGCTACCCCATGAGCTTTTTAAAGTCGTGAAGCCCATGTTGCCTTCAAAATTCAGTTACATACCGTAAAAATCCTAAAAATTCGGACACCTTGAGGACTTGCTGTAATTCTCCTAAAATTTTAACAAATTTGTTTCATAATCCAGCAAGGCATCCAAAAGGTGCAAGCGGATTGGCAAACAGTGTAGACCCTGAACAGACTGCTCCATTTGGAGCAGTCTGATCTGGGTCTGCACTGTTTGCAAAGGCATGTACGTCCAAATACTTATGATCACGTATTTAGTGGAAGCACTCCCCTGAAAAATATTTGTGTCCCTTATCAAACAGGAGTCTACCCTTACAGAAAAGAATTCACTCCTGAAGACCAAATTACAGTGAAATTCCTATATTAAGACCACCTTTGGGATTGTTCAAAAGTGGTCTCTTACTAGTCCAAGGTACTAGGTGCAGAAAATAGAAGCAAGAAAAACTGAAACTTTTACATATGTTTTAGAAGAAGTAAGCTGCAGTACCATTATGACCCTAAGTACTGGGACACACAGGCCTAAACAAACAGTGCAGAACCAGATCAGACTGCTCCTCACTATGCTGAGCCCTGATACACCCTTTCTGGAAACAGTACAGATCCAGATCCTTCTCTGAAGTCAACTGATCAGGATCTACCTTATCTTCCATTCTGCTTCAAAATGTTTGTTTGATTTGAGGTTTAACATCCCCTTCAACACTGTAAAGGTCATTTTGGAGACGTTGCTTCCAATTTTGTGGGACTTTTACCCGACATTGAGATGAAATGACATCTCAAGCCCTGTCGCCCAATGAAACCAATAGGGTTTATTAGCATGGACGATCCGCCTCGCACCAGGGTTCCTGGACAGGCTTAGATCCTCTAAGCGGTTTACCAGTACTAGTGTGCAGGCCGGATTCAGCTCTGCGTGGAAGCATCATGCAGCCCATATATTTCTTCAAGCCCCTATGGGCAGGGGCCACGCTTCAAAATGTACTAATTGAAATTGTGCAACACAAACTGCTGAAAATTGGGAAGGAGTGTAGCATATTGACATATCCAGCATGGTGATGTGTTTGAGCGTGTGTTCAAGTTTTACGTCCCACCAACAACTAAGGTCATTATGGAGACCTCTAGTTTATGAGTTCAGAAGCTCACCCATGGTGAAAGTTAACCCTTGTCCTGATGAATATTTAAATATGCCACACCCGCTACTGATTATCAACCGATCAGATTACTTGATGCAAATTATTGTTACAAATTCATAAACTGAATGACAAACAATGAAGATCCTGATCAGATGGCTTTTTCAGATCTGGATCTTCATTGTTTCAAAGTTAAGACATATCCGGGCTCAGCAGCACAAGGGTTAAGATATTGTACTGGAACTGAGGGCAAGGGTTGAAATTTCATAAACTCCAGAGTTGAAGCCCCACTGTAGTTTTACTACTGGACGTCCCAAGGTGATCGTTCTTTTGCAGTGTCTTAAGTGTTATTTGGCTTTGTGCCGTTGGTTCATGTTTCATCTGTTTTTGTGTGTGCCTCCATGTCACTTGAGACAGCTGTATTCTTGGATTGTGGCCTTTCTTGAGTAACCTTTTCTTGTTTTAAGAACAGACCCA
The DNA here is from genome assembly GCA_963580285.1 of Lucinisca nassula. NCBI lineage: Eukaryota > Metazoa > Mollusca > Bivalvia > Lucinida > Lucinidae > Lucinisca > Lucinisca nassula. The sequence goes on along the minus strand of OY757016.1, from coordinate 98,884,788 downwards.
ATTTGTGTGGAGGTATCGGTTTACACTGCTGGAAGACAATAAAGTTATCGCCCTTGCTAGAGGGCTAAGATCAGGTCATTAATGAGAATAGTTTTGAGATAATCTTTCTTATTTCTCTATAGAGTGTTCGAGTTTTACATCCCACCAACAGCTAAGGTCATACGGAGATGGGACCTCAGTTTAAAGACTCATCCGAAAGTCTGGAGAAGCCCGGGATCGATCCTGCGATCCCTGGTTTACAAGGCGAGTAGCATAACCACTACACCACGGAGGCTTCTTCTTATTTCTCTATAAAAACATAATTATGCTACCTCAGTTACCTGGGTACTTCTTAGAACTGCCTCATCGAGGTGATTCAAACCAGCACTCATGTCAAATGTGAGGTGCCAAGTTCTGCAACAGAAGCTCAGGTGGGGTTTTCTCCAGGTACTCCTGTTTTTACAAAACCTCTGATTAACATTCTGCTTGAAATAAGTGAAATAACCTTGACATGACTGTTATCCCAAACCAGCTCATTCTCCAAAAAAGTCTCCACAGCTTGCTTAACTGGGCAAGTCCAGACCTACGATTCTATTTCACTGGACAAAAACATTATCACAATTCCTGTGAAACCTAACGTAAGGCTCCTAAGTATTGGGACAGCAGTGATTTTTTTACAAATTTTGCATTATGAGTCCTGGGACCCACTGGGTCCAGAATTAATGCATCCCAGACCCAAACCATGCATCCAACCCAGGACCCATTGTGAAACCTTCTTTTGCACCCTAGAGTAAGTCTTGTAGTCTGGAATGCATGAATTCTGGATTGTAGCAATGCCTGATCATTGCCCGTTTTCAGTTTTATTTAAACTTGTGTATATACCGTATCAGGCGTGTATTACCCGCAGTTATTTTTCCCTCCAATTACAGGCCCAAGTTCAGTGTGCGGGTAACCCGCCCAAATTATTTTTGGACCATTTTATTTTTACTTTTGTCAGCTGAAAATACGATGCATCTCATGTTATGCTCTATCCTTTTACAATTCCCGACATAAATAACGTTTAATTGAATAATTGTCCACTCAATTTTACTTACACATGAGTAATATAACAATCACCATTACTAAGCAAGCCCGATTTTTGTGAGTATTATTCCTAAAACTCTGATTTTAAACGAAATAAACAAGCAAGTTCATTGCGAACATCGAATTCCGGCATCCAAACTGCGGCCCACAAACCACCGTTAGATTTTTCCTGCACGCGATCGGTAAATGACGTCATCGGACCCCAGCAACCTCAGACGTGTCTATTGTTTTATCTTAATGGGGCATATCGTTTTCATAAAAAAATTTTTGGAAACGGTTAAGGTAAAAAAAATCTCGATAGCAAAACGGTTGTGGAAAACAGTGCTTTCAGTAAGCTCCGTGTCAATAACCAACAACAACATATAGATGTGTTAACACAAATTACAGCGTTCAACTTTTCTCGCCAAGCGTCTGCTATTTGGCGCCAAAACATAACCATTCACGAGATAGTAGAATAGTCGTAGCAACTCGTCTAAGGAGCAATTAAATAATTTTCACATTGATTGCGGATTAAATTTTATGATTGGGGAATAAACGCAAACTAGAGACATAAGTTGACCATATTTTCACACCTTATCGACACGCACCGCGGGGTAGCAATTATATGACAGGGATTAACAATAGTGTCATAATTGAATCGTTATAAATTATCAAACAGTTTTAATCCATATCAGACGTCTGGGTTTTATTAAATATTGTACTTAAACACACTTTTTGCATTCCGAAAACGAAAGTAAGAGTTCATAAAGCAAGCGTACATTCATCCGAGAATTTTTATGCGTCCCAGGACCCGCCGCCGATATTTTTATGCGTCCTCTGGCGAAATTATGCGTACAGGACGCAGGACGCACGCCTAAAAAAATCACTGGGACAGGCGGCCCCTAGCAACCAGTGCAGACCCAGATCAGAATTGATCAGGGTATACACCATTTGCCATGCCGTCTGCACCTTTTGGAATTGTTGGATCATGAAACAATTTTTTTTTAATTTTAGGAGAATTACAGCAAGACCTCAAGGTGTCCAAATTAGGATTTTTACGGTATTCCAATCTAACAATGACATTTCGCATTGACACAAACAGCAACCAAATTTAACCCATGTCCTGCCGAACATGACAACCCCTATCCTTGAAGACAAAGATGCCATCTGACCAGGATCTATATTGTCTGTCATTCAGTTTGTGAATTTGTAACAAATTATCTAACTGGTGGACAAGAAGCATCTTTGTATAGGTCATGTACCTGACCTTAAACTAACGGTATGCAGCTTTATGTAACGATATCCATGTGACACACTGACCAACCCTACTGGGTACTTCAATCACATTACAGAATTACATAAAAATATTGCCAGAATCTAGTGTTTCTGCCAACAGATCAAAACCTGGCGTGATTAAGTGCCAAGAAAAACTCTAAGAGCAGATAACAACCTATTCCTTTTTTTTAAATTTTCAGTGAAAAAAGCTTGTAGTCAAGTACCAGTACTCGTTTTAGGTCAGTTTTTTATCTCTGCGTAGAAGCATCATGTAGCCCAATCTAGTTCTCAATTAGCCCTGATGGTAGGGGCGCATTGGAACAGTATGTAGACTAACAACACTGTTAGTTTTGAACAATTGATCCCAGGGGCCAATTGTTCAAAGCTTTGTTAGCTTAACCCTTTTTGTACCAAATGGACTCTTCCTCCTTATATATTGCAGGGGTACTTTTCAAAATTTAGGGGTGTCAGGTTGTGTTTTCATTAAAATTTAATTGGAAAATGACTGAACTTTTAGCAAACAGTGGAGGCCCTGATCAGACGCCGCATTCTGCGGCGTCTGATCACGGCCTGCACTGTTTGCCAAGGTACCCATTTTGGGGTTTCCGATACCAAATGGGTTAAAGAGCTTGTTAGTGGTCAAATTGTTAAGTGTTCTGTGAGTAGCTTTTGTAAATGCAAAAGCTCCTCATTTTTTTTTTCAGCAAAAATATTTGTCAGTATGCCATATTTAATGATTTAAGTTTTAACGATATGTTAACTAAAATTAAAAAATGTTGTTAGTTTTCAAAAACTGGCCCCACTTCTTTAAGCAAACAGTGTAGACCCTGTTTTGCCAATGTCCCATATTCGGGAGGTTATCAAATCTACTGGATAAAGAATTAAAGAATTAACTGTCTCCTATATGAACAAAAATAAATTGAAACCATTATAATTATAGAAAAATGATTTTTGTTTGTTTGTTTGAGTTGAGGTTTCAGCACTATTTTTGCCATTTTGAAGACGTTGCTTTCAGTACCCGACATTGAGATAAGTAGTCCTTTTTCTATATAATCTATATACTTGTTTTGTGTATCAGGTTGGGTTTTCTTCAAAATTTATTTAGAAAATGACTGAACTTTTAGCAAACAGTGTTGGCCTTGATCCTGACCATACAAAATGGGTTAAGATATACCAAGAAAATTCGCATCTGAAAATATTGCGGGTTTATGTCATCTTTCAAATTTTTCAAACATGTTTTTACAAGCAGGCAAACAATGTAGATCCAGATCAGACTGCTCCTAGAGGAGTTGGCAACAATGCCCTAACATATTTAGTACCAGAAACCCCAAAACGGGTACCCTGGCAAACAGTGCAGGCCTAGATCAGACGGCACAGATTGCGGCGTCTGATCAGAGCCTACACTGTTTGCAAAAAATTCAGCCATTTTCCAAATCAATTTTGAAGAAAACACAACCTGTCACCCCTAAATTTTGAAATGGACTCCTGCTATATATAAGGAGGAAGATTCCATTTGGTATTAAAAGTAACAGGCAACCAACAAAGCAGACATCAAATGCTTGGTTCTAGAATCGTACAATAAACCTATCATACCTGACTTGGTGAATATGAATGACACCTACGATATCCCATAAAGCCACTGTTATGGTAGGCCTCTGTTACTTGAAGTGACAATGAGCGTGTCATGTCAGGTCGTCCTACGTCTGTCGACACGTACTGCATATGGGGATCCAATACTTCGTTACCAACACTTCCTGAATCCACAATGTCTTCACGATCTACGTCAACAGACCTGTGAGAAAAATCATCTGATCTGTGACGTCTGCTGTCTGATCTGTGACTCAAATTGTCTGGCCTTCCTTCATAATCAGAGCTTTGTGGCTTATTTCTGAACAGTTTTACTTCATCTGATTTCTGACTTCTTGCCATCTTCTCTATTTCAACATTCAAATAACAATTTTTCATTTCATACCTTGGAAATTTTGTACCATTTGATACTTGTCTTCTTTTAAAATACTCTGTTTTCAAATCCCAATTTCTTTGTAAAATATCCATTTCTCTGTGGTGTCCTCTGTTAAGAAAAATGTCGGGAAAAATGTTTCTTTCATATTCATAAGCATTTGTTGTATAATAAAAGTCTGCATCATACAGGTTCTCCCTATCACAAACTCTTCTCTGAGAGGAGCATCCGTTTCTACTATTATGGTAAAAGTCATCTAGATTTTTCTGAGAATATTCACTCTCAAACCCCGGGGTTGTCACTTGCACTAATGATGGAATATGTACTAAACCAGCACCTGATGGATATTTCCCAACATAATCCAATGCTCTTGTAGCATTTCTGTCATACTCGCTAGCTCCAGTATTGGTGTTGGTGTCGCTGTTGAAACTGTTCCATCCGCTGAGGTGATGGCTGCCACTCATCAAATGAATCATTGTATGTATTATAAAATTTTATTGCACTTTTGCTGTATTAATTAACACCTTAACATACAGTGGCGACAATTAGCATACGCTGACATAGGATAATGAAATGTGTTGTGTCATGTGGAAATGTGTCTTTGGAAATTGTGTGCACAGCGAAGACTCTGATCAGACTGCTCATTCATGCAGTCTGATAAGGGTCTTTGCTCTGCACTGTATGGATGCCCCTTGACCAACAGCTACCTTAGGCTGCATTCTAACTTAGTTCATAGGCAGCACTGACTTGAGACTTTGACGACAGCGCACATGCTCGAACATATCGTTTAATTTGTAACAACTGTGAGATGATCCCTATCACAAGAAAGCCCTTTATCGGGATTCTGCGACCAGTCAACATGTAGATCAACCCTTTTTTGACAAAATTCCCTTCAGTGGAAATCTTAGGTTCTACAGTTATATGGACAGCAAAGTTTACAGTTGCACTAAAAAAGATGAGCAGGCTGACCGAAAGCCTTCAATGACCAACAGATGCTTTCCTGCAATGCTTTTCATATTAACCTATTCAGTGCCAGAAATCCCAAAACGGGTTCCCTGGCAAACAGTGCAGGCCCAGATCAGCTGCCACAGAATGGGGCGTCTGATCAGGGCCTCCACTATTTTCTAACAGTTCAGCCATTTTCCAAGCACATTTTGATGAAAACACAACCTGACACCCCTAAATTTTGAAATGAACTCCTGCTATATATAAAGAGGAAGATTCCATTTGGTACAAAAAGGGTTAACGAGACCTACTCCAAAATAAAAAGACTGTCAACAGGAAAAACACTTTTGTACTGCTTTCAATAAAGGAAAAACACAATCCCAATAATGACTGCACCACTATAAATGACAAGAGGGCTTTCCGACAATCTATTTAAATGAGCGCATAATTTCGTTTGTGTCCCAGTGCCCTAAAATTTTACATCAACTAATTCATGTGTGTTTTCTAATCAGATCAAAACACCTTTCAGCAATAAAGTCATCAAAAAAATAAATCTAGTAGCAAAGGTGTTTTTAATAATATATCCTGTAGCAAACTGACAAACATTAAATCATATATATGAGCCTAGCCCAGAGAAAATTATAAATATGAGACACTATCTTCCTGCATCCAGTTAAGGCAGAATCATGGCTTAAATGGCTACATGTTTTCTTAAATGAAACCTTGAGCCATATTAATGCCTCATGTGGACATGCAAAGATTGTGATCAGACTGCCTATATTACAAATCCAATTCTCATATGGTTGACTCATAATAATGTACATAAAACAATGTCATCGCACTTCCCTTAAAACATAAAGTAAAGGACATTAAAATCCCTAGACTGATTTAATCATTAATTTTGCTCAAAGTTCTGTAATTTGTCTGAATCTTATAACCTGTGAAATTTACTTTTTATTCAGGTTTTGATATCAAACAAGAAAAATATAATGTATCTATCTAAATATATGACTAGGTATAATACTGTCTGACAATTTCATGACACCAGTTTAGGAGTCACAAAAGAAGATAAAAGATAATTTTCCATATTTCTTGCTAGAAACATACATTGTGAGTACGAATGTTTGAATTGCCTCACTGCGGCTATTCTAACAAGCACACAGAACATATTTTTAATGGAGCAATAAGAAAAATTATCCCAAAATTATCCTATGTACTTTTTCTTGTCTGGAACAACCATAAAAACATAACAATCTGGACACCTTGAGGACATGCTGTAATTCTCATAAATTTTAACGAATCCAACAAGTATTACAAGGGGTGCAGATAGTTCAAAGCAAACAGTGTAGATCCTGATCAGACTGCTCCTGAAGGAGCAGTCTGATCAGGATCTACACTGTTTGCTTTGAACTATCTGTCCCCTGAAGGAGCAGTCTGATCAGGATCTACACTGTTTGCTTTGAACTATCTGTTCCAATACTTAGGATCATTAGGGTATACGACAATGCTTTGATAAATGAAGATCAGTCTTCAGAAGTCAATTTCAACAATTTAACAGGTGATCAATTAACGGTGTATGAATATATCACAGCAAAACATATTCCAATATCTATTACTCTGTCCAGATTTTTTGGCTACCATAAATTTTTTTTAAAATTCGCACTTGCAGTCAGGTCAAGAAGATGACATGCACAGACAATGGTAAAATTGTCAAGAAATATGTTAGGTTTTACCCATTCACCTTTTTGTGATATTATAAACCCTTTTATCATATGATGTCGCATCTGAGAATATAATAACGCCATGGATTATATTCGGTAATCCACTAGTTGATTAAATATGCAAACTAGTTAGATACACCTCGTAACATTACATGTATGACGTCCTTAATGATGTTGCATTTACTAATTGCAGAATATTGACATTTTTGTAAAAAAAATCATGAAATAAATGTGTTTTTGATGTCATATGATAAATAGAATCTTGCATTCTTGCTCATGAATTATTAAATTTATAAAACTTGTTGAGGAAAAGGGATAAAATGCTCAATGAGGCCTGGCATTTTATCCCTTTTCATCAACTCGTTCAATAAATTCTATAATACATCAACCCTCATGTAAGATCCTCTATTTAACGCTTTTGACGTGTTCAGATGTCTATATGCAAACAGTGCAGATCCAGACGAGATGCCTCAAAATGAGTGGTCTTATCAGGAGCTACACTGTTTGCCAGCCAGTTTAAGTTACACATGTGGAACATCTATTTGCAAATTTGGACACATTCCAAAATCGAATATCACAAAAACACATCCATACCATTCTGACCCCCTTGAAGTCAGAACCCCACCTTTATATAGTAACCGGGGTTTACAGGAGTAAACCTTATTTCTGCTGCAGAAATAAGAAAAATATTTTTTATCTTAAATTTGTTGTTGTTTTTTTTTTTCGACAGAACAATTTACATGGATGGAAGAGCCCCCTTCAGAAACTCGGGAGTGAAAGGATTGAGTAACTTGCAATTAAGGGGAATGGGAACACCTTCAGGGGAGACAACTCCTGCAAAAGTATTGTCTCCCATGTCAATAGGGGTCAACTCTTAACCCTTATCTTGCTGAATATTTATTTAAGCCACACCCATTTCTGTCTATCAGCCAATCAGATTACTTGATGTAATTTATTGCTACAAATTCATAAACTAAATGTCAAACAGTGCAGATCCTGATCAGATGGCTTCTTCAGAAGCCATCTGATCTGGATCTACACTGTTTCCAAAGATAGGGGTTGTCGTGAACAGCAAGATAAGGGTTAAAGGAAAGAATTTGCACCTGTGAGGAGCAAGAGTATGTAGTGTATTCCAGAAGCTACTGTAAAAATCCCAAAAAAATGAGTACACCTTGAGGACTTGTCGTAATTCTCCTAAAATTTTAACAAATTTAATTTTAACAAATTTGTTTCATGATCCAGCAAGGCGAACAAAAGGTGTTGACAAAATGGCAAACAGCGTAGACCCTGATTAGAGTGTTCCAGTTTGATCTGTACCAATATTTAGGATCATTACAGTAATTGTTGCTAAAAACCTTTTGAATGACACTCATTCCTTCACATTTTGATATAACTGTTTCCAAATATGGCAATCCGATTGCATACCAGCCAAGTCTAAAAGACCAGAAGCTTCCAAGACAAGCAAAAAAAGATGAGAAAAAAAAGCGCCTCTGCAAAACATCAGGACAACCAGCTTTATAATTCTTATCCCCTTGATTTTTGTTTGTTTGATTTGAGGTTTAACATCCCTGTCAACACTGTAAAGGTCATTTTGGAGACGTTGCTTCCAATTTTGTGGGACTTTTACCCGACATTGAGATGGAATGACATCTCAAGCCCTGTCGCCCAATGAAACCAATAGGGTTTATTAGCATTGTTACGAGATGGAATAGGAAACCTCTCTGGTGCTTATGCACATCTAAATTATTTTAGTAGATATATGGTAGGGCGGTGCGAGTGAAATATTTTAGGTGAAATATGGTACGCAAACTGTGCTGCTCCATGAACAAGTCATGCACATATCATACGATGTATGCATGAGTGGTTTATTGAGAGCTGTTTTTACAATACAGGGGGCCGCTATAAGGCCGAGTCCTATAGAATTTGCCTAAAAATCGCCAACCGCCAAATTGTGCCATATATGATTTTTATTCCCGTCACGTGTTGTGTGGGTGTTCGTTTTGACAGGAGTCATGTCATTGATTATAGGGTCGTTTCATCAATTTTTCCTATGGGAAATATACTATTTGAACGCAAATCCATTATCTACTCGATTTTTGCTATCTAGCTTTATTTGTGGCCGGTATCTCCACCTTGCCACGAATTGAGCAAGGTAATATGAGTATAGGCATGATTTTCTGGTAGTATTCATAGATATATAAACCCTGAGAAAAACGAACACTTTAGCAGCAGGTCAAGTTGTAACGTATACCTACAACATCGTATCGGGAAATAGAAAGTATATTGAAAGGTATGTTTTTGTATGAACATGCTTGTAGGTTTTGGAGGGGTTTACTTCTAGTATACCCCAACTTTCTGAAGCCTATTCTGAATTCACTGTTGTGGCCTGTAGTGATTAGGCTACTAGCTTTGCCAGCTAGACGTCGCAGGATTGATCCCAGGCTTCTCCAGTAGTAGAATGAGTCTTTCTAAGTGAGGTCCTGTCTCATGCTGACCCTAGATGTTGGTGAGACGTAAAGTTTGGACACCCGCTCATTCTAGATTCATTTAGGCTTTTAGACCCCTTTTGTAGAATGTAATTAATAAACGCCGGGTCACTTGTTTGATCCATGACTTTTGACTAGCTGTGGTTAGAAAACCGTGGTTCCGTCCCAATATGATATTAGGTGTAGAGGGGACGTAAACTTAAGACGGGTTTAACCATATCTTCGTCATCAGGGCAAACTCTTACAAGAGCCTGTTGGGTTATCCGTGATGATGAACCGTAATGAATTTTATTTTACAAGCATGTTCACGTTGATTAGAAATAATTTTGTTCAAGAAGAATTACGAGTTCATTTTGTAATGATGCCGTTTTTGTCTGATAACTCAGTTTGTGCATGTATGTACATATAAAGAACGTGATGATGATAAGTGGGAGTATTTGGTCGCCACACGTCATAACGGCCTGAGCGGCGGGGATGACGTCAGCTGCGTCATCGGCGTCGCGAGGACGGTTGTGACGGGGTGCCTACCAAATACAGAGAGAATTTACGGCAAACAGTGTTGGCCCTTATGAGACACTAACAAATGTTGTGGATTATAGATGAAAATCTTCTGTTGTAGTTTCTATCTGTTATTAATGTATTGAATTTGTGAATAGCTATATTTATGAGCCGTGTCGCGGAGAAGGATATGAAATAGAGATTGTTATGTTTCCTGTAATTGGCAGCTGACCAGGTAGCGCAAAGGCGTGGTCTGTTCAATTGCCTCTTACTTGTGATAATGTAGTGAGCACAAATTTGATGAGTATTATGCTCAGTAGTAGTGAGCATTAATTGATTTCTGTAGTGCTCGATCAGTAAGGAAACATGAACTTTGAGTATTATTGTGTCAAGCGCTGGGTGCTGATAATTTGATGCACAGTCAAGTTGAGTTCTGCTGTACGGTTATTTGTCGCATGCACTAATCAGCCTGTATGTCTGGTCGGCGCATGCGCAATAACAGTATATGCATGAACATATTCTTACTTCTCCGGGAGGGGGATCATGATATAGCATGTATGTTTTGTGACTCGTGTCTTAGTCCAGTTATCGTAATTTGCAGGCACAACAATGTGTGACCTGCTGCTCCCTGCTTCATAGCAGCAGGTACTGGTACGACGCTAGGCGTTAGGGTCCAGCAAGGGCGGACAGACCGCCGTAATCAGCGTAGACCAGAATCAGAATCATTGTTCATTGTCAACAAATGTGAGACCATAAAAGAGGTCAACTAACCTGCAGGATATTCGGACGATCGCTAAACCTGTGATCGGCAACCTGTGATCGGCAACTATGTTGATAGACTAGTGTGCAGTTTGCACTAGTTCGCGAGAGGAAGTTTCACGCGAGAGGGGGATTCACCCTAAGTTATAAACTGGCCAGTCGCGTCTTGTGTTGTTTCTTTTTTTGTTTTTGTTGTTGTTTTTGTTGTTTGCTTCTGTAGGTATTCACGTCACCCGTTCCGAGCACAGAACATTGTTTTGCCTTCGGAGCGGACTTCAGTTGTCTACAGAAGCAACAAATTGTGATGTTTTGTGTTAGTAAGTGTTGTATGTAGATACTGTAAATAATTCATGTCATTCATCTAACATCTTTCTTGTGCCTTACCCCACAGCTGCCCGTACACCTGTCAGAGATCACGCTCGGTTGTCTTGTCAGCATGGGGGTTTGCGGGACGCCGTAAACCCACATGTAACAAGCATGGACGGTCCGCCTCGCACCCTGGTAGCTGGACAGGCTTAGACCCTCTAAGCGGTTTACCAGTACTAGTGTGCGGGCCGGATTCAGCTCTGGGTGGAAGCATCATGCAGCCCATATATTTCTTCAAGCCCCTATGTGTGGGGGCTTCTTGAACCCCACTTTTACATGTAGATAGTAAAACTGGGGTTTACAGGGGTAAAACTTATTTTTCTTATTTCTGCTTTAAAATATATATTGATGAGGAGGTTAATGAAAATCCTTCCAGGGGTAAAGGAAATATGTTCAAAGTGTAAAAATCGTGACCTTCAACTGTGACCTTGACCTTGAGTTGGCATGGTTTATTACTGAGGGAAATATTTGACCGAAATTTAATGAAAATCCTTCCAGGGGTAAAGGGGATATGGAATGGACACAAAAGGCCGTTTCAAACTTGTGACATTCAACTGTGACCTTGACCTTAAGTCAGCATGGTTTATTTATAGGTTCTGCACATCAGCTCACTGAGGGGGATATTTGATCAAAGTTGAATGAAAATCCTTTCAGGAGTAAAGGAGATATGGAACGGACACGAAATTCAAAGATATAAACTCGTGACCTTCAACTGTGACTTTGACCTTGAGTTGACATGGTTCATTAATGAGTTCTGCACATCAGCTCATTGAAAGGAATATTTGACCAAAGTTTAAAGAAAATCTATCAAAAGGTTCAGAAGACACAGATTGGACAAGAAAGTGTTATGGACAGACGGAAGGATGGACGGAAGGATGGATGGAAGAACACACTAAGGCCATTCCATTCCTATTATGAGTGGAGCGCTGTGGTGCAGTGGTAAAGTATCGGCCTCGGGATCGAGAGGTACCGGGTTCGAATCCCACAAGCGGCAAGTGTTGTTTCCTTGAGCAAGAGACTTTATCCACATTGCTTAGTACTGGTTCTACCCAGGAAAAGAGGGCCACATGGAAGATTAGTACTAGTTTACTAAATGTGTTACCCTCTATAAATAAGGTCGATTATTATTATTATTATTATTATCCCCACCCCAATTTGCGGCGGGATTAATAAAGTGAGAACAACACACACACATGCACACACATACACCTCCATGTTTTTCATATGGACTCAAAACGATAATCCAAAGAATAGCCCCCAGAGCCCAAGGTCATTCTGTCCTCTTTAGGCAGGATGTCTAGTCAGTTGCATGACAAAAAATCTTTGTATATGCTCTAGTTACGATGGTACAGACAGCAATTGTGTTATGAGGAAAATAAAAAGTCATTTTGACATGTTTTCTTTTTATTTACCAACAGGTTTATTTTATTTGTACATAATTATAGCTCCATGATCAATCAACGCTGACAAAACCACATTAAAACTGCATATTTTTTTATCACAGTAAGAGGTTGTGTAAATTCTGATTTTAGTAATCGTAATAATAAATCTCCTTTTCGGAAAATCAGGTTTGGAATTTCATGCATATGGATCACATGAAATGCCAAGCCTGATTTTTTTTATGAAAACAATAAAGAAAGAAGAAAAATTAGAATGCCAACTGCTTTGCAAATTTGCGTGGCACTTAACCCGTTTTGTACCAAATGGAATCTTCCTCCTTATATATAACAGGAGTCCATTTCAAAATTTAGGGATGACACGTTGTGCTTTCTACAAAATCTATATGGAAACTGGCAGAACGTTTTTGCAAACACTGTAGGCCCTGATCAGACGCCGCGTTCTGCGGCGTCTGATCTGGGCTTGCACTGTTTGCCAGGGTACCAGTTTTGGGGTTTCTGGTACTAAATGGGTTAATTCATGCACAAGAAATATCTTCTTCAGGAAAAGTCCCTGTGACTACATGTACTGTAAAAATTCTAAAAATTCGTACACCATGAGGACTTCCAGTAATTCTCCTAAAATTTTAACAAATTTGTTTCAGGGTCCAGCAATTAGCCTAAAAAGTGCAGGCATAATAGCAAACAGGGTAAACCCTGATCTGGCTGTTCCTTCAGGAGCAGTCTGATCTTGGTCTCCCCTATCTGTCCAAATATCATTTCGGTAACACCCCTGTAAACCCCATAAATTTTATGTAGAGAAAACTGAGGTTTAAAGGCGTATACTATTTTTCTTGTTTCTGCTCCTTTCTTGTTTCTTGTTTCTGACAAGGCTGTGGGTACTTGTCAGAACTGCCTCCTTGAAGCAACCACAACCTTTTATTGGAGCAAGTAAAAATACATTTTGGAGCAATAAGCTATTGGATGTGTTATTGTAATGAAAAAGTTACCATGGCTGGAAAATTCCACTGTGAAGAATTTTCCAGCCCTGAGTTACCCCACCACAATTAAGACCTTGAAAATGAGGTCAAGGTGACCAAAGTACATTTGTAGAATCAAGCCATGACATACTGTACCAAGTTTCAGTGTGAGTCAGTTCAAGAGAAATCAATATATGTCTAAGGCCAAAAAAAAATAAATGTCTTGTTTCCGGAAACATCAAAATAATTTTCTGGGTAGGCAGGTAGGCAAATTTTTTTTTTTGAAAACTTTTTTGTATGGGGAAAAGCATAAATTCTTTGAAAAACACCCTTAAAATCAAAGAAAAATTTGCAGAGGTCTCTAAAAAAGTTTGGGTAGGCCCCAAAAAAGTAGGGACGGTAGGGTCTCCGGAAACAAGACATTTTTTGGGGGTGCCTAATTATTAACCTGTCTGTAAGCCACCTGTGTGTGGCCTGAGTTAATCTTCAATGGCCTGAGTTTATCTTTGGTAAAAAATAGAAGTGAAGGCTATGGTCAGGAATCAATACAATAAACCCACACCTCCGATCAGAGACACCAAAGGGAAATAAAGTTATGCTCTTCTTTAAAAATAAAGTTACCATAAACGGTGGATGTTCGTTCTGTTTTGTTCTGATATGCTGCAAACAATGTTTGGATGCATGTAACTTTGAAAAGTACATGGAGGTCAAACTCACCAAAAGCTAATCATCCTGATATATTCCACCAAATTGTGGCTGGATCCACCAACTGGTTCAGGAGATGAAGTGCAGATGGGGCAAAAATGACAATCTTTGCATGTGTGTGACCTCGAAAACCAAGTCAAGGTTACCAAACTCTAATCAAGTCTTTGGCGGTCTTCCGTAGGTTACAATATACATGTACATTTACCAAGTTTGACAATTATTTTTTTTTTTTCAGGAAAACTGCTCTAGAACTTTCTTTTCACTGTTCAAAAGTGGTCTTAACTTTTGAACAGTTCCAAAGGTGGTTTTGTTTGTTTGAGTTGAGGTATAACATCCCTGGCAATACTATTTAGGTCATTTTGGAGACATTGCTTCCAATTTTGTCACAATTTTTGTGGGACTTTTACCGCACACTGAGATGAGATGAAATCTCAAGCCCTGCTGCCCAAAGAAACCAATAGGGTTTATATGCATGGACAGTGATCAACTCACACTACCACTTTGCCTGGACAGGTTACCAGTACTCATGTGGGGTTGGTTTCAGCTCTGCCTGGAAGCACCAAGCAGCCCAAACCATTTCTCCAAGCCAACAGCATGCTTCTAGCCCTTTCAGTTAGCTGCTACAATCATTTTTAACAATTAGAGGAAGTCAAACGTGATTAGGATGCTTCCCCTACGTATTTGTTTACACCAATTAAAAATGATTGAGCTACTGTCATGTACATATACGTCCGAATTTGAAAGCACAACTATAGCTAAATAGAATGCTGCTTTTCTGATCTGGGTTTACATTATATCTGCTGTTATCCTAATACTACCTTATTTTTATGTGGCATTATTTGACTAGAAGTGTGAGAATAAATCTGAGCAACTGCAGGGGGGGGGGGGGGGGGGGGGGGCAATAGACACATCAGTGAAATATTTCTAACTAGTACCCACAATCTACTTTTTAGGACGAAGTTATTAAATGCATTTATCAGAAAAAAAGAGTTTTGGAGCCATGAAAGTATACAGTTTTTCATATGGACGTGTAGCCTGATAATAAGAAATTTTTGTCTATGTTCTATGCGCGATCAAGATCAGAACTCCAACTTTTTATGTGGGAATCCAACTTTTTATCTGTGAATCCAACTTTTTACAAGGAAGGATTCCTGGAATCCTGTTTTCAAAATCCTAGTGAGAGCTCTGCTGCATACATACATTTAAGAACATAAAGCACACAATGCTAAGGACCCATTTGTCAGGTATGGGCTCAACTACAGTAGAACTTCAATGGCTTGAACAAGGAAGGCTCATTTACCATGGATGTGTCGAACCCATTATTGAGCCCCTAGCGAAATCCTCTACATAAGAAATAGTGGGGGATAATTAAGGAGATTTTAGTCTTTTATCTTGCAAATGTATGCTGTGTGTACTCATTAGAATCGCCTCGATGAGGCGATTCTAATGAGTACCCACAGCATACATTTTCATAATAGAACACCGAAAAGATGTCTAAAAGTATCTCGTTATGCCTCCTGACAGTAACCTCAGTGGCTCGAACTACCCCTGTCTCGAACAGATTTTCGAGGTCCCAAAGGTGTTCGAGCCAGTGAAGTTCGACTGTACTTGGCTTTCAGCACCAGATGCTATTTAAACAAAGTCCAAATCCCTTTTATTAACCATTGGGGCCAGTCATTACAAATAACTAGTGCAAGCTTGAGGATTATAGCGGTGTGTGTGTGTGTGTGTGTGTGTGTGTGTGTGTGTGTGTGTGTGTGTGTGTGTGTGTGTGTGTGTGTGTGTGTGTGTGTGTGTGCGGGCGGGCGGGAAAGGTTGTGGGGGGAGATATATACTTTTGTTGTTACTATTCAATTTCCAAAGAATGGTTATTTGTAAAGAATTTAACCGACTCACTTTTTTTAATTTACCGATATAAAAATCAACTATGTGCTTCAAAGTAGGTTTTGCTTTCCACTAGAAACTAAATCCTTTGATTAAACATAAAAGCTTTTAAACCAAACACCAGTTACTTATTTATTTGTTTTCGTGACAAACAAAGGTACATATTAATTTTGCGTTTCCATTATGAACTTGTATATTCTGCAGATTATAAGCAATCAACAAGTACACAAGCAAACAGACAACCTTGGAGACACAAATAAATATTTATAAAAATTTTGACAAAAATGAACACTGATCAATAGATTGTATAGAAAAGCAAGACTATTTAGAAGTATGAAAATCTTGAGTAAATAAAGCATTAATATAATTTTTCTACTTGTTGTTACAATAATTGGGTCCCCCAGAGAACTTACTTAGGGGCAATGGACATAGGATCAGGGGAGGCACCATTATCAATAAATCGTATGTCCTTAGGATTGGGACATATGGGCCTGAGAAAACAGTGCAGACCCAGACCAGACTGCTCCAAAAGGAGCAGTCTGATCAGGGTCTTCACTGTTTGCTGTTATCATGGATTTGTTTGTTCGTTTGATTTGAGGTTTAACACCCCCTTCAACACTGTAAAGGTCATTTTGGAGACGTTGCTTCCAATTTTGTGGGACTTTTACCCGACATTGAGATGAAATGACATCTCAAGCCCTGTCGCCCAATGAAACCAATAGGGTTTATACCATGGACGGTCCGACACTCACACTGCTTTGCCTGGGCAGGCTTAGATTCTCTAAGCGGTTTACCAGTACTCGTGTGTGGGTCGGATTCAGCTCTGGGTGGAAGCATCATGCAGGCCATATATTTCTTCAAGCCCCGATGGGCGGGGGCCGCGCTGGATCATGGAACAAATTTGTTAAAATTTTAGGAGAATTACTGCAAGCCATCAAGGTGACCAAGTTTTTAGGATTTTTACGGTATTTCCCTCCCTAATCAATAGGGGTCTACCATAAAAGGAAAGAATATTCTTCTGAGGAGAAAAATCTTTACTTTTAGAGTGGACCGCTTCCCAGAGAGAATCAGTTTGAAAGAAAGTGAACAGGAGCCAAGGGTTGTCTTCCTGGTAAAAATGGTAGAAAATAGGTCTGCTATCTCTGTTCACCTTAACTGAGGACACCTAATATCAAAGGATTTAATAAACTAATCATTGGAAGAACAGCAAATATTTACTATGACAAGTAAACAAGGCTCAAGTTTCAGTCGGAACATGAGTGGCAAAAATTCAGACACCTCAAATCCTTACCATACTTGTTCTAAGACTAAAAACAAGTACCGTAAAAATCCTAAAAAAATGGACATCTGGGACTTGCTGTAATTCTCCTAAAATCTTAACAAATTTGTTTCAGGTTCCAGCAATGAGTCAAAAATATGCAGTTTGTAGTAGAACTAAGACACTACAAATTTTCAAAAGAAAAAATAACAAACATCTATGAGCCATGTAAAAATTATTCTAATGCACTTACGAGTACCTATAATCTGCTATAATATATTGTTGGAAACCTTGTCTGGCATTTGATTTTATGCAGCTAACAGCGCTTGTGGCTTTGTGCAAAATAGTACATTTTTATCAAAACAACTGAATAAGTGCATTACAATGTCTTAAAAATTGTTATTTGTGGAAGGAAATCATTGGTTTTACAGTAATAAAAATTATATTTTAAAGGTGCATTATTGAGCTACCGGGTCTCAAAAAATTTTTTCTGGTTTTTATCTTCAATGCATACTCCTTTGTCATGTGTACACTTTTGGAGCCAAATACAGCTTCAGAACTTTGTGAAAATGATCGTTTTCATTCGTGTTTACCCTTCGCCCTGAACATGTATTCGGAATTTCTGTTCTAAAAATAAATTTGTCACTTTACACATACATGGCGACAGTATCGTCTCTGAGTGTCGTTACTTATGGCATGGTATTCAGCGTCATATTTTTTTCCAATTCAGGCATAGCCTAAGCAAACAAGGCCAAAAATGAACGTCACATAACGTCATATATGAGGATTCTATTTATGTCACGAACTAAAAATAGATCTAACTAGTGTTCGAAGCCTAGTTAGGGAATCCCTCTCAAACTCGTTTACCTGTCATCATAATTGTTCGCATTTTTGCATAAAATGCATTCATTTGTATTGTTTTAAAGAAAAATACCGGCTATATGAATTTTATTTTTGGAAGCATTTTTTCCAGATAGCTCAATAATGCACCTTTAAGGCTCTGCTGACATGTCACCGTAGGACGAAATTTTTGATTGTAAAATCTCTGATTTACCTCCCCAATGACAATTTTGGAATACAATTATCCCCTAATTATCTCACAACTTTATTATCTTACCGGTATTTGACATGCTTCATGAGAAGCTATGAAACTGTAAAACTAAAAGAAATGAATAGGCATTTACTCAGGGGAGGCATTTTTTTATGTTTCTCTCCCAAGGACAAAAATGGATATTTATAACTCAACACCAAGACTATGATGGTCTCTTACTTGCTTAGAAAAACATATTTTTCAGATCTTCCTAGGGTCCCAAACAGGAACACTGGCAATCAGTGAAGACCCGGATCAGGCCCTGCAGAATGTGTCATCTCATCAGGGTCTACATTGTTTGCTTAACATACAAGAGATGAAACAGCCTAAGTCCACTTCAGGACCATTTAGCAATAATTGGGCCCCCAGTACCAGTTACCAGTAGTGCCTTGACTATTCACAGAAAAAAAGTATGGTACATGTAATACATGTAGTACATGTATACATGTAATTACAAGACATCATGCCCAGCTGTATAACAACCTGTATATTGTAACATGTAACTGTAGATAGCCCATACCATATCAACATCTTTTATTTACTTTTGGACCGGCCCCGATAGTTCAGTTGGTAGAGTGTCCGCTCCGGGGAACGGGAGGTCACGGGTTCGATCCCGGGCCGCGACATACCAAAGTCGTTAAGAATGGTACTAGCTGCTCCTCGCTTGGCACTCAGATTTACGGGGTAGAGCTAGGACTGGTCGACCCAGTGTCAGGATAATGTGACTGGGTGTGGTATCATGTAATGTGTCTGCAACGTGATACTTCAGTGAGGCAGCACTATAAAAGTGAGCATTGAGCTCCATGTCGCAACCATACACCGTCGTGATATGACCGAAAAATTGCTGAAAGCGACGTTTAACCCGAATTCACACACACACATTATTTACTTTTGGGTTGATTTCATCAACTGACCTAAATTTACTAAGCACAGTTGCTTTTCAGTGCTGATGTTCATGTGGTACCTATCACTGATTTGTAGAAAATCCAGGTAACTGTTATTTGTAGAAAAAAGTCTTGCTATTCATAATTCATATCACTATGAGGTCAGAGTGTTGCATGTTAGGGTTTTCTACAGAACTGGACTGGAACCCTGTGTTGGGCTTGGCAAACAGTGTAGACCTTGATCAGATGCTGCAGAATGCAGCATCTGATCAGGGTCTACACTGTTTGCATACAGTACAGGAAATTATGGGTTAAACAAAACAGTTTAAGATCCCTTCAGGACCATTTTCCAGCCTACACTCATACACAATTGATCCACTGGTGCTGTCAGTGTTTTTGAGGGTTTTCTTTCCACATTTCAAATGAATTGCATCTTCAGTTTCAAACATTTGTACTAAGTGAACATTCTGATCAGCCCGCAAACCCTCTTGTCTTTTGAGTTAGAACCAAGGTTGACTGAAAAAGCCTCAAGTCACATGCAATCACATAGTGCACAGTGATGACTATAGACATGGTCAGGGATTTTATAAAGAGGCAGGAGTTGGGGATTTTCCACTTCTACATAGGCATTATTCCCTTGTGTTACTGTAGGGTTAATACAAATGACATATGCGCGTCTGACTGGTGATCAGAAGGACGTGGGTTTGATACCTGTCGGGGTCCAACGGTCGGCAACATTCTTTCGTATAGATTGACCATGAAATCTTTTCTGCAGTCATTCTCTCCCTTCTGCTGATTCAAGAAGGGCAGTTGTCAGTTTCTGGCGAAAGAATGTGCACTGTACTGGTTAACCGCTTTAATATGTATAAGCCTGTCCGGGAAAAGTGTGTATAGGTAAACTGACCGGCTCAAAAATTACCTAAAATAGTGCTGACTGGGCCATTAAACTCCAATACAAACAAACAATACAAATAACATAGAAAATCATCTGCCTACTTTGCCTTGACACCCAGATGCCAAAAAAGTCATTGAATCCCCTGCACGGTGGATGCCTTGGAAAATGTCTTTGATAAGTTTGAATATGTATGTGTGTCCATGAGGTGGATGTACTATTTATTATAGGCAGGTCACTGAGCCACCATGAATCTCTTTCATTTTATTTTTAAACAAGCTGCACAATCTTTTCCAAATCAAGGAGTACTGTATCTTTTTTTTTTTTATTTAAATTGATAAGAAAATTCAAGTGATTAATTTCAATGAATACATCACGAAGACATGCCTATATAATTTTGACCCCCTTGAACCCCACTTTTATATAGTAAAACTGGGGTTTTCAGGGGTAAACCTTATTTTTCTTTCGGCGATAAAGGTTACAATGTATTTGTATAGGCGTCTTTTCATAATGCACCAGTCATTTGTAACCACTGCCCCCCCCCACCTCACCTACGGGGATAGTGGGGACAGTGACTTCACTTTTCACAGCCCTGCTAGAAGCCCTGCACTGTGGGGGACCTCCAGAAGGTCAAAGCCCCGCTGTTTATAATAGTTCATTCCACTGGGGGTATATTTGCATAATATCAAAAACCCCGCATTAACCCGGCACTGCGGGGGGGGGGGGCACAGAAGGTAACTACCCCGCACATTAGCCCCGCTATCCCCCGCCTATCCCCGTAGGTGGGGGGAGGGGGGGTGGGGGGGGGGCAGTGGTTACAAATGACTAGTGCATAACTTCATAACATTACTTTTCAAATCTCTGGCAGCATCACTTTCCTGTGCTCTTAAAAGTGTATTTTGGGGAACAATAAAAAAAAATCAATTATTCTTGAAGCTGCCAACACACATCAGTCTTGTTCAAATAAACAAACAAAGGCTCCATCTGTTAAGTTTACAGAAGATATGAATTGGGGTTCTGTTAGGGGCATTGTTAAAATTAAAAATTATTCTTTGCACCTTATTCTTATATGATTTGTTAAGTGACTGGAAAAATTATGTAATACATGTCACAAAATACATATCCTTGACCTTATGACCTGTTAAGTTTTTTTTTATTTAATGAATGTACCAACATAATGAACACAAAGCCGACTTTTGCTTCTAACAAAAGCAGGAGCTGCACTGGTCAACACTTAACCAGCTGTGTCATAATTTATAAGCATGACAAATTCATTGTGAGCTTTCAATTGTTTTTGCAAGTGATGAGTGACAATTCAGCACGTTCATTCATAAATGACATACTTTCAGTTGTTGCGAGGTCAAACTTTCAGAGTTCTCATTCAGAGCATGAAGCAAACAAACTATTGAAAACAGAAAAGGCCTAAGTAAAGTAGAACAAACACCTGAAAATGTGTGTCAAAAACAGATAATGGTATTAGTGAACACGCAAGAATTATATACCTCAAAACTGCCGGCTCATTATTTATGCAAATTGTTTATTGGGTAAGAGAGAGAAAGCAGCCTGACCTAATGAAAGCATTATTTTCTCCCATTCAAAAATAAAATGCAGGACTAAAATCTAATAGCAGAAATGACAGTTACAAGTAAAAGCATAAAACGATATAAGAATAAACAAAGAAAACAATGTCACTCACCACACGCGCCAAAAATATTTTTTTTAGTTCGCACTGACAATAAAATCTGTAATTTGCTAGGCATGAAAGACAACACTTAACAGCCGCATAACATTCGTAAATATAAACATATCATTCCGCAGATTATTTGGGTAAAATAATTTCAGTAAAAAAAGAAATAATCATTGAATTTTTAAGTTTTGTAGACGGAAACGATAAACGCAAATTGTTATTTAATCAATATGGTCTGTAATAAAAACTATAATTCCCAGTAATTCGAGGACTTTTGGACTGCTTTTTGTTATTCTTGCGGATGTTTGTTGTTTGATCTGTAAAGCGGTTTGCATACGTCACGAGCACCTGCCGTTCTGTAAACAAATTGCCTCTGTGAATTTAATTGCTTCAAATTATCGACATTTGACAGTCTCCGTGAAAGGAAACTTATTGTAAGCTATTAAATTTTATTTTGACTCAAGCGTTGGAGCGTCTGTTATTCTGTCAGCTTTAGAAACTTGCAAATTTTGCAGACGAAAATTTTAATCGCCTACGCCCAGACAATCAAGATCAGGTCGATCTTGGTCTTATAACTGTATTTTTTTCTACAAGCAAAGCTTTTGCAAAACTGTCAGATAACCAGAAACTGTTTTTTTTTTTCAGTAAATTTAATAAATTTGATAATGATTGGGTTCCAAGTAGTTTAATGTTCATTCGAAAGTTTTAGATTTATTTGTATGGGTGTCTGCAGAAGGTGCAGATGACTCATCTCTAGATTCACCACCCTTGGTCTAGGGACTAGTTCTGTTGGTCGAACGGCCCCCGCCCATAGGGGCTTGAAGAAATATATGGGCTGCATGATGCTTCCCCGCAGAGCTGAATCCAACCCGCACACTAGTACTGGTAAACAGCTTAGAGGATCTAAGCCTGTCCAGGAACCGCGTTGCGAGGCGGACCGTCCATGCTAATAAACCCTATTGGTTTCATTGGGTGCAGGGCTTGAGATGTCATTTCATCTCAATGTCGGGTAAAAGTCCCACAAAATTGGAAGCAACGTCTCCAAAATGACCTATACAGTGTTGACGGGGACGTTAAACCTCAAATCAAACAAACTGTTGGTCGAAGGTCCTGGTGGACGTGTCACCAGTAAACAATTCTGATTCTGAGTGGTACTGTGGTAGTTTGTAGTGGCACCTAAGTCATAAAAGAACATGAGGTTGTGAATTTCATGCATTTCTGGTTGACTTCAGGCTAACACTGGTCCAACCCCGGGCCCAGAATCAGAGGGGCTGGGTACTCCCATACATGAGAGTTCTGCGTTCCAGATATTCATATTTTACATTTATATGCTGATATTTATGTTTTTGTTGTTCTTTGGAACAGAGCTTGAGGTGGCATTTCATCTCAATGGCGGGTAAACATCCCACAAAATTGGAAGCAACGTCTCCAAAATGAACTATACACTACAGTGTTGACGGGGACGTTAAACCTCAAATCAAACAAACATTCATATTGCCTTTGGGTCTTATGGCTTCAGGTATGCATCTTCAAGTCAATAACTATGATCACATCACATAGTGGGGTCGGGGGATGACACCCTGAATTTTGCCTACAAGCTGGGCTGTGGCATCGGCTAGACTTGAGAATCTGTCCGCCACTGTTTACTGTCTTTAGAACGTTTGGAGTAGGTCATTGATGGTTAGGGTTAGGTTAGGGTTATGAGTAAGTCATAATGGTTAGGGTTAGGCTGGAGGTAGAAGAGGGTTAGATTATGTTATCCAGGTCATTACGCTTTGGGTTAGGGAAAGGGTTTGTGTTTGGTTATAAAAAGTGGCGGACGGATTGTAAAGCTGCTCCGTGGCATCTAATGGCAACCAAAATATACCAAGACTGACAATGTACACCCAGAATTCAACATTATGAAAACACGCCTATAAGAATACATTGTAAATTTTACCACCGAAAAATGCAAATTTTCAGATGAAAAATGTGATATTTTTCTTATTTCTGCTCAATAACATAGATTGTGGGTACTCATTACAACCGAGGCTGCTCAAAAACATAGATTATGGGTACTCTTTAAAATCACCTCGCCTTCTAACAAATAACCACAATCTATGTTTTTGAGCAGAAATAAAAAAACAATGTATACACCTGCAAACCCCAGTTTTACTAAATAAAAGTGGCGTACAAGGGGGTCAAAATTATATATAGGCATGTTTTCGTGATAAATCCCATGTAACTGGCTAAATGGCCATGACCTAAAAATCTTTTTCTCTAAAACCCCAATAAACACTCAAAAATGAAACTCTAAACCATAAAAATATTCCCAGCCCATGTAAAAAGGAAAATTCAGAGTATGCCATGCCCCACATTTTACCTTACACCCCACCTCACACACTCTGTTCAAATCTGGCCAGACCATAATTTATAAACTTTTTAGGATAGTATAGTTGTGGGATACAGTTTCTATTTATAGATAGAATTCAAATTATGGATATCCATATTTGGATTTAATGATATCAATAATTCAACTCAATTATTGCACGACCCGCAGAAAAAGCGACCGAATGAAGTCGGTTGATTTCTAAGAGTGCCCTAAAATCACCGTGTCATTCGGTCAGTCGGTCTGTCCGTCCGTAACCCGTTTGTGAAAATTGGTGATAGTGACTTAACCGCTTGGAATATTTAAACAATTTTCGGCATACTGATAGATATCAATGAGATCTAACCAGTGAACTTGCGAAATATTACATTCCATTTAGTATAGCCTCGCCGAGGCGAAAAATGTAAAAATTTTCGAACTGCTTCTCCTCGGCAACCGTTGGGCCGATTGAAGTCAAATTTCATATGGAGCCTCTATGGGATGGGGGAAACCAGAATTTGTTCATGAGGTCCAGGTCACTTGACCAAAATGGCCGCCAAGCCATATATGGTAAAAACCCTTCAAAAATAGTCTTCTCCAGAACCACTGGGCAGATTTCCACGAAACTTGATAAATAGCATCTGGGACGTAGGCCCATCATAAATTGCTAAAATGGTGACCCTTGGTTGACCTTGACCTTCTTTGTGCCTAGGTCAAACTTTGACACATATGCTTTTGTATTGGAAAAGTGAGAATGCATTTTATCCTGCAAACGATTCAGAATACAGTACTAAAGTATAAGATATATTTTTGCTCCTTACGATTAGGCACATTTATTGGGGGAACCGTTTTAGGTCCAGGTCACATGACCAAAATGGCCGCCATACCCAAATATGGTAACACTCCTAAAGCTAAAAGCATCCGCAGGGTCGTGCACTTCAGCTGAAGCACTGGTTGATATCTATAATTCAAATTATAGATATCCATAATTCTATTAATTGATATCATTTAATCGAATAATAGATATCAATAATTCAGTCCTATTTATTGATATCAATAATTCCAATTATTGATATCATAAAGTAGAATAATAGAGTTCAAAAATTGAATTATGGATATCCATAAATCATTTTAATTATTGATATCATAGATTCGAATTATTGATATCCATATAGGATAAATGATATCTATAAATCTGACTTATTTATTGATATCCATTATTGGAATTTGTGATATCCAAATTTCTCCACGGAGACTCAAGTGTTGATGCAAATATCATTTATAGATATCCATAATTAGGCTTATTGATATCAATAAATGTGCCAAATTATTGATATCTATTATTCGAATAATTGATATCATTTATTCAAATTAAAGATATTGAAACATCTAAAGGATTTATAGATATCATTATTATGAACTGTTGATATCATTAATTCTATATAATGATATCATTAATCAGAATTTTTGATATCATTTAAATGGCTGAATAAATGATATCATCAGTCTGAATAAATGATATCCATAAATAGATTAATTGATATAAATAATTGAGATATCAATAAATCAATTAGAATTATTGATATCTATAATTCGAATTATGGATATCACGTATTTGATTAATGGATATCCATAATTTTTCAAGGGTGGGGCGCAATTCTGTAAATATGTCCAGGGCCTGACAAATCCAAAAATTTTCCACTTGCCCACCGGGCAAGTAAAACATTTTTGCACTTGCCCAGCTCAAAATCCTACTTGCCCAGGATTTTGGAACTCAAAGTGGGGTAGGATGTGGGGGAGCGGAGAATGGTGACGATGATGACGACCAACATAATAAATATAATCCAAGGTTTCTGTCAAGTTTCAAGCACAACCTATTTCCATTAGGGTCTAGTTATTTCATGTTGGTGTTTATTTCACTTTGGTGTATCTGATGGGAGCTCAGGGTTAATTGTATCGATTCCTGATCATTGCATTCACTTCTATTTATTTCCCTCTGTGCGGTAATACGGTAGAAAATACTGTTGTTGTCACGGCCAATAACGGTACCTTTCAAGTTAATTGCTGACATAATACCTTAACCAATTAGCAATTGAAGATACAGTTATATAAACTCATTTAGCTTGACACGCATGACAAACACGAGCTGCAGCCGATATAGATCTACTCAAAAGATCAGAAGTGTCATGGCAGCGAGATAAAAGATTAAAAGAATGCAGTTTATTTAGCTTGGATTTAATGATCCAACCAGAAGACGAGAACCCACTCTATCACAAACGAATCCAAACGTTCACACCCACCCTTCAAGCGAGTTCAATGCGATCATCATTTCCGCCATCCAAATCGTCGTCCACAAACCACCACTCCCATTTTTCTGCACGCGATCGGTCATCCGACCCCAGCAACACCGCACGTACTTAACATCATTGTTTTATTTTAATGGGGCCTATCTCTTTCAGAAAAAAAAAAAATGTTTGGAACCGGTAAAAAATATTTTCTCGATAGCTAAACGGTTGTGGATAGAGGCGCGACTAATCCGCGGTTACCAACATTAAAACATTCGCCTTTTTTCCGCCAGCGTCTGCTATTTGGCGCCAAAACATAACCATTCACGAGATAGTAGAATAGTCCGTTTTTACTACCATAAGATGTAGCAAATCGTCTTAGGAGCTATTAAATCATTTTCAGGTTGATTGTGGATTAAATTTTATGGCAGGGATAAACGCAAATTAGAGACAATCTTATTTTTACACCTTGTCAAGCTTATATCGATAGCGCTGGCAGTACACACTACACCAGAAATGAAAGACACACACCGCCGGCCAATCATGTTTAATTGGTAATTATATGACAGGGATTAACAATAGTGTCATAAATGAACCGTTAAAAAAACATGAATGGTTTCGTCTCTGAATTGCCGACAAAGCGGGAATTATTGTGATTCACTTACTGGTCTAGTTTTACTGTATTTAAGGACTCAAAAGACTGACGATTGTAGATGATTTTTTGCACTTGCCCGACCGGGCGTCGAAAGGTCAAAGTGCACCTGCCCGGCGCGATTTCGGACTTGTCCCAGGCTGGGCAATGGATTTGTCAGCCCCTGATGTCATTTATCCTTGTCCTGAAAAAAAAAAAAAAATTTATCCTTGTCCTGCTGAATAGTTATGTCTTCCCCCGTTTTTTTTTTAGGGGAGACAAATTGTTTTCCCCGGGCGTCTGTCTGTCCGTCACAAATTCGTGTCTATAACTTGAAAACTGTTCAAGCTATTTTCACGAAAAAGTGGAGCACTGTGGTGCAGTGGAAAAGCATTGGGTTTCAGATCGAAAGGTAGCCAGTTCGATCCGCACAAGTGCCACATGTTGTTTCCTTGAGCAAGAAACTTTATCCACATTGCTTAGTACTGGTTCCTACCCAGGAAAAGAAGGCCACTTGGAAGATTAGTACTAGTACTAAATGTATTACCCTCTATAAATAAGGTCGTTTATTATTTATTATTTTAAACTTTATATAAATATTAATCAATGTCAGACGACATGCAGAGGGCAAGAACTATAACTCTCGCATTTATAGTTTTTAGTTATCTCCCTTGGAAGTTGGTCGGTATGTATGTATGTAAGGGCAAATCGTGTCCGGTCAATAACTTTCTCATTTTTAGATGGATTTTGAAATTACTTGGCAGAAATATTAACCACCACGAGACGTTTGAGGCGCATATGACGCAGGTCGGTACCTCAACGGTCAAGGTCATACTTAGAGGTCAAAGGTAAAAAGGGGCCTTTTTTCATGTTTGGTCAATAGCTTTCTTATTTTTAGATGGATTTTGAAATTACTTGGCAGAAATGTAACCACCATGAGACGATGTGTTGCGTGCATGACTCGGGTTGGTACCTCACAGGTTAAGGTCAAACTTAGAGGCCACAGCCCCCTCCCATAGTGGCTTGAAGAAATACATGGGCTGCATGATGCTTCCACGCAGAGCTGAATCCGGCCCACACACTAGTGCTGATAAACCGCTTAGAGGATCTAAGCCTGTCCGGGAACCGCGGTGCGAGGCGGACCGTCCATGCTAATAAACCCTATTGGTTTCATTGGGCGACAGGGCTTGAGATGTCATTTCATCTCAGTGTTGGGTAAACAGGGGTGTAAAATTCCACTCGCCCGCTCGCATTTGCGAGTAAGTTTTTAGTCAGGGCGAGTAAGGTTTTCAAAACTGACCTTACTTTTTCTTCATTTTTAGCACCTAAATGAAAAGTTTAGGCGATAAGGGCGAGTAAGTTTGAGGGAAATTTTACACCGCTGGGTAAAAGTCCCACAAAATTGGAAGCAATATCTCCAAAATGACCTTTACAGTGTTGACGGGGACGTTAAACCTCAAATCAAACAAACAAACCAACTTAGAGGCCAAAAGTAAAAAAGGGGGCCTTGTTTCGTGTTTTGTCAATAACTTTCTTATTTTTAGATAGATTTTGAAATTACTTGGCAGAAATGTTAACTTCCATAAAACGATGTGTCACACAAATGATTCAGGTTGGAACCTCAAAGGTCAAGGTCTTACATAGAGGTCAAAGGTCAAAAAGGGGCCCTTTTTCGTGTTTGGTCAATAACTTTCTTATTTTTAAATGGATTTTTAGATGTAACTGGCTAAATGGACTTGACCTAAAAATCTTTTTCTCTAAAACCCAAAAGAAACACTAAACAAGAGGGCCCAGAGGGCCCTGAATCGCTCACCTGAGTATCAGTTTCTATATTGCATTCTTGGCCCAAGGGCTATAATTTGAATAAACTTGGTAGTGGTCCATTAGATGAGGCTTCAGACCAAATGTCAAAGACCTGGGCCTGCTGGTTTCAGAAAAGAAGATTTTTAAAGGATTTTTCTATATAAGCCTATGTAAAACCAGCGGGCCCTGGCGCTAGGCATTTTTGGCACCAGGGCTATAATTTGACCAATCTAAGCAGAGGTTCACTAGTTGAAGCTTCACACCAGATATCAAAGACCTGGGCCTTCTGGTTTAGGACAAGAAGATTTTTAAAGGTTTTTTCCTATATATGCCTATGTTAATCTAGTGGGTCCCAGCGCAGGGACATTTTTGGCCCAAAGGCTATAATTTGAACAATCTTGGTAGAGGTCCATTAGATGAAGCTTCATACCAAATATCCAAGACCTGAACCTGGCGGTTTCAGAGAAGATTTTCTATAGATTTTCCCTATATAAGCCTATGTAAAACCAAAAGGCCCCTGGGGGTGTGTGTGTGGGGGGGGGGGGGGGGGGGGCATTTTTGGCACCAGGGCTATAATTTGACCAATCTAAGCAGAGGTTCACTAGTTGAAGCTTCACACCAGATATCAAAGACCTGGGCCTTCTGGTTTCGGACAAGAAGATTTTTAAAGGTTTTTTCCTATATATGCCTATGTAAATCTAGTGGGTCCCAGCGCAGGGACATTTTTGGCCCAAAGGCTATAATTTGAACAATCTTGGTAGAGGTCCATTAGATGAAGCTTCATACCAAATATCGAAGACCTGGGCCTGGCGGTTTCAGAGAAGATTTTCTAAAGATTTTCCCTATATAAGCCTATGTAAAACCAAAGGCCCCCTGGGCGGGGGCATTTTTAGCCCCAGCACTATAATTTGAACAATCTTGGTAGGGGTCCACTAGATGAAGCTTCATACCAAATAGCAAAGATCTGGGCCTTGCGGTTTCAGAGAAGAAGATTTTTAAAGATTTTCCCTATATAAGCCAATGTAATACCAAAGGGCCCCGGCACAGGGCATTTTTGGCCCCAGCACTATAATTAGAACAATCTTGGTAGAGGTCCACTAGATGAAGCTTCATACCAAATATCAAAGATCTGGGCCTTGTGGTTTCAGAGAAGAAGATTTTTTAAAGATTTTCCCTATATAAGCCCATGTAAAACCAAAGGGCCCCAGGGAGGGGGCATTTTGGCCCAAGCACTATAATTTGAACAATCTTGGTAGGGGTCCACTAGATGAAGATTTGGGCCTTGCAGTTTCAGAGAAGAAGATTTTTAAAGATTTTCCCTATATAAGCCCATGTAAAACCAAAGAGCCCCAGAGCGGGGGTATTTTTGGCCCTAGCACTATATTTTGAACAATCTTGGTAGGGGTCCACTAGATGAAGCTTCATACCAAATATCAAAGATCTGGGCCTTGCGGTTTCAGAGAAGAAAATTTTTAAAGATTTTCCATATATAAGCCCATGTAAAATCAAAGGGCCCCGGGGCAGGGGCAATTTTGGCCCCAGCACTATAATTTGAACAATCTTGGTAGGGGTCCACTAGATGAAGCTTCATACCAAATATCGAAGATCTGGGCCTTGCGGTTTCAGAGAAGAAGATTTTTTAAAGATTTTCCCCATATAAGCCCATGTAAACCCAAAGGGCCCTGGAGCGGGGGCATTTTTCATCCCAGCACGGTAATTTGAACAATCTTGGTAGAGGTCCACTAGATGAAGCTTCATACCAAATATCAAAGATCAGGGCCTTGCGGTTTCAGAGAAGAAGGTTTTTAAAGGTTTTCCCTATAAAAGCCCATGTAAAACCAAAGGGCCCAGGGGCGGGGGCATTTTTGGCCCCAGCACTATAATTTGAACAATCTTGGTAGGGGTCCACTAGATGAAGCTTCATACCAAATATCAAAGACCTGGGCCTTGTGGTTTCAGAAAAGAAGATTTTTAAAGATTTTCCCTATATAAGCCCATGTAAAACCAAAGGAACCCGGGGCGGGGGCATTTTTCGCCCCAGCACTATAATTTGAACAATCTTGGTAGGGGTCCACTAGATGAAGCTTCATACCAAATATCAAAGACTTGGGCCTTGTGGTTTCAGAGAAGAAGATTTTTTAAGTTTTCGGTGAAAAAAAATCTATTTTTGGCTCCTGTGACCTAGATGTGCAATGGACCGGAACCATTTTTTGAACAACTTTGAAAGGGGACCACCTAAGGATCATTCCTGTGAAGTTTGGTCAAAATCCGATCAGTGGTTTAGGAGGAGATATCGTTTGAGGAAATAGTTTACGGACGCAGGCATGGAAGGACGCACGCACGACGGACGACGGACAAAAAGTGATCCCAAAAGCTCACCTCGTCACTACGTGACAGGTGAACTAAAAATGAAAATCTAAACAATAAAAATATTCCCAGCCCATGTAAAAAGGAATATTCAGAGTACGCCCCACTCCATATTTTGCCTTACTCCCCACCTCACGGACTCTGTTCAAATCTGGCCAGACCATAATTTATAAACTTTTAGGATAGTATAGTTGTGGGATACAGTTTCTATTTGTAAATATAATTCAAATTATGGATATCCATATTTCAGTTTAATGATATCAATAATTCAGCTCAGTTATTGATATCCATAATTCAAATTATAGATATCCATAATTCTAATAATTGATATCATTTTATCAAATAATAGATATCAATAATTCAGTCCTATTTACTGATATCATTAATTCCAATTATTGATATCATAAAGACAAATTATAGATATCAAAAATTGAATTATGGATATCCATAAATCATTTTTATCCCCCGATAGAATAGGTTCGGGGGATTATCGATCAGCCTGGCGTCCGTCCGTCTAATAAAATAGAATGACTACTTTGTGATGGCCATAACTCCAATACCCTTTGAGATATATTGATGGTACCTGGCACAGTTGTTCACAAGCCTGAGAGGGCGTGTCATGCACAAGAACCACAACTCTGGTTGCCATGGTTTTGGAGTTATTTCCCCTTCCAATAAAATAGAGTGACAACCTTGTGATGGCCATAACTCCTATACCCTTTGAGATTCATTGATGGTTCTTGGCACAATTGTTCACAAGGCTGAGACAGCGTGTCATGCGCAAGAACCAGAACTCTGGATGCCATACTTTTTTAGTTATCTCCCCTTTTTAATAAAATAGAATGACTACTTTGTGATGGCCATAACTCATATACCCTTTGAGATATATTGATGGTACCTGGCACAGTTGTTCACAAGGCTGAGACGGCGTGTCATGCACAAGAACCACAACTCTGGTTGCCATGGTTTTGGAGTTATCTCCCCTTCCAATAAAATAGAGTGACAACCTTGTGATGGCCATAATTCCAATACCCTTTAAAATATATTGATGATACCTGGCACAGTTGTTCACAAGGCCGAGACAGTGTCTCATGCACAAGAACCACAACTCTTGGTGCCATGGTTTTTGAGTTATCTCCCCTTCCAATAATACAGAATCACTACTTTGTGATGGCCACATCTCCAACACTCTTTGAGATATATTGATGATACTTGGTACAGTTGTACATGAGGTTAAGCAGGTGTGTCACATGCAAGAACCACAACTCTTGGTGCCCTGTTTTTTAATTATCTCCCCTGACAATATAACCTTGTGATGGCCATAACTCCAATACCCTTTGAGATATATTGATGATACTTGGCACAATTGTATACAATGTTGAGACGGCGCTTCATGCCTTAGAACCACAACTCTGGGTGCTATGGTATTTGAGTTATCTCCCCTTCCAATATAACAGTATGACAACCTTGTGATCATCGTACCTCCAATACCCTTTGAGACATATTGGTGGTACTTCATGCAGATGTACATGAGGTTAAGCAGGTGTGTCATGCTCAAGAATTACAACTCTGGGCGCTCTGGTTTTTTTAGTTATCTCCCCTGGCAATGTAACCCTTGTGATGGCCATAAGTCCAACACCCTTTGAGATATATTGAAGGAACTTGGCACAATTGTATACAAGGTACAGAAGGGATGTCATGTGCAAGAACCACAACTGTTGGTGCTGTGGTATTTGAGTTATCTACCCTTCCAATATAACAGTATGACCAGCCTGTGATCACCATATCTCCAATACCTTTAGAGACATATTGATGGTACTTTGTACAGAAATACATGAGCTAAAGCAGGCATGTCATGTGCAAGAAACACATTTCTGAGTGCCCTGGTTTGTTAGTTATCTCCCCTGACAGTATAATCTTGTGATGGCTATAACTGCAATACTTTTGTGATATATTGCTGGTTGAATTCTGGTGCACTTTCTATTGGTGAACAATCTTCTGAAGGCCATATTGGCATTTGGTCGGGGGATTTGCCATCTCTTCCGATGGCTATTTTTATTATTGATATCATAAATTCAAATTATTGATATCCATATATAGGATCAATGATATCTATAAATCTGACTTATTTATTGATATCCATCATTGGAATTAGTGATATCAAAATTTCTCCACGGAGACACATGTATTGATGCACATATTATTTATCGATATCCATAATAGACTTATTGATATCAATAAATGGGGTAAATTATTGATATCTATTATTCGAATAATTGATATCATTTATTCAAATTAAAGATATTGAAACATCTAAAGGATTTATGGATATCATTCTTATGAATTGTTGGTATCATTAATTCCATATGATGACATCAAAAATCAGAATTTTTATATCAGTTAATTGGCTGAATATATGATATCTATAATCTGAATAAATGATATCCATAAATAGATTAATTGATATCAGTAATTGAGATAAAAGATATCAATAAATAAATTAGAATTATTGATATCTATAATTAGAATTATGGATATCAATTATCTGATTTATGGATATCCATAGTTCTTTAAGGGCGGGTCGTAATTCTGTAAATATGTCATTATTTATCCCTTGTCCTACTGAATAGTTTAATTAAGCCACTCCCATTATCAGCCATCAGCCAATCAGATTACTTGATATGTTATAGTCATTCATTTAACAAACTGCATCACAAACATTGTAGATCCTGATAAGATTGCTTCTTCAAAAGCCATCTGATCAGGATTCACACTGTTTGCAAAGATGGTGGTTATCGTGAACAGCAGGATGCGGGTTAATGTTAAATATTATTCTGATTCTAACACTATTTTTTGAGACATTGCTTCTAGTTTTGTGGGACTTCAATCCTGCATTCAGATGAATGAAGATTCAACCCCTGCCAAATTTATATGTAGGGACGGTCTGACTCATACCACTTTGCAGGAGCAGGCTTATAGACCATCTTAGTGCTTTAATACCGATATTAATGTGCTGTCGGTTTTCAGCCCCGCGTGGAAACGTCAGGCAGTCCAATCGATCTCTCCAAGACCTGCTGGGGAGCTGTCGCTCAATTAAAATTAGAACTAGGATGTCTAAAATAGACTGTGGTACATTTTTTATCCCCCGACCGAATAGGTTCGGGGGATATAGTGATCAGCCTGGCGTCCGTCCGTCCGTCTGTCCGCACCAACAAATGTATAGTTAGGTGGCTATGTAAATGGACAGAATCAATGTAAGTCTATGGGATTTATTCCGTTAGACACCGAAAATACTTCTTTTCTGTGGCTAAAAGTAGCCACTTAAGTATCACTCCTGCCAAAAATAGCCACATAAGTATACATCCGTGAGAACGTCCGTGCGTCCATCCGTCCGTAGACGCAACCTTGTGATGGCCATAACTCCTATACCCTTTGAGATTCATTGATGGTTCTTGGCACAATTGTTCACAAGGCCAAGACGGTGTGTCATGCACAAGAACCAGAACTCTGGATGCCATACTTTTTTAGTTATCTCCCCTTTTAATAAAATAGAATGACTACTTTGTGATGGCCATAACTCCAATACCCTTTGAGATATATTGATGGTACCTGGCACAGTTGTTCACAAGGCTGAGACGGCGTGTCATGCACAAGAACCACAACTCTGGTTGCCATGGTTTTGGAGTTATCTCCCTTTCATATAAAATAGGGTGACAACCTTGTGATGACCATAAC
This sequence comes from Lucinisca nassula, assembly GCA_963580285.1. Taxonomy (NCBI): domain Eukaryota; kingdom Metazoa; phylum Mollusca; class Bivalvia; order Lucinida; family Lucinidae; genus Lucinisca; species Lucinisca nassula. The sequence goes on along the minus strand of OY757016.1, from coordinate 98,849,813 downwards.
TCCTATAACCTTTGAGATTTATTGATGGTTCATGGCACAATTGTTCACAAGGCTGAGATGGCGTGTCATGCGCAAGAACCAGAACTCTGGATGCCATATGTTTGTAGTTATCTCCCCTTCCAATAAAATAGAGTGACAACCTTGTGATGGCCATAATTCCAATACCCTTTAAGATATATTGACGATACCTGGCACAGTTGTTCACAAGGCTAAGACCGTGTGTCATGCACAAGAACAACAACTCTGGGTGCCATGGTTTTTTAGTTATCTCCCCTTCCAATAATATAGAATCACAACCTTGTGATGGCCACATCTCCAACACTCTTTGAGATTTATTGATGATACATGGCACAGTTGTTCACAAGGCCCAGATGGTGTGCCATGCACAAGAACCACAACTCTGGGTGCCATGATTTTTTAGTTATCTCCCCTTCCAATAATATAGAATCACTACCTTGTGATGGCCACATCTCCAACACTCTTTGAGATATATTAATGATATTTGGTACAGTTGTATGTGAGGTTAAGCAGGTGTGTCACATGCAAGAAACACAACTCTGGGTGCCCTAGTTTTTTAATTATCTCCCCTGACAATATAACCTTGTGATGGCCATAACTCCAATACCCTTTGAGATATATTGATGGTACTTAGCACAATTGTATACAACGTTGAGACGGCGCTTCATGCCTAAGAACCACAACTCTGGGTGCTATGATATTTGAGTTATCTCCCCTTCCAATATAACAGTATAACAACCTTGTGATCATCGTACCTCAAATACCCTTTGAGACATATTAGTGGTACTTGATGCAGATGTACATGAGGTTAAGCAGGTGTGTCATGCTCAAGAATCACAACTCTGGGTGCTCTGGTTTTTTAAGTTATCTCCCCTGGCAATATAACCTTGTGATGGCCATAACTCCAACACCCTTTGAGATATATTGAAGGAACTCGGCACAATTGTATACAAGGTACAGAAGGAATGTCATGTGCAAGAACCACAACTGTTGGGGCTGTGGTATTTGAGTTATCTACCCTTCCAAGATAACAGTAACACCAGCTTGTGATCACCAAATCTCCAATACCTTTTGAGACATATTGATGGTACTTTGTACAGAAATACATGAGCTTAAGCAGGCATTTCATGCGCAAGAACCACATTTCTGAGTGCCCTGGTTTTTTAGTCATCTCCCCTGACAGTATAATCTTGTGATGCCCATAACTGCAATACTTTTGTGATATATTGCTGGTTTAATTCTGGTGCACTTTCTATTGGTGAGCAATCTTCCGAAGGCCATATTGGCTTTTGGTAGGGGGATTTGCCATCTCTTCCGATGGCTATTTTGTAAAAGATAGGGTATGAGTTGTGCTGTTTGTTTCATTTGTATTGTTGAAACCTGATACATACAGGTACATATCATTTGGGCCTTATGACTTGAAGTATGCTTCTTACAGTCACTAACTCTGGACATATCCCATTGTGGGGTGGTGGTGGTGGTATGTGTCTGTGTGTGTGTGGGGGGGGGGTCGGGTACACTGAATTTTGCCTGCTACATAGGTTGGGCCCCGGCATCTAAAGGTGACCCCAAACAATACCAAGACTGACAATGTGCCCTAAAGAATTCCAGCCCATGTAAAAAAGGAAAATTCAGAGTTTGCCCCTCCCCTGGGAGTCACAAGTGTTCAGAAGTTTCGAAACTGGGCACAGATGAAAGAAAACAAATTTTACTTGACATTGTTAAAGTGTTATTGACTAGAAGATCCATATACGCAAGCATCTAAAATTGTATTAAAAGATATCAAATATTCTGAGATTTTTGGATATCTAAAATTATATTTCATGATATCAGTAATTAGATTTATGGATATCTATAATCTAATTATAGATATCATTCAAAGGTCTAATTTAAAGATATCACAATTTTCAATAATGGATATCACAAAATATATTATGGATATCAATAAATGTAATTATTGATATCATAAAATCTCCTTTAATATTTGATATCTATTAATTGAATAATAGATATCTATAAATCGAATAATAGATATCTATAATTGGAATTATACATGTAGATATCATTAAATATATAATTGATATCATAAAATGAATAATAGATATCAAATAATATTTATGGATATCCAATATTTTTATTATATTTTATTTTGAATTTTATGAATTTTATTTATAGATATCTTGAAATTGTATTAAATAGTAAAATGGCGTGCAGCCCATACTTTTACCGTTTGCTGAGATCTGAGAAATATGCTTGTTCCAAGATAGGTCATCTGATATGTTAATTCCAAGATAGCGTTTTCAGTAGTTTGTAGCGATATTCCTTGTAGTATGTAATTGGACAGGGTATGTTTTTGGGTATTCGGATGACCTCACATTTGTCTGGGTTGATTCATTTTCCCAGGATGCCAGTTTGTGAGGTCAGCCTGCAGAGTTTGACAGTGTGTTTGGTTTGAGATTGTGAGATACATAATGGTATCATCAGCAAAAAGTCTGATATTGCTTTTAATTGTTTCCGGCATGTCGTTATATACATGAGGAAAAGACATGGGCCAAGCACTGATCCTTGGGGCACAACTGACAGAACTGGACATGCGTCAGACTGTTGGCCCTCAAGAATGGCGAACAGTCAAGAAGCTACTACCAGTTCTCTCTTCGCGCCACCTCTCGTTCAAGACACGCGGCCGTGTGTACAGCTCTTGAGTACGGAGCACAATGCTTCATGCCAGTGAGACTTGGCTAATTCACAGCCAAACCTCCAGCATCTGCAGCGGAATGACAGGCATGCAGATCACACAGATCTGCAACGTCAATCCACAGGACACTGTCACCATCAGGTCCAATGAGCTACTTGCACGACTTGGCATTGAGGACCTGGACCTCATGGCTCCTCTGTTATGGACATGTTGAACGCTCCAATGGTGCAGTCAAGACTGCCTGTGACACACAGGTAGATGGAAGGGGTGGGCATGGGAGGCCCATGATAACCTGGAAGCAGCTGACAGGGAGAGATTGCAGAGAGTGGAAGCTCTCTGCTATCGACCCTCATGATAGACAAATCTGGAGATCTGATGTGAGATCTGCCATACATGCACCATATCAGCTACCTGGAAGAGGCCAATTTATAGGGATGTTGCCCCTGTACCTAGTGCTGGCTAATCGGGGCTGCAAAGATAATCAATTATCATTCCTGTCATTGTGATCGATAATCGATTAGTAATCAATGTTTTATTATTCCCGCAACCAAGAAGTAGGGCATATTTTTTGGTGCAGTGCCCATTGTGTCGGCCTCGGCTTAGCCTATTTGAAGCACGATATCGCTTAAACCGATGGATGGATTCTGAGCACACGCACTAGTATGGATGCATTACTAGGATGGGGGAAAACAGTCAATTGGTTTTGGTGGCCTTGACTTCATTTTCAATGCCACAGGACCCCCCCCCCCCCCACCCCCACCCTCCCCCACCACACGAAAAGTGTCAGTTTAGGGCCAGTGATGGATTGTCTGTACGTATCTCATAAACAAATTGATGAATTTTGGTCAACCTTAGTATAGTATATCATTACAGCTAACCAAAGATTTGATTAGATTTTAGTGACATTGACTGTATTTGAATGTCCACTGGAGTCCGAAAACTGTCAATTTTGGGCCAGAAATGGCTTGTCTTCATCTTTTGAAGGAATTAATGAATTTTGGCAGAACTTAGTACATGTTCAATATATTATTGCAAACTGCCTTGGATTTGATAAGATTTTGAAGACCGTGACCTTTTTTTTTTCAAGGTCACAGGTTCCCAAAAACTTATTTTGGACCAAAAAGAATTTATCAGATGGGTGATGCAATATGTATGATTTTGCTAGCCTAGACCTACATGTAGTTTATCAAGGTCAAACAGGTTTAACCCTTATCTTGCTGTTCACGACAACCCCTATCTTTGCAAACAGTGTAGATCCAGATTAGATGGCTTCTGAAACCATCTGATCAGGATCTACACTGTTTGGCATTCAGTTTATGAATTTGTAGCAATAAATTACATGAAATAATTTGATTGGTTGGTAGACAGAAATGGGTGTGGCTTAAATGAATATTCAGCAAGATAAGGGTTAAGTTATATTTATGGTGTTGGGACAAAGTTTTCGAAGTTGTAAAATTCTTTTTTATATATGAGTGGTCATTTCATATGAAATTTATGTAACGAGACTTCGGCGAGTTTCATAAATTCCATATCAAATGACCACAAGTGTAAGATTCTTTTACTCATATGACCACTTAAAATTGGATTTTATCGCCTTTTAATTATACAAAGTCTCCACCAAAAATGTATTGTTGCCAAAGTGTTATTACACGTGTGGTCAAACAATTTTTATTACACGATGTTATCCACTGCTTATCAAAGACGTCATGTGATAAATAATTATATTGTCTGTTTCCAAGGACAAGTGGACATATATCAGCCAACTTAAATGCCAAGGAAGAAGACCAAAAACGAGGTGAAAGAAAGATCGGCAGCTGATCATGAAGAGCATATCAGACTCGCTGACATAGTGAAAGGTGTCCATGCTGAACTGAGAAACAAGTATCAAACCAGTGAGTATTGATTTTGTTTGTTTGATTTGAGGTTTAACGTCCCCGTTAACACTGTAAAGGTCATTTTGGAGACATGGCTTCCAATTTTGTGGGACTTTTACCCGACATTGAGATGAAATGACATCTCAAGCCCTGTCACCCAATGAAACCAATAGGGTTTATAACAGTGGTTTATAAGCATGGACTCGAATCACTTTGCCTGGACAGGCTTAGATCCTCTAAGTGGTTTACCAGTACTCGTGTGTGGTCGGTTTCAGCTCTGCATGGAAGCAACATGCAGCACATATATTTCTTCAAGCCCCAATGGGCGGGGGCCAAGTGAGTATTGACATCATAGCCCCAGATAAGAGGGTTTTTTTGTTTGTTTGAATTTGAGTTTAACGGCCCAGTCACCACTATTTTAGGTCATTTTTGAGCCGGTCATTTTACTTATCCACACTTTTCTTGGGCAGGCTTATAAGCGGTTAACCAGTACAGCACACATTCTTTCTCCAGAAACTGAAACTGCCCTTCTTGAATCAGCAGAAGAGAGAGAATGACCGTAGAAAAGATTTCATGATCAATCTCCACGAAAGAATGTTGCCGACCCCGGCAGGTATCGAACCAGCATCCTCCTGCTCACCCGTCAAGAGGCGCATCCGACTGAACTACCGAGGCCGGGCAGATAAGAGGGGGTATCCACCTATTACTTTTAATATGTATGCGCGAATTGTCTTATTTCTGCATGACAACACACATTGTGGGTACTCATTAGAAGCGCCTTGATGAGGCGTTTCTAATGAGTACCCACGACATATGTTTACATACAGAAATAAGAAAAATATCAATACTTTTTGGATGAAAAAAGTGCCCCATCTGGAGTTATATATAGTTACCTCACCCGGCATGTGTTTGCCACGTGAGTTCATCACAAGAAAAAGCTGTCTTTAAGGGTTCAGTTGTTCAAAACTTACATTAAATGATCTTGTTAGTTGACCCATTTCAGACTGGAAACCCGTAAACGGGTACCGTGGCAAACAGTGCAGGCCCAGATCGTATGATCATGGCCTCCACTGTTTGCTAAAAGTTCATTCATTTTCCAAATAAATTTTGATGAAAACACAACCTGACACCCCTAAATTTTGAAATGAACTCCTGCTATATATAAGGAGGAAGATTCCATTTGGTACAAAAACGGTTAATGCATTGTCAAAACTGAGTATTTTGTAAAGCTAATTTGCTAATACGTTTACTTAAAAAATACCTTGTACCAAAGTTTCAGATATCCTACCAGCTGAAGAAGCCATCTGATCAGGATCTACACTGTTTGTCAATTAGCTTGCAGATTTGAATGAAGCATTATACCGAGTATTTTAATTAGTTGATAGTCAGAAATGGGTGTGGCAAAATTAATTTATTCATCAGGTTAAGGGTTAAGCTGTAACAATGCTTTGAACAACTTGGCTCATGTAAGACGCAAATCAGTCTGCTCAGCTATACAGTTACTAGCAAGAGTCCACTTGATGGGTATTTGAACTTAAGAGATTTTTTCTGTGTGTCTTCAATATCATTCTGTTTGCAGGGACATCTACCACTGTTACCCTATAGTATAGCTCATCCCCGCCCTATCAGGGCTTGGAGAAATAGATTGGGCTGCATGATGCTTCCATACAGAGCTGAAACTGACCACACGGGTACTGGTAAACCCCTTAGGAGGACTAAGCCTGCCCAGACAAAGTCGTGTGATTCAGACTGTCCATTGCATATAACCTTTTGGTTTCACTGGTTGGTTGATTTGAGGTTTAACGTCCCCGTCAACACTGTAAAGGTCATTTTGGAGACGTTGCTTCCAATTTTGTGGGACTTTTACCCGGCATTGAGATGAAATGACATCTCAAGCCCTGTCGCCCAATGAAACCAAATAGGGTTTATTAGCATGGACGGTCCGCCTCGCACCGCGGTTCCTGGACAGGCTTAGATCCTCTAAGCGGTTTACCAGTACTAGTGTGCGGGCCGGTTTGGTTTCACTGGCTTGAGATGTCATTTCATCTCAGTGTTGGGTATAAGTCCCACAAAATTGGAAGCAGCGCCTCCAAAATGACCTTGAGAGTGTTGACGGAGATGTTAAACCTCAAGTCAAACAAACAAAACCTACAGTATACCATGATGATTCTAAGTATTGGGACAGGTAGACCTATAGAAACAGTGAGGACCCAGAAGGAGCAGTCTGATCAGGGTCTACACTGTTTGCCATTCAATCTGCATTTTTTGGACTTCCTGCTTGATTTCGAAAAAAAAAATGTTGATTTTAGGAGAATTACAGCAAGTCCTCAAGGTGTCAAAATTTTTAGGTTTTCGTTTATACTACATTATGTAATTATTTTAGTTCGATTGCGATGGAAGCTGCAAGCTTATTTAATCGCTCTCGAACACACATTCCGGATGTTTTCACGCGCGCCCAAGGAGGCATGCAGTGACTATTACACCACTGCTACCCATTTACACCTGGGTGGTGTGAGGCAGTGTCATTATGTGTCTTGCCCAAGGACACACCTCGATACCGGGTGACGGATTCGAACGCACAACCTCTCGATCATGAGTTGAACGCCTTAACCATTGTGCTATCGAGGCTGATTTTTAGGTTTTTTATGGTAAGCGCTGTTATAAGTGATTATCTTTGCATTTAGACACATCCTTATTAGTAAACAGGGCATTTTGTCAAATTCGCTCATACTGTATGATGTCATTTTCCATATAATTCATACATTTCATGCATATCAAAAACAAAATTTATCATCGTTTGTTTGTTTGTTTGTATAGGAGTTAAACGGCCCAGACAACACTATTTAGGTCATTTTGAGCTGGTCAGTTTACTGATAGCCACACTTTTCCAGGGCAGGCTTATATGTAAGCGGTTAACCAGTACAGTGCACATTCTTTCGGCACCAACTGACAACTGCCCTTCTTGAATCAGCAGAAGGGAAAATTATCATCGTCATTTTTCTATATAATTCATTATTTTTGAGGGGAACAATCTTTAAACTGTGTTAAACAGTCATATATCTAAAACCATGTTTTAATGACTAACCTTATTTAGTTTTATGTATGTTTTGACAGTCGAACAGACAAGTTGATCCTTTTGTGACAGGCCTCCATGACCTAATGGGTAAGAGTACTGACGGTTTCTCACCACAGTGGTTTGTGCCTTGCTGGGCCACGTGAGATGCCAAATTCTGCAACGGAAGGTCAGGTGGTTTTTCTCCGGGTACTCCAGTTTTTGCCTGCCTCATTAACATTTGGCTCGAAATAAGTGAAATAATCTTGAAAGGGCCATTAAACAAAAAGCACTATTCATTGCAACATGCTTTTGAATATAATACACTAAAAAAGATGGACCCCCAAAATGTATAGATTATATAGAAAATGACCACAAATGGTCATTTTTCTTTATAATCCATACATTTTTGTTTAACTTTCATGGTTTCTGCATTGGACCCCAACAATAATGTTATAAAGGGATTGTGGTTTTACCATATATTCTTGTGCCTGCAATTAACATGGAGCTATATGAGATTGATTTTCCATCCTTTAATTTGTTCATTTGTCCATTTTTCAAACCGTCAGCATTTGCACCCACCCTAATGGGACTAGCTATAAGAGCTTCATTAATGACACTTGGTACAAATTTGTATCTAGGGAAGACAACTTTAATGCAAGCATCTGTTTTTGACCATGACCTACATCTTATAGTTTTAGGACTTTGTGAATTATTGTTTTAAACCATATTCAGTTCATTTATTAAAATCTATAAGAGTTTCATTAATGATAATTGGTACAAATTTGCATTTAGGGATGACACCTGTAATGCAAGCATCCTTATATGAATAATTGACCTTGACCTACATTTCTTGGTTCACTGTCTTAGTGAACTATTGCGTCAACCCTTACTTTCACCCTAAAGTTTAAGTTCATATCTCAAGAACTTAAGAGCTTTGTTAATGATTCAAGCTTAGGTACAAGCTTGCATATAGGAATGGCAACTTTTATTAGCTCACCTGAGCCTAAGGCTCCGGGGGAGTTATTGTGATTGGTCACCGTTCGTCGTCGTCTTCATCTGTCAGTGATGTCCGTCCATCAACAATTCCTTTAAACGACATCTAAACAGAACAGATTTTGACCAAACTTGGCAGAAATGATCTTAAGATGGTCCTCTCTCAAAGCTGTTCAAAGAATTCCATTCCATGCAGAACTGTGGTTGCCATGGCAACAAAAAGGGGAAAATAAGAAAAAAACCTTTGAAAATCTTCTTGTCTGAAACAAGAAGACCCAGGCCTTTGATATTTGATACGAGGCTTCATCTAGTAGACCTTTACCAAGATTGTTCAAATTATAGCCCTGGGGTAAAAAATGGTCCCGCACCGTGGCTCACTGGTTTGACATAGGCTTATATTGGGATAACCTTTAAAAATCTTCTTGTTTTAAACCAGATGGCCCAGGTCTTTGATATTTGGTATGACGCTTCATCCAAGATTGTATAGGCCAAAAATACCCCCGCACCTGGGCCTACTGATTTTACATAGGCTTGTATTGGGAAAACTTTTAAAAATCTTCTTGTCTGAAACCAGCAGGCCCAGGTCTTTGATATTGGTATGAAACATCATCTACCAAATGGTTCAAATTATAGCCCTGGGGCCAAAAATGCCAAAATGACCTTTACAGTCTTGACAGGGACGTTAAACCTCAAATCAAACAAAAAAATTCACATGGGCATATATATATAGAGAAAACCTTTAAAAATCTTCTTGTCTGAAACCAGAAGGCCCAGCACTTTAATTCTTGGTATTAAGCATCATTTAGTGGACCTCTACCAAAATTGTTCAAATTATGGACCTGGAGGCCAAACATTGCCCTGCCCTGGGACCCACATGTAAATCTCTTAGTTCAGGGGAGCAATATAGGACCATCATGGTCCTCTTGTTGAAGCAACTATGTTTGACATTCACCTACAAGCAGGAAAAAGCCTTTGGTGGAATTCTTGTTTTAGTATTTTTTATCTTTTTGCAGATTGCTGTGATCTAGACCAAATTTGGCAGCAGCATTGTGAAAATAGGAATGTCTTGTCAGAATATGCAGGTGCTATGCACAAGCTGGCTACAGAGCACTGGACGAAAAATCCGGGTATGGTCATTGAAAGGAAAGAACAAAAACATAAATCGTCATGCCTTTTAGCTTAATGGATACAACTTCAAGGAAGACAACTCCTACCAAAGTATTTTTGTCTCTAGTCAGGGTCCGAAATTAAGCTCGCATTTACGCTAAGTGTGAGTGAGAATTTCAAAATGCGAGGCCAAAATATTTGTACAAGAAAATTTTGGCGAATGGCCGATCATCGGTAAAAAAACACAAAAAGATAATACAGACAACAATAATTACTCGCCATTTCCGCGACTGCTTCTGAAATTCTGACGTTCTAAATTTAGATTATAAACTTTCCAGAGGTCGGGAGGCGTAGCACATAGGGCCGGTGCACCTGTAAACAGGGGTATTTTCTTCCGGCGGTACATACCGTGGCACTTTTTTGCCGAACTGTACTTTCGGCAAGTGCCGGATTTTATCGGAAATATATATAATTTAATTCAATGTTTGCGTTAGAACAAAAATATGTTTAAGAAACGATTTCACTAGCGTCGGCCGCGAAAACATACCTAGCAGGGACGCAAAGTATCTTTTATAATGCGCCGCTAGTCATGCTGAGCACTGTTAAGTTCAAAGACGCCGACGCGACCGTTAGGGCGCGAAAATTATCGGATACTTGAGATGAATAGCGGTAATAACTAATAGAGCATGCTCCGCATGCCGGCCACTTCCGATTAACATAGATAAACAGGTAATAAATTTCTAACCAAAGCCTAACAGTTTAATCCTGCTATTAATTGGGGCTCAAAGTAATCTTGCGTGAAAACTTTGTAACATATATATATATATGCACTGCTTGTCGGAACACGACTGACAAAGATGACATTGCAAGACAGCAGTTGTGTTGATCGGTCTGTGCAGCGCTGTGTCGAACTGTGAATAAATAATTTTATCACGAATTGCCCAGAGACAGTTCAAATGGATAATGCAGGGAGATAGCATGTGGCGACTTCTGAAAAACCCAACGTCTTTAATCCTGTTAATGTGGTCAATAATTATAAAATATGCTCAATACTTAGCCAACTAAAGCCATTCACGCAATATCAAAAGAACCGCTATATCCACGTGTTGAGCATCAGGCGTGGTCGTGTCCTAAACCAGTGGGTATCGATATTAAGTGACACATGAAAAGAATGACTTGCAATCTTGGCTTACTTGGCTTACTTTATGCTCATTATCACATAGCAATTTGGAAAAAAACCATCGTGTCTTATTTGTTAATAGGATTAACTAATTTATTGGCATAAGATTAGTGATAGGCCATGGACAGATTAATAACAATCAGTAAAGATCGCATCCAGATAAACTGCAAAGACAATATAATTGCCAATGTCACATTTTTCGCGACCGTAAACACCTAGAAAACGTGTAATGATTCTCTGTTTACTTGTCTGTTTTATTTTACGATATACAAACACCCAGTGTTTGAAACCTGTGGTATACCACGGTACAATTTCCAAAGGCGGTACCCAGCCCTAGACTAACACGTCATCAGTTTTTTTAATTGCATTAATACTACGCATACAAGTTAATCATTACTGTAGTTCTTGAAAACTTTCTGCTTTTATTAAAGGTTTTTTTTTTTAAAAATCGAGTTGATTTTCATTTTAGCTAGTAGATCTTTTTTGTAACAAGCTAAATTTTGCTTGTGGCAAAAATACAAAAGTTCGGACCCTGCTAGTGGAAATAGGGGTCTGCTCTGAAAGAAAACAATTTGCTCTTAAGGATCAAATTCTTTAAGAGGCCCATTTTTCAGGGGTTGTGGGGGATGAGTTGGTCGAGTTCACAGGAAAGCAAACAGGGAGTCACAGAAGTTGTTTCCCGCTGTAAAATGGCAGAAAATCAATTTCTGTACTGATATACTTGGTAGCGATGCAAATATGTTTACTCATAATTTTTTGCCTTTAAAAGAAGATCTAATTTTCAGAGAGGTTTGTTTTTGTTAGTTTGGATGGCTAAATTAACACTATTGAGGTCAAATTGAGCTGGTGCTTTTACATAATCACCGTTTTACTGGACAGGTTTAGCCAGTACAGTGCACATTCTGTCACAAGAAGCTGACAGCTGCCCACTTCGAATCAGCTGAAGGCAGAGAATGACCATAGAAAAGATCTGTGTGGAAGAATGCTGCTGACACCGCAGGTTTTGAAATTGCAACATCCTGTTCTCCAGTCAGAGTCAGACTTCTGACTGAGCTACAGAGGCCTGTAGAGAGATTTTGCAAACAGTCACGAAATCAAGGATCAAATTGTCTGTTGGTCCACATGACCAAATATCTGTTGGTCCACAGCACCAGCTTATACCTCAACATCTACTGGTCAGACGCTATTTTAACTCATCACTAAAACAAGCCTACCGGTATATAATTTTAAACCCCACTTTCATATACAGGTACTAAAACCGAGGTTTACAGGAGTACACATTATATTTTTTTATCTCTGCTCAAAAACATAGATTGTGAGTACTCATTAGAAACGACGTGCAGAACACAGCTACCCTATTCCTCCCATTTGGCACCTCGAGTGCGGTTCTGCTAAAAACATAGATTGTGAATACGCATTAGAAATGATGCCCAGAACACAGCTAATTATAAATGGCCCCAGTTCAAAAAAGTTTGATTGGACTAATAGACATTCTGTGCATATGTTAAGCCCTGCCTTGTGAAACCCCACTATAATCTGCTGTATAGGAAAGTAATTGCTCATATTCATTACAAAAACATGCCTTTTCAAATATATTAGCGAGGCTCTCTTAATGAGTACCCACAATGTATGTTTTCATGCAGAAGTAAGAAAAATAGTACACCATGACCCCATTATAACACGGTTCGTTATAACACGACTTTGGAAATAACACGGTTGGAAGATGGATACCAAAAATGCATAGTTTATATAGAAAAATGACCATATATGGTCATATTTCTATATAATCTATACATTTTTGTTTGGATATAACACGGTTGTTTAACTAACATGGTTTTTACTTTGTACCCAAACAATAGTATTATAAAGAGGTTGTGGTGTATGTGGAAGCCCCCACTTATCTGGGGCTATGCCTTTCTGAGCAAAAAAAAAATAGATTGTATAAATCTTTATTTCCTGATTCAAAATGACCATTTGTGACCAACATTGCAGAAACTAGGATTGACTGGTGTAGGCAAGTCATTAGTGAATATTTCCGAGGGGAGGGCCTGAAGAAAGTGCTGGAAAAAGAGGATAGAAAGAAAAAGTTCCAGCAAGCAAACAAAGAGGGTGAGGAAGTTGACACAGCCACAGCAGAGATAACGAGAGACCACCATTCTGTGTAAGTGCTGTTCATGTAACTGGTATTTTGCACATTGTTTTGCCAAAATATATGTGAAATATGTCAAATGGCCAAAATCAACAAAAAATTAGCAATTTTAGAAATTTTCCCAATATATGGGTCTAAGAGCTGGACTCTGCAGATTTTTAGCTTACCAGAGCCGAAGGCTACGGAGAAGCTTATAGGATAGGCAGTTGTCCATTGTCATCGTCGTATGTCATCGTTGTATGTCGTCTGGCATCAGAACTTTCAAACAACATCTCCTCTGAAACCTGGAGTGTATTTAATGTGCACCTGCACATAATCCTCGTGTTGCAGTATATAAAGAAAGAAATGAAAGAAACCGCTAGGCCGATAGGGCTCAGATTTCATCTATAGCATCCTTGGGCTGGGGATTGAGGGTTTGTGGTTTTTTTTTATTAAAATCAGCTTTATTATAGTTTGGTTGCTATGGCAACTTAGAGTTTCCATTGACTTATAAAAATGTCATTTACTGACAAGCCTTTGCAGATTTTTTGACAGAGTTTTTATAGAAATGTTCCTTGTATATATATATATATTCTTGTTCCTCGTGATAAGACACATTCAGTGACACCCACCTGCTTCAGCCATATGCTTTTATGCGAACCTGGGGTTCCCCAGGGTGTGCTGGGGCAATGCCCAACCCTCTCAATTTCATAAAAGTTCATATATCTTAGAAACTATTCAGATCCCCACCCCCAAACCATATATATTCTTGTTCCTTGTGATAAGACACATTCAGTGACACCCACCTGCGCATTCCCTGGGTGTCCAAGGCCCATGCCCCACCCCTTCCACTTCATATTTTGCATGTATTCAAAACAAAGAGCAAGTTCAAATTTATTTCATAAACTTCTGTGGCTATGCATATGTTTAGCCAGAATTACTAGATATGAACCAGGGTACAGTGTTAGACTGTCAGTACAAAATTATGTAACAAAATTTAACCCTTATCTTGCTGTTCACGACAACCCTTATCTTTGCAAACAGTGTAGATCCAGATCAGATGGCTTCTGAAGAAGCCATCTGATCAGGATCTACACTGTTTGGCATTCACTTTATGAATGGCTAGCAATAAATTACATGAAGTAATTTAATTGGTTGATAGACAGAAATGGGTGTGGCTTAAATGAATATTCAGCAAGATAAGGGTTATGACACATTCCTACTCTTGTCTCCAGGTGTTTGACTGTCAGTCTGAATTATGCAATAGAATTTAAATAATAAAGATACATGTACTCTGATTACTGTTATGAGACTGTATACACCTTGCTCATTTCCTACACTTGTCTACATGGGAGACAAATCTTGGTACTTCCAGATCCCTCTGCTATAAACAAAGATCCTCAGAAAAGGTGGTCGACTCCTAAAGTATAGTATTTGCTACTCAGGAGCAAATTCTGTCCTTCAGGAGTAGACTACTATTGAAGAGGGAGACAAAAATAATTTCAAAAGAGTTACCTCCCCTGCAGGCATATTCATTACCCTGAATATTAAGTCACAGTTATTTGACCATATACATGTATTGTATATACATGTATTATAAATTATATTTGCTGGAAATGTTATAATCAAAACCAGCCTGATTTTTACGAAATATGATCCTGATAAATGGCCTGTTTTTTATGTGTGAGAGCCAAGGTTCAAGTCCTACATTAAAGGTGGTACCTTAAGGTTTGGTAACCCTTAACCTGTTTCAGGCAGGAAACCCCAAAATGGACATTGGCAGACAGAACAAGCCCAGATTAGAATCTGATCTGGGCCTGAACTGTTTGCAGAATGTGGTATCTGATTAGGGCCTTCATTGTTAGCAAAATGTATGGTCATTTTCCATTTGAATTTTATCAAATAACTCGGTTTTAAATTCTAATTAGTTGAAAATGGGTTAAACTGGTTAGTCATTTTACTGTTAAGAACAAGAGTTACCCTTCAGGTGATTATCGCATTTAGCATGCAGCATTTTCGTTATAATGAGCATAGGATTGCACCTTACCATTAACTTGTTTTTATGAAAAGAATGAAATGTTTAAGTAAATTGTGCCCTTTTTATGCCCAGCCACTAAAAAAGTGGCCGGGTATTATGTTATACCCTGTGAAATTTTTAGAGTCCATCCATCTGTCCTTCAGCACCTCATAGTTTTTGTGTAGGCTCCATAACTCTGATGCCTTTTAAGATATTTTCTACTTATATGTAGAGCTCCATGAGATGACGTGCAAAACATATAAATAGTAACTCTGATTTTCCCACTTTTGGGGTTATTGCCATTTGAACATTTAACATAGCCATTTCCATAATAGTTTCGTGTCCGCTCCATAACTCTGATACCATTCCACATAATTTCATGAAACTTCACAGATGCCTCATGAGACAAGGTGCAGAACATATGAACTGTAACTCTGATTTTCTTTCTTACTTCTGGAGTTAATACCCTTTTGAACATTGAACATAGCAGTTTCTATCAGTTTCGTGTCCAGTTTCTATCAGTTTCGTGTCCACTCCATAACTCCGATCCATAACTCTGATACCATTTGAAATATTTTCACGAAACTTTGCAGATATATAGAGCACCATGAGACGACTTGCAGTCTCCACGCAGAGCTGAATCCGGCCCGCACACTAGTACTGGTCAACCGCTTAGAGGATCTAAGCCTGTCCAGGAACCGCGGTGCGAGGCGGACTGTCCATGCTAATAAACCCTATTGGTTTCATTGGGCGACAGGGCTTGAGATGTCATTTCATCTCAGTGTCGGGTAAAAGTCCCACAAAATTGGAAGCAACGTCTCCAAAATGACCTTTACAGTGTTGACGGGGACGTTAAACCTCAAATCAAACAAACAAACAAACGACTTGCAGAACATATGAAGCATAACTCTGATTTTCCTACTTTTGGAGTTTTTGCCCTTTGAACATTTAACTATTTCTCCCATGTTCTTGTGTCGGCTCCATAACTCTGATCGACACTGTTAGACATATTTTCATGAAGTTTCACAGAAATGTGAAGCACTATGAGACGACATGCAAAACCGATGAACCATAACTCTGGTTTGGCTATTGTTGAAGTTACTGCCCCCATTTAACTGATATTTTGTCAGTATATAAGAAAGTTTTACCTTTAAATTATTAAAATATATCTCCTTAGTTTCTCTCTGATTTGGCTGATCTGTCAGGTATGTACAGAAAAATAGTCGATATTAGTAGCAAACCACTAATATCCTGCTGAATGAATTAATTTAGCCACGCCCATTGATATGCAGTACAATTCCTATGCCACCTTTGGGACTGTTCCAAAGGTGGTCTCTGACCTGAGGACACTGCATGCAGAAAACACAAAGACAGATACTAAATAAGCTTTTTAAAGCAGAATTAGTCTCTTAATAGCGGAATTTCACTGTACTAGATATTCTGTTTCATTCAGATTGGCAGTCTGCATGACAGAGTACCGGATCAGATGGCTTCTTCTGATTTGGATCTACACTGTCAGCAAAGGTAAGGGTTGTCCGTTCATCAGAGGATAAGAGCTACTCATAGTTAGTACAGAACATCATGTACCAAAACAACTTAGCCAACCTCAGTGGCTTAATCAGATGCACATCTGACTGAAGACCATGCCATGGGGTTGATTCCTGCTAGCTCTTTAAACCCATTTAGTATCAGAAACCCCAAAACGGGTACTTTGGCAAACAGTGCAGGCCCAGATCAGATGCCGCAGAACACAGCGTCTGATCAGGCCCTGCACTATTTGCTAACAGAATTTTCCATAAAAAAATGAATAAAAATAGGCCTGACACCCCTTATATGACAAATGGAATTGTCCAACATATAGCAATGGAAGAGTCCCCTAGCATACAATGGGTTAATACCTTCAGGCAGTAGGGGACCTTTGTCCTGCTGAAAAAAAAAATAGTTATGTAACAGTGTTACAAACATCAAATTTCTGTAAATTTACTAATTCTATCACAAACTGTAGACCCAGATCAGATGGCTTTTCCAGAGGTCATCTGGTCTGGATCTTCACTGATTGCAAAAGTATAGCATATCCTGGTTCAGCAAGACAAGAGTTGTTACAGATTCAAGTCTTAGCAAAAGGCACAGTGTTCACAGAAACATTTTGGCTTGACAAGGCACAAGTAAGCTTGTTTGTAATATCTCAGAATTTTCTTAACCCTTATCCTGCTGAATATTTAAATATGCCACACCCACTACTGATTATCAACCAATCAGATTACTTGATGCAAATTAACGTGACAAATTCATAAACTGAATGACAAACAGTGAAGATCCTGATCAGATGGCTTCTTCAGAAGCCATCTGATCTGGAACTTCATTGTTTGAAATATAAGACATATCTGGGCTCAGCAGCACAAGGGTTAAAATCAGATCTGTTATAATATTTAATCAGATCTGTTATAATATATTATTAAAACCAATTAAATAGAAAAATTAAATATTACTACACAGCTTGATGGAGATTCATGAAAAATTGAAGAGATGAAGGCTAAATGATGACTGATTATATTTTGATGTCATTATTTTAATTGTAATGCAGCAGCACAATTTGAAATCAAACAAGGCATAGATGTGGTAAATTACTTGTTTTTGGCAAGTCCATTAATCATTTAAACATGCACATTAAATATTGGCTTTGCCACTTCCATATGGAAGTGCCAATATTTCATGTGCATGTTTAACCCATTGTATACTGTGGACTCTTCCATCGCTATATGTTGGACAAGTCCGTTTGTCATATAAGGGGTGTCCGGCCTGCTTTTTTTTTTAATTTTTTTTTTAGACGGAAAATTCTGTTAGCAAATTGTGTAGGCTCTGATCAGAAGCAGCGTTCTGCAGCATCTGATCTGGGCCTGCACTGTTTGCCAAGGTACCCCTGTAGGGGTTTCCCACATGAAATGGGTTAAACACAATTGGGTAGCTCACACAGTTTTTGCTATGGACCCCAACAGTAGTGTTAATAATGTGCCAGTCGACTCATTTGTAACCACTGTCCTCACCACCTACGGGGAATAGCAGGGACAATGACTTTTCACTTTTCAACATTGTTAGTTTTGCACAACTGAAGTCATTTCATTTGTACTAAGAATGGAGTATTGCACAACCCAATGCATCTTTTATGATTCCTGTACATGAATAGACTCAATAAAACTGTTTAACTTTATTCATGAGTAGACTCAGTAAAATTGTTTGTTAACAAGAACAGAGTATTGCACAACTATAAATGTATAATTTATGATTCCTGTACATGAATAGACTCAATAACACTGTCCATAGTCCTTCCTTTAACCTAAGAACAGAGTATTGCACAACTCCATGTATCATTTATGATTTATGTACATGAATAGACTCAATAAAATTGTCTATCTTTCTTCCTTCAGTCATTCAGCTCAACAACCGAGTACTGCACAACTCAGTGCATCATTTATGATTCCTGTTAGTGAACAGATTCTATGTAACTGTCTATTCTCCTTTTAACTCTTATCCTGCTTTTCACAACAACCCACATCTTTACAAACAGTGTAGATCCAGATCAGATGGCTTCTGAAGAAGCCATCTGATCAGGATCTACTTTGTTTGCCATTCTATTTATGAATTTGTAGGAAAAAATTACATCAAGTAATCTGATTGGTTCAAAGTCAGAAATGGGTGTGGCTAAACTGAGTATTCAGCAGGTTAAGGGTTAAAGCAAGAATGGAGAATTGTATAACTCAGTGTATCATTGATGATTTCTGTGCATGAAAACAGAGAATAAAACTCTATTTTTCTTTCTTTTTAATCCAAGAACCGAGTATTGCATAATGCATTGCATCATTTATTATACCCCTGGCACCCGGCATACGAAGTATGCTATGGGGGTATATAGTTTTCGTCTTGCCGTTCGTCCATCTGTCTGTCCGTGTTTCCATCTGTCCTTGTTTCCATCTGTCCATCCGTTAACATTTTGGTTAAAGTTTTGCGTCAAAGTTTCTGAGAGATTGTATCTTCTGAAGCCTTTGATAGATTTAGTTGATACTTACACTGAAGTTACATACTGGTCTAAAGATTTCATTGCTGCATGTCCCACCCCCCACAGTGACCTTGAGGTCAAGGTCACAGACTGAGAACATTTACATTTGGTTAAAGTTTTATGACAAAGTTTATGGATGCCTGTATGTTCTTAACTCTAAGACAAATTCAGTTGATACTTGCATCACTGTACCAGTCTTAACATTTCTTGATGTATGCCCCTTCCCCCACCCATGGTGACCTTGACCTGAAGGTCACGGACTTAGAAATTTTACATTTGGTTCAAGTTTTATGACAAAGTTTATAGATGCCTGTATATTCTAAACTCTAAGACAAATTCAATTGATGCTTGCATCGATGTTGCATACCAGTCCAAAGATTTCATTGATGCATTCCCCACCCTAGTGCTTCAGTAACATTGATACCCCCTACCCTTCAGTAACTTTGATGCCCTCACTCCCTTGGTCCATTTAGAAATTTTATGTTTGGTTTAGCTTTTACAAGCACATTTATAGTTTCTTATAGCTTCTTCACATCTTCATTCATATTACATACAAGCTCAAAAGATATATCAGAGTATGGCGCTGGCCGGGGTATATGTGACCCGCTGATTGCTGTCTCTAGTGATTTCTGTACATGAATAGACTCAATAAAACTGTCTATTCTTCACATTCTGAGTCTTGTACAACACAGTGGATTTCTTATTATTCCAACACATGAGTAGACTCAATCTACACATCCAAACACTACGTCATCACTCAATAATACTATTTGCCGGGACTGACCGGTGGTTGGCAGAAAAACGTCTTTGGCCGTTTATCGCCATTGTAAATGCGATGTTATTTTCTCTAAACTTGTATTTTGTTTGGAATCGAAATGACAAAATTGACCTTTAAACTTGTATAATAGACATGTCTTGGCTAGTAATTATTGGTTTCTAGACGATTTGAGGATGTTTCGATGATTAAATTACCTGTTAAACTTATACAGGTAACGAGGCAGGACGGTCTTAATTATTTGTAATAAAAATGCGCAAAAGGAATGACTAAACGCGGAAGATGCATGAATGAGCTCTAAAATATATTTATCTACTCATTTTAAGTGTAATTCGATCAATTTTCTGTGACAGTCAACTAAAATATGTCCGTAATATTAAACCTATTTACAATGTGTTTATATGGAACCAGGGGCTTTTTGCCAACCACGGAAGATTGTAATCAAAAGGAAAAGTAATTTTGCGCATGCGCAATGACAGGTAAACAATGTCACGTGTCAAAACATTGGATCCGTCTATAAACAGGCCTGTTCTCCTTTCTTTAACACAAGAACGAGTATTGCAGAACTTACTGCATCTTTATGACAGGCTCTATAAAACTGTCTATTTTCCTTTCTTTAACCTAAGAACCGTGTTACTCTTAATCTTTGACCCAAGAGTACTGCAAAAAACTCAGTGCATCATGAATGATTTCTGTACACGAAAAGACTCGATAAAACTGTCTGTTCTTTTCCTTTAACCCAAGAACAGAGCATTGCTCAACTCAGTGCATCATTCATGATTTCTGTATTCATGATTTCAATAAAATTGTCTATTCTTCTTCCTTCAACCCAAGACCAGAGTATTGCACAACTCAGTGCATCCTTTATGACTCCTGCAAATGAACAGACACACAAAAAATAGTCTGTTCTCCTTCTTTTAACCCAAGAACAACATATTGCATAGCACAATGCATCTTTTTTATGCCCCCGGAATCTAAGATTCTGGGGGGCATATAGTTTTTGGTCTGTCCGTCTGTTTGTCCGTTTGTCTGTTTGTCCGTTTGTCCGTCTGCAAAAACTTTAACATTGGGCATAACTTTTGAATGGTAAGTGGTACAGCTTTCATACTTCACATGTGCATTCCTTGTCACAAGACCTTTCAAGAGGTACCATACATTTTGACCTCGTGACCTTCACCTTGAGATTTGACCTACTTTTGACCTCCTTTTTAAAAACTTCAACATTGGCTATAACTTTTGATTAGTAACTGATAGAGCTTTAATATTTCACATGTGCATTCCTTGTCGCAAGACCTTTCTATTGGTACTATAATTTTTGACCTCGTGACCTTGACATTTGACCTACTTTTGACCTCCTTTTTAAAAACTTTAACATTGGCTATAACTTTTGATTAGTAACTGATAGAGCTTTAATATTTCACATGTGCATTCCTTGTTAAGGCTTGAACTTTGGCCATACCTTTCGATTGCTTAGTGATACTGCTTTCATATTTAACATGCGCTGTCCGGGGGCATCAGTGTTTCACAAACACATCTTGTTTATTCCTATACATGTACATGAATAGACTCTGTAAAACTGCCTGTTCTTCTTCCTGTCTTCTTTGAACTCAAGAACAGAGTTTGCACAACTCAGTGCATCATTTATGATTTCTGTACATGAAAAAAATTTGGTTAAACTGAATATTCTCCTTTCTAAAGGAAGCTTTTGCTTTAAGCTTTTGTTTGGCATTTAATGGCCCAGCCACCAATATGTTTTAGTTCATGTCCACCTAATCACAGTTTTCCTGATCTACACCATTTGCCATTCCTTTTACACCTGTTGGACTCCTTGCGGGAAACAAACTTGTTAAACTTTTAGGTGAATTACAGCCAGTCCTCAAGGTGTACGAATTTTTAGGATTTTTAATACTGTACTCTTGCAGGAAAGCATCAACTATCAAGAAACAAATGCCTTCCTTTAAGAGTAGCACTGTCTTCATAGGTGATTTTGTTTGTTTGTTTGATTTGGGGTTTAACGTCCCCGGCAACACTGTAAAGGTCATTTTGGAGGTGTTGCTTCCAATTTTGTGGGACTTTTACCTGACGTTGAGATGAAGTGACATCTCAAGCCCTGTCGCCCAATAAAACCAATAGGGTTTATAAGCATGGTTGGTCCGACTGGCACCGCTTTGGCTGGGCAGGCTAAGATCCTCTAAGCGGTTTACCAGTACTCGTGTGCGGGTCGAATTTAGCTCTGTGTGGAAGCATCATGCATCCCATATATTTACCGATGGGCAGCTTCAGAGGTGATAAGTGTTCAAAAAAGCAAACAGAAAGTTGTCTCCCTTTGAAAACTGGTGTTTCCATGCACCTTTATAAGCAGATCCATTAATCCAAACACCCCTGAATTTCTGGAGTTGATTCTTCCATCTTTGAATTTGAACACGCCCATTGTTGTAAATATGGATTTTAGTCAAAATTATTGACAGAATGGTAAACAGTGTAGATATCATCTGGATCTACACTCTTTGCATATGTATCTGTAGAGTGAGTGAGTGTTTGAGTTTTATGTCTCATCAATAGCTAGGGTCATAAATATATGGGACCTTGGTTTAAAGACTCATCCGAAAGTCTGGAGAAGCCCGGGCCCTGGTTTACAGGGTGAGTAGCATAACCACTACACCACAGAGGCTTCCAGGTATCTGTAGTGTATCAGTGAAGAGGGAAAGTGCAATTTATGTTAGTGTAAAAAAAAGTTATGTTTTCATAGTTTTGATCATTACCATTTCTGCTGGTCTTGGTAATTCAGTCAGATGTGCGGGTATGGTTGGGTGAGGCAAAGATGACATGTATCTTGCGTCACCGTGGCATCCAGCTGATATTGGATTACAGTTCGACAAGGCCTGCTGTCCTTGCAGCAGGTAAGGGCAGAGGGAGAGTGTTGTTATTTCTTCTGCTTTTACACTTTCATTCATTTTCCTCTTTCTCCTCTGTCCTCCACTTTCATCTTCCCTACTACACCACACTTGCATTATAACATGGTTAGTTATAACACAGTTTTGTATATAACATGGTTTCAAGATGGATACCAAATAAATAATTAATATAAGGGCAATTTTTATGCCCCCAGAATCGAGATTTGGGCGGCATATAGGTTTTGGTCTGTCTGTCTGTTTGTCTGTCTACAAAAACCTTAACATTGGGCATAACTTTTGCATGGAAATAGATAGAGCTTTCATATTTCACATGTGTATACCTTATCATCACAAGACCTTTCCAGTGGTACCAATATCTTTGATCTCCTGACCTTGACCTACTTTTTCCAAAATATTAACATTGGCAACATTGGGCATAACTTATGAATGGCACGGTCTGGGGGCATCAGTGTTTCACAAACACATCTTGTTCTATATAATCTCTACATTTTTGTTTTGATATAACATGGTTGTTTAACCAACACAGTTTCTGCTAATAGTGTTTTAAAGAGGTTGTGGTGCATATCTCTTGTACCTTCTCCCTTTCTCTGGGAGAGGTCACAAAATGATCTACAAGGGATGAGGTGTCTTTAAACCCTGAACAATGATTGAATCACTTAGTCTGGTGTGCATCTGTCTGTTGTTCTAGAGGTCATGGGTTCGATAACCCTGCTGAGGTCAGCAACATTCTTTTGTGGGGATTGATTTGATATCTTTTCTCTTCCTTCCGCTGATTCAAGAAGGGCAGTAACTGTTGTCAGTTTCTGGCGAAAATATGTGCACTGTACTGGTTAATCCCTTTTTTAGCTCACCGTCACATAGTGACGAGGTGAGCTTTTGGGATCACGTTTTGTCCGTCGTCCGTCCGTCCGTCCGTGCGTAAACAATTTCTTCAAACGACATCTCCTCCTAAACCACTGATTTGATTTTGACCAAACTTCACAGGAATGATCCTTAGGTGGTCCCCTTTCAAAGTAGTTCAAATGGTTCTGGTCCGTTGCACATCTGGGTCACAGGAGCCAAAAATAGATTTTTTTTCACAGAAAACTTAAAAAATCTTCTTCTCTGAAACTACAAGGCCCAGGTCTTTAATATTTGGTATGTAGCTTCATCTAGTGGACCCCTACCAAGATTGTTCAAATTATAGTGCTGGGGCCAAAAATGCCCCCGCCCCGGGGCCCTTTGGTTTTACATGGGCTTATATAGGGAAAATCTTTAAAAATCTTCTTCTCTGAAACCGTAAGGCCCAGAGCTTTGATATTTGGTATGAAGCTTCATCTATTGGACCCCTACCAAGATTGTTCAAATTATTGTGCTGGGGCCAAAAATGCCCCCGCCCCGGGGCCCTTTGGTTTTACATGGGCTTATATATGAAAAATCTATAAAAATCTTCTTCTCTGAAACCGCAAGGCCCAGGTCTTTGATATTTGGTATGAAGCTTCATCTAGTGGACCCCTACCAAGATTGTTCAAATTATAGTGCTGGGGCCAAAAATGCCCCCGCCCCGAGGCCCTTTGGTTTTACATGGGCTTATATATGGAAAATCTATAAAAATCTTCTTCTCTGAAACCACAAGGCCCAGGTCTTTGATATTTGGTATGAAGCTTCATCCAGTGGACCCCTATCAAGATTGTTCAAATTATAGTGCTGTGGCCAAAAATGCCCCCACCCGGGGCCTTTGGTTTTACAAGGGCTTATATAAGGAAAATCTTAAAAAATCTTCTTCTCTGAAACCACAAGGCCCAGGTCTTTGATATTTGGTTTGAAGCTTCATCTAGTGGACCCCTACCAAGATTGTTCAAATTATAGTGCTGGGGCCAAAAATGCCCCCGCCCCAGGGCCCTTTGCTTTTACATGGGCTTCTACATGAAAAATCTTTAAAAATCTTCTTCTCTGAAACCGCAAGGCCCAGGTCTTTGATATTTGGTATGAAGCTTCATCTAGTGGACCCCTACCAAGATTGTTCAAATTATAGTGCTGTGGCCAAAAATGCCCCCGCCCCGGGGCCCTTTGGTTTTACATGGGCTTATATAGGGAAAATCTTTAATCTTCTAAACCCTTTGATAGATTTAGTTGATGCCTACACTGAAGATTTCATTGATGCATGTCCTACCCCCCACAGTGACTTGAGGTCACTTTCTCTAGTATTTGGTATGAAGCTTCATCTTGTAAACCTCTACCAAGATTGTTCAAATTATAGCCCTGGGTCACAAATGCCCCCGCTCTGGGGCCCTTTGATTTTACATGGGCTTATATCGGGAAAATCTTTAAAAATTTTCTCTGAAACCGCAAGGCCCAGGTCTTTGATATTTGGTATGGAGCTTCATCTAGTGGACCCCTACCAAGATTATTCAAATTAGAGTGCTGGGACCAAAAATGCCTCTGTCTCGGGGCCCTTTGGTTTTACATAGACTTATATAGGGATAATCTTTAAAAAACTTCTTCTTTGAAACCACAAGGCCTAGGTCTTATATTTGGTGTGAAATTTCAGCTAGTGGACCTCTATCAAAATTGTTCAAA
Organism: Lucinisca nassula; assembly: GCA_963580285.1. NCBI lineage: Eukaryota > Metazoa > Mollusca > Bivalvia > Lucinida > Lucinidae > Lucinisca > Lucinisca nassula. The sequence goes on along the minus strand of OY757016.1, from coordinate 98,824,443 downwards.
TTATAGCCCTGGGGCCAAAAATGCCCCCGCCCCAAGACCATTTGGTTTTACATAGACTTATATAGGGAAATCTTTAAAAATCTTCTTCTCCGAAACTGCAAGGCCCATGTCTTTGATATTCGGTATGGAGCTTCATCTAGTGGACCTTTACCAAGATTGTTCACATTATTGCCCCTGGGCCACAAATGCCCCCGTCCCGGGGCCCTTTTGGTTTTACATAGACTTATACAGAGATAATCTTTGAAGATCTTCTTCTCTGAAACTGCAAGGCCCAGGTCTTTGATATTTGGTGTGAAGCTTCATCTAGTGGACCTCCATCAAGATTGTTTAAATTATAGCCCTGAGGCAAAAAATGCCCCCGCTCTGGGGCCATTTGGTTTTACATAGGCTTATGTACGGAATATCTTAATAAAAAATCTTCTCTGAAACCGCAAGGCCCAGGTCTTTTATATTTGGTGTGTAGCTCTATCTAGTGGACCTTTGCCAAGGTTGTTCAAATTATGAAGCTTCAACTTTTCAGACCTCCCTCAACATTATGCACATTATAGCCCTGGTGTCAATAATGGCCCTCCCCTGGGCCCACTTGTTACTCTATGGATCAGGTGAGCGATCCAGGGCCATCATGGCCCTCTTGTTTAGTGTATTGTATACCAGTGGACTCTTCCATTGTTATAATTTGTTGGACAAGTCCATTTGTCATATAAGGTGTGTCAGGTCTACTTTTCGTTTTTATTATCTTCGATAGAGAAAATTCTGTTAGTAGACTATGTAAGCCCTGATCAGACACCGCATTCGGCGGCATCTGATCTGGGCCTTCACTGCTTGCCAAGGTTACCCCTTTAAGGGTTTCCCGCATACAATGGTTTAAACCTGTCTAGGAATAATGGTTAAGTTAATTGTCTGGCTGAATATGACCTTACTTTTGTTGACTGGGCCATAAAACTCCAAAATAAACAAACAAAATTACCACTTCTGTTATTACTTGGATGATCAGTGTGTTCAGCTCTTGTTATTTTTTTGATATTGGACAAAAAAAGGTTAACCCTTATCTTGCTGTTCACGACAACCCCTATCTTTGCAAACAGTGTAGATCCAGATCAGATGGCTTCTGAAGAAGCCATCTGATCAGGATCTACACTGTTTGACATTCAGTTTACGAATTTGTAGGAATAAATTACATCAAGTATTCTGATTGGTTCAAAGTCAGAGATGGGTGTGGCTAAAATGAATATTCAGCAAGAGAAGGTTAAATACATGTTTCAAATAAATGGATTGAAAATATATCAGATTATCACATGGGACACAACAGGCCTAAGCAAACAGTGCAGATCAAGATAAGACTGCTCTTGAAGGGTCTGCATTGTTTGCCATTCTGTCCGCACTTTTTGGACTCCTTGCTGAATTGTGAAACAAATTTCTTAAAATTTTAGGAAAATTACTGCAAGTCCACAAGGTGTCCGAAATTTCCAATACAAGAAGTTGTCACTCCATAGAGTATTATTCAGATGACCTATGTGGTAGACCACCAAATGCTTCCTCAAAACCCATCACGAAGACATGCCTATATAATTTTGACCCCCCTTGAACCCCACTTTTAGATAGTATATTATAATATAGTTTACAGGGGTAAACCTTTTTTTCTTATTTTTGCCTAAAACATGGATTGTGGGTACTCATTAGAACTGCCTCAAGGAGGCGGTTCTAACGAGTACCCACAATTTACATTTTGAGCAGAAATAAGAAAAATATCACAAATGTTAACCTTAAACTTTTCGTTTTTTAGGTGGTAAAATTTACAATGCATTTATATAGGCGTGTTTTTGTAATGCAAACTAAAAATAAATGCATAAAAAAAAGTTAGTAAATAATATAAAAAGTTGCTTCGGCAGAAAATATCATTTTTTCAAGGTGGGGGGTGGGGGGGGGGGAATTTGAAATAATATAATCAATAATTTTGTATTATCTGAAGTTTTAGGTAATGTATGGTAAAAATAGAAATTGGTTAAAAAAAGTAGAAACAGTAATTATATAACTCATAAAATCTGAAATAAATAATTTTACCTCCATGATACTGAAGAAACGGCCACCATTAATGGAACTGGGTCTTCTGTAATGACAGTCGTTATTTATCCTTCAGTAAGCTCTTAGGAAATCAACAACTGCAATTTATATCTGAATATGGCATATAATGGTTTTGTTTGTTAACAAATATCTCTATTTAGACTTTGCTTTTTATTGATTTTAGCCTAATCTAGCCTGGCCCAGCTAGATTAAATTTTCATCAAGTAGTGAAACTCTAGCTTTGCTATTGATGTTTTTGTTTACATATAACTCCTAGTTATGTTTACAATTTGCATTTTGAGATAATTGTGTTGTTTACATTTCGTGGTTGCCTTGGAAACCAGCTGTATGAAGTGTCTATACAACTCCATCTGTTCATACATCTAAACATTTATAAATCAATGTTCCAAAACTTGATCTCTTTCTATTTCTGTTTGTTTTTTATTTTGTCAGAAAATAAAATACCGCAAATCATCACAAAAACACACCCTTGAACCCCACTTTTATACAGTAAAACTTATAGTAAAACTGGGGTTTGCATGGGTAAACCTTTTTATAGATTGTGGGTACTCGTTAGAACCGCCTTGATGAGGCGGTTATACAGGCCTCTGTGGCCTAGTGATTAAGATCGCTGACTCTTAATCATTAGGTCTCTCACAGCTGTGGTTTGAGCCTGGTTGGGTCACATGTGAGATGCCAAGTTCTGCAACTGAAGGTCAGGTGGTTTTCTCCGGGTACTCCAGTTTTCGCCCACCTCTGATTAACGATCGGCTCAATATGAGTGAAATAATCTTGAAAGGGCCTTAAAACAAAAAACAAAACAAAACAAAAAAAAATGAGGCAGTTCTAACGACTATCAACAATCTATATTTTGAGCAGAAATAAGATACATCACAATTTTTCATCTTAAAATTCTCGTTTTTTTTTTTTTTTTGGGCGGTTAAGTTTTCAATGTAATGACTCCAAAATTCTGAATAAAAGTGCTTCAGTGATCAAGCTGCTTCTAAATATTGAATACCCCTGCTTTATATTGAGAAAAGTGAGGTTTACAATTTAGGCATGTATTATTTTTCCCAATTTTGTTCAACAACATAGAATGGGGGTATTCATAAAAACCGCCTCACTGAGGTTATTATAGTTTACAGGGCCTGATAAATCTAAGTTTCAGCCACTTGACCCTTAGGCCAGAGCATCTTGAAAATGTTTCAGTATTACAATATTCCCTGTATGTTCTATACATATTTCTGGACAAGTGAAAAAAAAATCACTTGCCTGGACAAAATTTGGACTTGTCCTGGGCAAATAGGCAATGGATTTGTCAGGCCATCAGTTAACATTATGCACATGCTTAACCATTATCTTGCTGAATAAATTAATTTAGCCATACCCATTTCTGACTATCAGCCAATTAAACTACATGATACAGTGTATTTGTTTAATACACAAACTGCGTGACAAACTGTGTAGATCCTAATTATCTGTTTGCAAAGATACGGTTTGTCGTTTTCAGTGGGATAATTATTGGTATTTTAAAAGAGTGCTGTGGAAATAGAATCTTTATTATGATACATGTGTGTCTATATATATATTTTTTTTTTTGATATAACAATTGTTCAACTAGCACAGTTCAAGAATGGTGTTTAACTGACACCATTCTTGAACCGTGCTAGTTAAACAATTGTTATATCAAAAAAAAATATATATATAAACACACATGCATCATAAAGAACAATGACCATTTATGGTCAATTTTCTATCGAATTATTAATATATTTTCAGGTTCATCTTTAAGACAGTGTTATATCCAAAATTTTGTTATAATGAACAGTGGCATAAAGAGGTTGTGATGTATTTCACAGGATACTCTTTTATTTGCCACTGTTTTCTTTTAGCCCCTGTCTCAAAGAAAGATGATTTCTCATAAATTTTCCTTGTGCATGATGGACAGACAAGAAAGCCATGGTCTGCTTTTGGGTGTTTTTCACAGGTAATTCCAGTTTTTTTTTTAGCTCACCTATGGTGAGCTATTGTGATTGGTCAATGTCAGTCGTGTGTCGTGCGGCGTAAACAATTTGCCTTAAATGCTAACTCCTCCTAAACCCTTGAGCCAATTTCAATCAAACTTCACAGGAATGTTGCTTAGGTGACCCTCTCCCAAAATAGCTAAAATGTTTCCACTCCAATGAAGGAGATGGTTGCCAGAGCTAAAAATAGAAAAATCTTTAAACAACAACTCCTCCTATACCGTTGGGTCAATTTGATTCAAACTTCACAGGAATGTTGCCTATGTGGCTCCGTACCAAAATAGCTAAAATGGTTCCACTTTGATAAACAAGATGGCCTCCATAGCTAAAACGACAACTCCTCCTGCAGCCTTGGGCCAAATTAATTTAAACTTCATAGGAATGTTGCTTAGGTGACCCTCTACTAAAATAGCTATGGGAGCAAAATGGCCGCCAGAGCTAAAAATTGAAAAAATGTAGTAAATTTGCTTCAACTGCGAACTCCTCCTAAACCCTTGGGCCAATTTGATTCAGCTTCACAGGAATGTTGCCTAGGTGACTAACCAACAAAATAGCTAAAATCGTTCCGCTCTGACAAACAAGATGGCCACCAGAGCTAAAAATAGAAAAAATCTTTAAATGACAACTCCTTGTACCATTGGGCCAATTTCATTCAAACTTCATAGGAATGTTGCTTAGGTGACCCTCTACCAAAATAGCTAAAACGATCCTGCTCTGATGAGCAAAATGGCTGCCATAGCTAAAAAAATAATGTTGTAAATTTGCGTCAAACGTGAACTCCTCCTAAACCCTTGGGCCATTTTGATTCAAACTTCACAGGAATGCTATGTAGGTGACTCCCTTCCAAAATAGCTAAAATTGTTCCACTCTGATGAACAAGATGGCTGCCAGAGCTTAAAATTGAAAAAAATCTTCAAACGACAACTCCTCCATACCCTTGGACCATTTCATTCAAACTTCGTAGGAATGTTGCTCAGATGACCCTCTGCCAAAATAGCTGAAACGATCCCGCTTCAATGAACAACAGAATGCCCACCAGAGCTAAAAATAGAAAAAACATCGTAAATTTGTTTCAAGTGCCAACTTCTCCCAAACCCTTGGGCCAATTTGATTCATACTTCACAGGAATGTGGCCTCGGTGAATCCCTACAAAAAAAGCTAAAATCATTCAGCTCTGGTGAACAAGATGGCCCGCCAGAGCTAAAAATAGAAAAAAAATCTTCAAAGGACAACTCCTCATGTACCCTTAGGCCAATTTCATTCAGACTTGGTAGGAATGTTGCATAGATGACCTTCTACCAAAATAGATAAAACAATCCCATTCTGATGAACATTATGGCCACCAGGGCTAAAAATAGAAAACCATTGTAAATTTGCTTCAAACGCGAACTCGTCCTTAACCTTTGGGTCAATTTGATTCAAACTTCACAGGAATGTTACCTAGGGGACACCAAAATAGCTAAGATCAGTCCGCTCTGACGAACAAGATGGCCACCAGAGCTAAAGATAGAATGAACTAGAGACAGTGATAGTCAGGTGAGCGAATCAGGGCTCTCTGGGCCCTATTGTTGTTAATCGACAGTTTCTTGACAGAGCTTAACCCTTAAGACACCGAGAAAAACTACATCTGAAAATGTAGTCTTCTTAATATGTCATCTGCTGAATCTTTTTGCAAACTTTTTAAAACAATTTTTGCAAACAGGCAAACAGTTTGGACCCAGATCACACTGCTCCTAGAGAACCAGTCTGATCACAGTCCACACTGTTTGCAAAATCTAATTTTAAAGTACTTGGCAGACGACAAAGCAGAATACAGTTGTCGTGATCAGTATGTTATGGGTTAAGAAAGTAGTGCTTGAAGAAATAATGGAGATGATCCCTAAAATATTCATCCTTGGCCTAGCGGATACAAGTGTTGACTCTTTACAATTACATCTCACTGCTGTGGGTGGAGGCCAGCTCAGGTCACATGTTGCAATGGAAGACCAGGTGGCTTTTCTCTGGATAAATCAGATTTCGCTCATCAGTGATTATCAATATCAGCTCAATATGTGTGAAATAATCTTGCCAGGGCTGTAAAACCAATACCCAATGCATATCCATTCTCATTGCCTGCAAATGTCAGAAATAAGTTTTGCGTAAGTTAGACAGGTGGTTTTTAATCCCCTGCCACGAAGTGGAGCAGAAATTATAGGAATGGCCATCTGCCTGTCCATCTGTCTGTCTGTCCAGGTGAACAAGCGGGTACATATTTGGTAGACATGAATTGGGTACTTGCAGTTTATTCCGAAAGTGTCCAATAAAGTAGCCAACAAATTTAATGGGAAATGCTGGGTACTTGTGTTGGTTGGGTACTTTTAGGCAAAAAATTAACACTGTAGTACCCAACAAATATCCATCTGTACAAATGTCAATCTTGTCTGTCCCTAACACTTTCTTACGCTCAATATCTCATGAACTCTTTTATTGATTATACCCACTTTTTCGACGAAAAATCAGGTTTATTGTTTTCGTACCACAGTTCACTCCGGCGTCTGTCCGTCCTTCTGTCTGTCCGTCACGTTTCTTGTGATTGGATCTCCTCTGCAACCACTGAAGTTACACTTTTGAAACTTTGCATGTTGATAGTACATAGAATGTAGATGGCAGTGGGCAACTTTTTTGTGACCTTGACCTCAACATGACCCCAAGGTCAAAGGTCAAAAATTATGATTTGCCATATCTCCTAAACTATTGGAGTTACACTTCTGAAACTTTGCTTATTGGATGGTCCTTGGAATATAGAATATGTCAGGTTACTTTTGGTGTGACCTTGACCCCAAGGTCAAAGGTCAAAAAGTATGATTTTGCCATATCTTCTAAACTATTAGAGTTACACTTCTGAAACTTTGGTTATTGGATGGCCCTTGGAATATAGACTAAATTTGGTTACTTTTGGTGTGACCTTGACCTCAACATGACCCCATGGTCAAAGGTCAAAAATTATAATTTGCCATATCTCCTAAACTATTGGAATTACACTTCTGAAACTTTGCTTATTGGATGGCCCTTGGAATATAGAATATGTTGGGCTACTTTTGGTGTGACCTCGACCCCAAGGTCAAAGGTCAAAAAGTATAACTTTGCCATATCTTCCAAACTATAAGAGTTACACTTCTGAAACTTTGCTTATCAGTTAGAATGTTCTTTGCAACTTTTTTTATCTTACCTGTAGTTTTGGCTAGCTAATACATAGTCATTAGTGTTATTGATAGAAAAAGTGGGTATTTGCGATGGTATACCATCGACTGCAGATCTAGTTTTCATAAAACTTTTGTCAAATATTCCCCTAAGTGAGCTGTTATACAGAACGTATAATAAAACCATGTCAGCTCAAAGTCAAGGTCACAGTTGAAGGTCACAAGTTTGAGCCTTGAATGTTTGTCCATTCCATATATCCTTTACCCATGGAAGGATCTTCATTCAACTTTGCTTAAATTTTTGCCTAAGTGAGATGTTATGCAGAACCCATAATTCAACCATGTCCACTCAAGGTGAAGGTCACAATTGAAAGACATGAGTTTGAGCCATCTGTCTGTAAAACTTTCTTGTCCGCTCCTTATCTCATGAAATCTTTCAGCCTTGAATTTTTTGTCTGTTCCATATCTCCGGGTAGGATTTACATAAACTTTGGTCAAATGTTTGCCAAAGTGAGATGCTCTTCAGAACCCATAATTCAACTATTTCGACTCAGGGTGAAGGTCACAGTTGAAGTTTACAAGTTTGAGCCTTGAATTTCATGTCTGCTCTATATCTCTTTTACCCTTGGAAAGATTTTCATTAAACTTTAGTTAGATCGCCTCAGTGTGCTGATGTGCAGAACTTGTAACTACACCAGACTCAAGGTCAAGGTCACAGTTGAAGTTCACAAGTTTGAACCTTAAAGTTTTTCACATTCAATATCCCCTTAACCCCTGGAAGGATTTTCATTAAACTTTGGTGAATTGTAAGCTAAGTGACATGATGTGTAAAACCCATAACCTTGCCAACTCAAAGTGAAGGTCACATTTGAAGGTCACAAGTTTGATCCTTGAATTTTTTGTCCATTCCATAATTCCTTTACCCCTTGAAGGATTTTCATTAAACATTTGTCAAATGTTGGCCTAAGTGAGATGATTTGAAGAACCCATAACCCAAACATGCTAACTCAAGGTGAAGGTCACAGTTGAAGGGCACAAGTTTGAGCTGTGAATTTCCTGTACTCTCTATATCTCTTTTACCCCTTGAAAGGTTTTCATTAAACTTTGTGGTCAAATATTTCTATCAGTGGGCTGACGAATCATGGTCAAGTCACAGTTGAAGATTTCGCTGTTCCTCAGACTGCCTTCTTGTTCATTTTTGGGTTGATTGTTTATCTATACCGTTTGCTCAAAACACTATACCGTTTGCTCAAAACACTTGAATTTAAGGTTTAACCCATTCAGTACCAGAAACCCCTAAATGGGTACCTTGGCAAACAGTGCAGGCCCGGATCAGATGCGCAGAATGTTCAGCCATTTTCCAAATCAATTTTGAAGAAAACACAACCGAAATTTTGAAATGTACTCCTGCTACCGTATTCGCCCTAATTACCGCACATGCTCCTATAAGCACACACCAAAGCTATTTTTGAAAAGGAAATGCATAAGCTCAAACTTTACAGTAACCTCCCCTTGGAAGCTCTCACAATAAATCGCTAAAAAACTAAACGTTATTTCTTCAACAGTGAAGGCAATGCTTTAGTATCATTTTCCGTCCTATTAAATATCAGTATGCATAATCTCGAGGGCTATTGTTTTCGCATCGAGTGTGCGCTAATTAGGTAGATTTTTTACTGTGTTTTTTTTTGGACATGATTTTGAAAAAACTAAGCGCACGGTGTGGTAATTAGGGCGAATACGGTATATATAATGTGGAAGATTCCATTTGGTACAAAAAGGGTCAATCAAAATAGTTTAAGTCGTGAGTTCAGTACATTGAAAGTTCAGTAACTCAGATACCTTTGGGACTATGAAATTTTGTTCATGATACAGGTATAGTTCCAAGTACTGAGGGTAACAAATTATTCATATTGCCAGGCCATTAGGCATTATGAGGATCACTTTAAGATATCCTTACAATCTTTTATGGTATGTTGTGTGTACTAATGAGAATTGCCTAATGAGTACACACAGCATACCTTTTCAAGATAAAATCAGAAAAAAATACATAATATACTAAATATATGGATATCTGATTAGATTTTGGTGACCTTGACCTTAATTTCAAGGGCATAGGTCACTGAAAACCGGCATTTTTGGCTTGTCTGCACACCATCTCATGAACGAATTGATGTTTTGTTTGTTTGATTTCAGGTTTAACATCCCTGTCAACACTGTAAAGGTCATTTTGGAGATGTTGCTTCCAGTTTTGTGGGACTTTTACCCGACGTTGAGATGAACTGACATCTCAAGCCCTGTCACCCAATGAAACAGTAGGGTTTATAAGCATGGACGGACAGATTTGACTTTGAACTTTGAAAAATAGGTTTAGGTCAACAAAATGTAAGGTGCATACAAGCCACTTTTGGCCAAAAACTCACAAGTTTTCGGGAGCCATCTGATCTGGAGCTACACTGTTTGTTATTCAGTTTGTGAATTTGAATGAATAAATTACATCAAGTAATTTTATAGGTTGAAATGTCAATGGGTATGGCTAAATTAATTTATGCAGCGGGATAAGGGTTAATGCTGTTTTTGGCTTGGCCCTCTGTGAATCTACCACTGTTTTTTGTTGTTGTTTTTATGTCCCCGGTAGCGATAGCGGGGACATATTGTTTTTGCCCTGTCTGTTTGTTTATTTGTTGGTTTGTACGTGGACAACTTTAATAATGGTCATAACTTTTGAACCGTTAGAGGTAGAGTATTCATATTTGGCATGAAGGTACCTTGTGACAAGAGCTTCACATTCATGCAAAAAATTGACCTATGACCTTGACCTTTACCTTTGACCTACTTAAAAGAAAAAAATAACATTGGTCATAACTTTTTAACCGCTTGAGATACAGCCTTCATATTTGGCATATATATTCCTTGTGACAAAAGCTTGACATTCATGCAAAAAATTTTGACCTGTGACCTTGACCTTTGACCTACTTAAAATAAAAAAATAGCATTTTGGTCATAACTTTTGAACCATTTCAGATACAGCCTTCATATATTGCGTGTAGGTTCCTTGTGACAAGAGCTTTACATTCACACACAAAATTTTGACCTGTAACCTTGACCTTTGACCTACATAAAAGAAAAAGTTAACATTGGTCATAACTTTTGAATCGTTTGAGATACAGCCTTCATATTTTGCATGTAGGTTCCTTGTAACAAGAGCTTTACATTCATGCAAAAAATTTTGACCCTGACCTTGACCATTGACCTACTTAAAAGAACAAATAAAATTGTTCATAACTTTGGAATCGGTTAAGCTAGAGCCTTCAGATTTCGCATGTATGTACCTCTTGACAAGAGCTTTACATTCATGCAATTTTTTTTACCTGTGACCTTGACCTATGACCTACTTTAAAGAAAAACATATTATTGTTCATAACTTTTGAACCGTTTAAGATAGGGCCTTCATATTTGGCATGTAAGTTCCTTGTACCAAGTGCTTCCCACTCAAACCAAAAATCTTGACCTGTGACCTTGACTATGAACTATGACCAGCTTTGAACAAAAATGACCATGCCCGGGGACATGTTCGTGTTTCACAAACACATCTTGTTTAGCTCTGGCTCTCACAGTGCTTTGGGGTCTCATTTCTGCTTCATCATTGGTTCATTTCACTAGATTTCTGTGATGTTTCACTTTGCGTTAGGAAACCTCTGTGTTAGCCAAATTAAGCACTAGAAATGCATTGAAGTTAAAGTTATATCTATGGTATGGGGACATTGTTTTCTTCTGAAAAGTTTTCAGAAGAAAACAATGTCCCCCCACCATAAATATAACTTTAACACCAATTTGACTTTGAACTTTAGGTCACCAAAATGTAAGGTGCATACAAGCCATTTTTGGCCAAAAACTCACAAGTTTTCGGGAGCCTGTGATCTTAAAAAAAGGTCAAGATCATCAAATCGTTGGTAGGTTGTGATGCAATACGGTACCAAGTTTGACCAACATATATTAATTCTTAAATGAGATAGGGTGCTGACAAGACATTACTTCCCCAAAATTGACAGTTTTCAGTTGGTTTGAAAACAGTCTGATCTGGGCCCACACTGTTTGCCTGTGTGCAAAAATACTTCTAAAATGTTTGCAAGAAGATTCAGCAGTCAACATAGGCAGACGTCATTTTCAGATGTAGTTTTTCTCGGTGTCTTAAAGGCTAAGTAACAGCCCTCTTAAGAAAGATTCTAGTTGGACCTCTCATTGTGTCTTAGACCCAACCTCCATCAGCTTTCACTGCCACATTGCCAACATAGTCTTCTCTGTGGAATAGCTATTCTGCAGCATCTGATCTTGGCCTACTGTCTTTCAGTGCCCCTTTTTGGTGTTCACATATGAATGCAAGTAGAACGTTTTCTCATGCACTAATGGGAAAATCACCTGGAAATAAATATCACAGCGTAGAAAAACATTTTACCTATACATTGATACCAAACCTGTTAAAATCTGTGCACTTTGGCCATTGTATATCGTTCAATAAACACTGTCTACTCTTGTATACTAATACAAAACATGGTTGGAAGAAGGTCAGAGTTCGCCGTTGAAATACGGTCCTATATTAAGAATCGTTGTATTCTTGGTATACGGTGCAAAGACATTTTTGATGAAATATGTTCGGTTTATGGGCATAATGAAATGTCTTTTCCGACAGTATGTTGGTGTAAGAAATTCAGCTGTGGGCTAGTCTCAACAGAAGATGCACCACATGATCGTTGGCCGAAAAGAGCAACATCTGCCAAGACGGTTGCTAGAGTTAAAGAAATAGTTGCTACCGATGCACGATACATCACTAGGCAAATAGCTTGTATGGTTCGCATCTCATTAGGAGCAGCTCATACAATTCACAAACAGGATTTGAAAATGAGAAAGATCTGTGCTAGATGGAGTCCCCATCTGTTGACAGATGAGCAGAAAAAGACACGCGTTCAGTGCACCAAGAAGTTGCTTAAAAAGTTTCCAAATTACAATGCACGGTCTTTCGCTAATGTCGTCACAGGTGACGAGACATGGGTTCACTTTTTTGAGCCAAAACGAAAGATTCAGAACAAAATATGGGCAACAAAATATTGCAAAAGACCATGCATTGCAAAGCGGACCATGAGCGTCAAGAAGGTAATGTATGCCATATTCTTTTCAAATCAGGGCCCTGCTATTCAGGTTGCTGTGCCTAAAGGCAAATCTGTAAATGCGAAGTTTTACAAGAATAAAGTTCTTCGAAAATTAAAGAAATATTTCAAAGAACGAAGACCTGCAACTGGTTTGGCCAATGTCAGATTGCTACATGACAATGCGTCATCGCACAAGGCGTTCATTGTGCAAGACTATCTGAAGCAGAAAAAGGTTGTTGAACTCCCTCACCCCCTGTATTCCCTGGCCTTGCCCTGTGTGACTTTTTTTGTTCCCACGGCTGAAAAAATACCTTACCGGTCGGAAATTTTTACAGCGCAAACACCTCGGTTCTGCAATATTCCAGTGCCTTCATAGTATACCTCAAAAAGACTACCAAAATGCATTCAATGATTGGATCAGAAGACTGAAAGTTTGTATATCTGTAAAAGGGGAATACTTTGAGGGGACAAAATAAATTTTTCATCGAAATCTATCACAGAATCATTTTTATGTGCTTAGTTGCATTTATATTTGAACAGTCCTCATATATAAAATGGGTTGACCTATAAGATGACAATCACAGCAATTGTTGTCTGCTTTGTTGTCTGCTGGTTACTTTTAAAGTCATTGTTGCAAACAGTTTGGACCCAGATCAGACTGTTTTGCCTGAGGAGCAGTCTGATCTGGGTCCAAACTGTTTGCCTGTATTTAAAAATATGTTTGAAAAGTTTGCAAGACGATTCAGCAGATGACGTAATAATTATAATAATAATAATAATCAACTTGATTTATAGAGGGTAACACATTTAGTAAACTATTATTAGAATTAGTAAACTAGTACTATTATGAGAAACCAATGTCGATAAAGACTCTTGCTCAACAAGGAAACATGGGGATTAGACCCAGTACCTCACAATCTAGAATTTGATACTTTACCACTGGAGCACAGACAACATTTTCAGATGCAATTTTCTCAGCATATTAAAGCTTAATTTGCAGATATTAATTCTTCTGTTAGAAGTAAACTAAAGATCGCATTTCGCACGTTTTATGTTACAAACATTCTGGATTCGGTCTAAAAACAAATGTAAATACCAGAATAAAAATGAAAAATAGAATATATGAAGCCAAGAGCCTTATTGAATAGGGCTAAGATATTAACCCATTGTATTCTAATGGACTCTTCCATTGCTACATGTTGGACAAGTCCATCTATCATATAAGGGGTGTCAGGCCTATTTGTTTTCATGTTTATTCTATTTTTCACGAAAAAGTCTGTTAGCAAATAGTACAGGCTCTAATTAGACGCCACTTTCTGATCTGGACCTGCACTGTTTTTCGGGGTTTCCCTGCATACAATGGGTTAAAAGACAGATGAAAAAAGCTTTTGATAGATTTGACAGATATGTCTTCTTTTTCGCATTTCATACTGCAAATATTATATTATCAATAAAACAACAACCCAAATATACTCAACTTTGATGTTCTGTGCAAATAAATGGATAAATCTTTGCCTTCAGCCAGTTTTAAGCAAATAAATCATTGCATTCATCCTGATCTGTACATGATATAACATATTTTCTATGTATACTGAACAGAAGAAGAATATACACTATTTAACCCTTCCAGTTTAGCCTAAATTGAATGTCAAACAGTGTAGATCCTGATCAGATGGCTTCTTCAGAAGCCATCTGATCTGGATCTACACTGTTTGCAAAGAAAAGGGTTGTCGTGAACAGCAGGACAAGAATTAAAGTTTGACTAATTTTTTTTTTCATATGCTCTGTCCTTCATCTGTCGTCAACAACTACAGTAGAACTTCGATGGCTCGAACACCGATGGCTCATTTACCATGGCTGGGTCAAACTCGTACTTGAGCCCCTAGGGAAATCCTCAAGATAAGAAATGGTGGGGGATGATTAAGGAGATTTTAGTCTTTAATCTTCCAAATATATGCTGTGTGTACTCATTAGAATCGCCTCGGTGAGGCGATTCTATTGAGTACACACAGCAAACATTTTCATTATATAACATTGAAAGATGTTCAAAAGTATCTTGGTATGCCTCTTGGCAGTAACCTTCAGTGGCTCGAACTTCCGCTGTCTTGAATACATTTTCATGTCCCAAAGAGGTTCGAGCCATCAAAGTTCGACTGTAGTTTGTTAAGACTCTAGACGTCACAGTTTTGACCCAATCTTAATAAAACTGGCTCAGAATGTTTGCCCCTATGAAATCTAGGTCAAGTTTGAAACTGGGTCATTTGGGGTCAAAACCTAGGTCACCAGGTCAAATAAAAAATATCTTGTGAAATAATCTAGAGGTCACATATTTTCGGTAACTGTCATGAATCTTGCTCAAAATGTTTGTATTGATGATTTATAGATCAAGTTCAAAACTGGGTCACTTGGGGTGATTAGATTCAAGGTCACCAGGCCAAATCAAAGGAAAACCTTATTAACACCCTAGAGGTCACAAGTAATTGTCATGAAACTTGCTCAGAATGTTTGTCTGAATGGTTGCTAGGTCAAGTTTGAAACTGGGTCACTTGGGTCAAAAACTTGGTCACCAGGTCAGATCAAAGAAACTTTTTTTTAGCACACATATACGATGACACACTTGTGTGACATAGGGCATTTTTTACATCTCCAAAATGGCTACTTTTCTGATGAAAATCCATAATATTTTTCTTATTTATACTACAAACATAGGTTTTGGGCCCACAACCTATGTCTTGGAGCAGAAATAACAAGAAATATCTTTAAAAAAGATATGCGGCGTAGATTTAATTGGAAGGTTGTTTAGAAACCAGTGCTTCAGCTGAAGTGCACGACCTGCCGGATGCTTTTAGCTTTATGAGTGTTACCATATATGGGTATGGCGGCCATTTTGGTCATGTGACCTGGACCTAAAACGGTTCCCCCAATAAATGCGCCTTATCGTAAGGATCAAAAATATATATTATACTTTAGTACTGTATTCTGAATCGTTTGCAGGATAAAATGAATTCTCACTTTTTCCAATACAAAAGCATATGTGTCAAAGTTTGACCTAGGCACAGAGAAGGTCAAGGTCAACCCAGGGTCACCATTTTAACAATTTATGATGGGCCTATGTTCTAGATGCTATTTATCAAGTTTCGTGGAAATCTGCCCAGTGGTTCTGGAGAAGACTATTTTTGAAGGGTTTTTACCATATATGGCTTGGCGGCCATTTTGGTCATGTGACCTGGACCCCATGAGCAAATTTTGGTTTCCCCCATCCCATAGAGGCTACATATGAAATTTGACCTTAATCCGCCCAACGGTTTCCGAGGAGAAGCAGTTCGTAAATTTTCACATTTTTCGCCTCGGCGAGGCTATACTAAATGGAATGTAATATTTCGCAAGTTCATTGGTTAGATCTCATTGATATCTATCAGTATGCCAAAAATTGTTTAAATATTCCAAGCAGTTAAGTCACTATCACAAATTTTCACAAGCGGGTTACGGACAGACAGACAGACAGACCATATATGGCTTGGCGGCCATTTTGGTCATGTGACCTGGACCCCATGAGCAAATTTTGGTTTCCCCCATCCCATAGAGGCTCCATATGAAATTTGACTTCAATCGGCCCAACAGTTTCCGAGGAGAAGCAGTTCGCAAATTTTCACATTTTTCGCCTCGGCGAGGCTATACTAAATGGAATGTTATATTTCGCAAGTTCATTGGTTAGATCTCATTGATATCTATCAGTATGCCAAAAATTGTTTAAATATTCCAAGCGGTTAAGTCACTATCACCAATTTTCACAAACGGGTACGGATGGACAGACAGACTGACAGAATGACACGGTGATTTTAGGGCACTCTTAAAAAATCAACCGACTTCTGTCGGTCGCTTTTTCTGCGGGTCGTGCAATATGAGCTACAATAGTGACAGCAACAATTGTCTAGCTATGAACTGGTTTACTGTATTCAAACAATTCAGATGTCACGCGAGGAAAAATAGCTTTGCAGAGGGCAGTGTCCCGCCTGTTTGAGCTAAGGTCAATGTAAAAGGTCAAGGTTAAAAACATGACCTCATTTCAAGAGCATATGATCTCAAGTATATGCACAACAAATAAGAAAACGTTATCATTTACTGTTTTTGAACACAAATTCTAGGGTTAACATTTAGGGTTGTCGCTAGTACGTGAACGTAAACGCATAGACGGACGAACAAACGGACAAGCAGACAAACGGACGGAAACTTGATCTTATGTGCACCTACCTAAAACTCAAATTACACTTATTCCTTTTCAGAATTTATATAACATTAATGATATTCGAAAATGTCCATTTTGTGTTAAAATGGAGGACATAAAGTATGCTGAAGACAAATGATACACTGCAACTTTTATTTAGCATATATTGTAAATTAAACATCTGTCAATTTGTAATGCGATTATTACATGTATTTGTCATGCTATATCTCTTTATTGGTTTCATTGGGCAACAGGGCTTGAGGTATCATTTCATCTCAATGTCGGGTAAAAGTCCCACAAACTTGGAAGCAACGTCTCCAAAATGACCTACACAGTGTTGATGGGGACGTTAAACCTCAAATCAAACAAACAATTCCTTTCGCAGAAAATTCTTCCTTTCGCGAAAGGAACCTTCCTTTTGCGAAATGGTTCCTTTCGCTATATAGACCAACCACGTGAAATTATGTCAAAATAGCTATTCACCGCAGCAGTTACAGAATTCACTAGAAACTCAGTTATACATATGACGTATGGTCATCAAAGGACAAGACGGTGAGCAAGCCGAAACTGTATATATTTTTCATTCATATCTCACATAAAAAATGAAACATTTCCTAGGTTAAAACTTCGGTAAACTGTCGTATTTTTGAGTAGATTTATTTATGCAAATCATTGACCAATGAAATGGTCATCTCCTTGGACATGTGGTTTTATTTACCAATGGAATAACGAAAAATGTAGGACAAAAGCAAAACCATAACGGCTACGCCGTAAAAAAAATAATGTCTACCCCAGTAAATCCCAGCTTTCTCTAAAGTGAGGTTAAGGGGGTGTTCAGCTATTCATTTCATGAACTTGTTCATGTGATGAGAAAAAATCTTAAACTTTTAAAGCAGTACAGAAAATTTAAGAGCAGATTGGTAATCAAATTTTTTGCCTATTTTTCAGCAAAAAAAAGAACTTGAAATTCCATGCAAACTGTCTGCCATAATGCCAAGCCTTATTTTCTCTTTTCGGTATAAAACGTAAACTTTGGAAATGTTGCATTCAGTGTTATATTTAGTTATGTCCTATTTATTGATCAGGTTCATTTAGCAAGGGCACGCATCTAAGTATGCATGTACTCTGATTTCCGTATATGTGCACCTACTCTTTTCATTTTGTTTGAGTTTGTTTATTTGAGTTGAGGTTTTATGACCCCATCAACACTATTTAGGTCATTTTGGAGACGTTCGCCTCAGTTTTGTGGGACTTTTACATGACACTGAGACGAAATGACACCTCAAGCCCTACCTCCCATGGAAACCGCTAGGATTTAAGAAGCGGTCCAACTCGCATGACTTTTCCTGGGTAGGCTTAGACCTAAGCGGTTTACCAGTATTCAAGTTTGATCGGTTTCAGCTCTGCGTGGAAGCACCTTGCAGCCCATCTATTTGTCCAAGCCCCTGATGGGAGGGGGCGAACTTTTAATATGTAGGTGTTCATATTGTTAATGATACTTTTCATAGTCCATCACAACCTCTTTAGGCCCCCGCCCATAAGGGCTTGAAGAAATATATGGGCTGCATGATGCTTCCACGCAGAGCTGAATCCGGCCCGCACACTAGTACTGTTAAACCGCTTAGAGGATCTAAGCCTGTCCAGGAACCACGGTGCGAGGCGAACCATCCAAGCTAATAAACCCTATTGGCTTCATTGGGCGACAGAGCTTGAGATGTCATTTCACCTCAATGTCGGGTAAAAGTCCCACAAAATTGGAAGCAACGTCTCCAAAATGACCTTTAATGTGTTGACGGGGACGTTAAACCTCAAATCAAACAAACAAACAAAACAATCACAACCTCTTTATAACACTGATGTTTGGGATCCAACGTACAACGCTTTTTAGTTAACTCTTTTCATACGAAATGGAATACCGTATTCTTCCTCATATATAGCAGGAGTCCATTTCAAAATTTAGGGGTGACGGGTTGTGTTATTTTCAAAATTGGCTGTTAGAAGCCTCTGTGGTGTAGTGGTTACGCTACTCTCCTTGTAAATGAGGGGTCGCAGGATCAATGAGTCTTTAAACTGAGTCTTTAAACCGAGGTTCCGTCTCCGTATGACCTTAGCTGTTGGTAGGATGTAAAACTCAAACACTCACTCAAAATTGGCTGAACTTTCTGCAAATAGTGTAGGCCCATTCTGCGGTGTCTCATCTGGACCTGCACTATTTGCCAAGGTACCCGTGTTGGGTTTCTGGTACTAAATGGGTTAACATGTTTTGTTTGAGTTTGTTTGTTTGAGTTGAGGTTTTATGTCCCCGTCAACACTATTTAGGTCATTTTGGAGATATTGCTTCCAATTTTGTGGGACTTTTACCCGACACTGAGATGAAATGACACCTCAAGCCCTACTGCCCATGGAAACCTCCAGGGTTTAATGACTGGTCCAACTCGCATCACTTTTCCTGGGCTGGCTTAGACCTAAGCGGTTTACCAGTATTCAAGTTTGGTCGGTTTCAGCTCTGCATGGAAGCATGTGCAGCCCATCTATTTCTCCGAGCCCCCGATGGGCATGGGCGAACTGTCAATATGTAGGTGTTCATATTGATAATGATACTTTTCTTAGTACACCACAACCTCTTTATAACACTGATGTTGGCAGCCCCCGCCCATCAGGGCTTGAAGAAATAGATTTGCTGCATGAGGCTTCCAGGCAGAGCTGAAACTGACCCGCACATGAGTACAGGTAAACCGCTTAGAGGATCTAAGCCTGCCCAGGCAAAGCGGTGCAAGACGGCCTTCCATGCTTATAAACCCTATTGGTTTCATTGGGCGGCAGGGCTTGAGATGTCATTTCATCTCAGTGTCGGGTAAAAGTCCCACAAAATTGGAAGCAACGTCTCCAAAATGACCTATACAGTGTTGAAGGGGACGTTAAACCTCAAATCAAACAAACAAACACTGATGTTGGTGTCCAAAATAAAATGCTTGTTAGTTAACCCTTTTTGTATCAAATGGAATCTTCCTCCTTATATATAGCAGGAGGCCATTTCTAAATTTAGGGGTGACAGGTTGTGGTATCTTCAAAATTGATTTGGAAAATGACTGGACTTCCTGCAAATAATGTAGGCTCTGATGACAACACTGTAGGTGCATATATTCCAAGATGGTTACAGTGTATGTGCATATGTTCCAAGCTGGCAACACTGTAGCTGCATGTGTTTGTTTGATTTGACGGTCTACATTCCCTTCAAAACTAGTTAGCTCATTTTGAAGTCATTGCTTCCAATCCAGTTTTGTGGGACTTTTACCCTACATCGAGATGAAATGACATCTCAAGCCCTGCCACCAAATGAAACCAATATGGTTAAATTGTTGCACTTTGCACTAAGGGGTTTACCAGTTTTCATGTGGTCAATTTCAGCTATGCGTGGGAGCATCATGCAGCCCAGCCCAGATAGGAGGAGGGCCAAGGTGCATATGTTCTAAAATGGTAATAATGTTTGTATATATGTTCTCAGATGGTAACAATGTATGTGCATATGTTCCAAGAGGGCAACACTGTAGGTGCATATAATCCAAGATGGTTTAGAATGTATGTGCATATGTTTCAAGATGGCAACATTGTAGGTGCATATACATGTATGTTCAAAAATGGTAAGAACCTATGTTCATATGTTCTCAGATGGCAAGATTGTACATGGGTATATTCCAAGATGGCAACACTGTAGGTGCATATGTTCCAAGATGGTTACAATATATCTGCATATTTTTCAAGATGGTAACAACGTATGTGCATAATAATGATCCAAGATAGCAACACCGTATGTGCATCTGTTCCAAGATGGTTACAATATATCTGCATATTTTTCAAGATGGTAACAACGTATGTGCATAATAATGATCCAAGATAGCAACACCATATGTGCATAATGTTCCAAAATGGTTACATTGTATGTGCATATGTTCCAAGATGGCAACACTGTAGGTGCATCTATTCCAAGATGGTAACATTGTATGTGCATATGTTCCAAGATGGTAACATTGCAGTTGCATATGTTCCAAGATGGCAGCATTGTATAGGCATATGTTCCAAGATGGCAGCATTGTAGGGGCATATGTTCCAAGTAGGCAACATTGTATGTGCATATGTTCCAAGATGGCAGCATTGTAGGGGCATATGTTCCAAGATAGCAGCATTGTAGGGGCATATGTTCCAAGATGGCAGCATTGTAGGGGCATATGTTCCAAGATGGCAACATTGTGGGGGCATATGTTCCAAGATGGCAGCATTGTAGGGGCATATGTTCCAAGATGGCAACATTGTGGGGGCATATGTTCCAAGATGGCTGCATTGTAGAGGAATATGTTCCAAGATGGCAACATTGTAGGTAAATTTGTTCCAAGATGGTAACAATGTATGTGCACATGTTCCAAGATGGTAACCATGTAGTTGCATATGTTCCAAGATGGCAACATTGTTTGTACATATGTTCCAATATGGAAACATTCTAGGTGCATATGTTCCAAGATGGTAACATTCTAGGTGCATATGTTCCAAGATGCTAACACTGTATGCACATACGTTCCAAAATGATAACAATGTATGTGCATATGTTCCAAGATGGTAGTAGTGTATGTGTATTTTGTTCAAAGATGGCAGCACTGTTGGTGCATAATGTTCCAAAATGGTAACATTGTAGGTGCATATTAATTTTTCAGTTTTAAGTTTATTTGGACAATGGCTGAACAGTGAAGGCCCTCATCAGACACTGCAAAAAAGTAGTCTGACCTGGACCTGCACTTTGGTTTTGTTTGTTTGATGTGAGGTTTAACATCCCCATCAACACTGTATAGGTCATTTTGGAGACGTTGTTTCCAATTTTGTGGGACTTTTAACCAACATTGAGATGAAATGATAACTGAAGCCCTGTCGCCTGATGAAACAAAAAGGGTTTATAAGCATGGATGGCCCGACTCACACCGCTTTGCCTGGGCGGGCTTAGATTCTCTAAGTGGTTTACCAGTACTCGTATGTGGTTGGATTCAGTTCTACGTGGAAGCATCATGCAGCCCATCTATTTCTTCAAGCCCCGATAGGCGGGGGCCACCTGCACTTTGGTGTGGTACTCAGGTGAGTGTAACAGGGCCATCATGGCCCTCTTGTTTTTTGTCTTGCCTGACGTTAGTCAAGGGGACTATAGTAATGGGTTCGTTTATGCATCCATCTCTCCGTCAGTAGACACAGTCTTATCTGCGCAGCTCCTACAGATTTTGATGAAATCTTCAGTTATTGTTCCCATGACATGAAGATGATCATAATTTATTGAGGTCATGTTCGACTGACCTCGATAAAATATGCCTCATGTGTGCCCTTGGCTTATACTTCACTGGGACACCCAGATGGTTTGTCATGTCTTGGAAGTTCAGACTTCAAAGGTGATAAATACCTGTTTAAAAACTGTTATTTTTGAATGGTGTCAGGTTTAACATTGGACCATTTTACTCTGTATTTGTATGTATTTATTTGTAGTTACATGTATTTGCTTAAATGCAATCATTACAGAAGTCGTCAATATTGAAAAGTACTAGCTAAGTACAGTTAGGCCCCTTTGACCTACTTTAGACAGGAAACCCCAAAAACGGGACACACCGGGAACTGTGGCAGAACAGTGCAGGGTCAGATAGGACAGACATTCTGTGGTGTCTGATCAGGGCCTTTGCAGTTGCATTTCTAAATAAATTTCTAAAAAATGACTTGATATTGATCATTAACTAGTGGAATAAACTAAATTTGTCTTATAACTGTATACGCCCCCGCCCATAGGGGCTTGAAGAAATATATGGGCTGCATGATGCTTCCACGCAGAGCTGAATCCGGCCCGCACACTAGTACTGGTAAACCGCTTAGAGGATCTAAGCCTGTCCAGGAACCGCGGTGTGAGGTGGACCATCCATGCTAATAAACCCTATTGGTTTCATTGGGCGACAGGGCTTGAGATGTCATTTCATCTCAATGTCGGGTAAAAGTCCCACAAAGTTGGAAGCAACATCTCCAAAATGACCTTTACAGTGTTGACGGGGACGTTAAACCTCAAATCAAACAAATCTTATAACTGTATGTTAATGTCAGCATCTTGACTTGGTATACACTATGCAGTATTTAAGGCTAGGGCTAACTATTTTTGCAGTTTCACATCACGAAAACAGGCATATATAATTTTGACCACCTTAAACCCCAATTTTATTTAGTAAACCTGGGGTTTATAAACCCGAGGTTAACAGAGGTATAGGTTCTTCTAAAAAACATTAGATTGTGGGTACTTGTTAAAACAACCTCACCTAGGCAGTTCTAACAAGTACCTACAATCTGTGTTTTGAGTAGAAATATGGAAAATATTAGAATTTTTCTTCTGTAAATTTTCTTATTTTTTGGTGTTAAAAAACTTTCAATATATTATCTGATCTTGCTTGGTGCACACTGTTTGCAAAAAATGACTACAGATGACAATTGTTGTGATTGGCACCTTTTGTTGTGATTGGCATCTCATGGGTTAAAAAAGGGTGTAAAAATGCCTTGCCGTATTCCTCCCATTTAGCAACCCTGCTCCTATAAGTGCCCCCTCGCTGTTTTTCCAAGAACAAAATAATAAGCGCCCCTTCTGCAGTGGGAGGAAAAAGTATTTTGGCTTACCTAAAGTAAAGATTTCAGCCTATCAGTCATCGCTGTATCTGCTGTAAATCGCATCATGCAAGGTATTTCAACCCCCCCCCCCCCCCCCCCCCCCTGCTATCACAATGTCTGTGTTGACCACTTGGTACTTTTCATGTCATGTCCACCATATTCTAATTGAAAACTACTGCTTTAAATCTCCATTCTGGTAATATTTTTGTCTCTAACAACCGCCCCCTCTTTTTCCAATTTTTTAAGTGCCCGGAGCGATAAATGGGAGGAATACGGTATGTGATCAGTATGAAACTTGAAATTGCATGGGCATGTATATCAAACTGGTCTGTTGTGAAAATAATTGATAGATGTATGATTACATTTCAAAATGTAAGTTTTATTTTTTGATCTAAGTATCCTGATGAAGAGAAACGAAAGGGGAATGGGAACACCTTCAGGGGAGGCAACTCCTGCAAATGTTTTTGTGTCTTCCATGTCAATAGGGGTCAACTCTTAAAGGAAAGAATTTGCTCCTGAGGAGCAAATTCTTTCATTTAAGAGTTGACCCCTTTTTCCGTGGGACAGAACTTATAGAAAAGCGAACAGGAAGTTCCGAAAGTTGTCTCCCTTTGAAAAATGGCCGAAAAATCTGCCAGGTGTTCCCATTCTCCTGAAGTAAATATTTACTCTGTATGCAATCCCGGGCTTCTCCAGACTTTCGGATGAGTCTTTAAACCGAGGTCCCGTCTCCGTATGACCTTAGCTGTTGGTGGGACATAAAAATCAAACACTCACTCACTCTGTATGCTTAGATTCTTTATTATAACAATAAAAATCAAAGCACTAACAGCACTGGTGGGTTGATTGTCTCTGTGTGTAGCCTGTAAAAATGCATTACGAAAACAACCCTATACAAATACAGTCCAACCTGTATTAAGCAAGCACCTATAGGATATTCAAAAACAGCTTGCTTAAGACAGATGCTTGCTTAATGCAGGTGAATTTTAATGCATTTACCTTTTTTGGGAACTGAATGCCTGCTTGCTTAAGACAGGTTGCTTGCTTAATAGAGGTGGCCACTAATGGAGGTTTTACATTGTAAACTTTACTCAAAGAGGGTTGATGCCTCGTTAAACACGAAATCATCCTCATCATGTAAATTTTACTGCAGAAAAAAAGAATTAATATGAAAAGTTGTGATATTTTTCTCATTTCTTCTTAAAATATAGATTGTGGGTACTCGTTAGAACCGTCTCATCCAGGCGGTTCTAACAAATACCCACAATCTATATTTTAGAGCAGAAATAAGAAAAATAAGCTTTACCCCTGTAAACCCCAGTTTTACTATATAAAAGTGGGGTTCAAGGGGGACAAAATTATATTGGTGTGTTTTCGTGATGGGTCCTGAATTGGGACTTTGGCTGTTTCATTTAACCCCTTAAATTCCTGCAAGCAATTTAGACCCTGATCAGATGCTGTTTGTCAAGCCCAATCCATGATTCCAGTGCAGATTCAATAGATAACCCTATTACATAACACACTGACACTGACCTCACAGCGATAAAATGAACACAACTATTTTCTATAAATAACCATTGCTTGGATTTCCAACAAATCAGTGACAGTCACATGGACTTTAGCACTGAAGAATTTTATGCTTAGTAACTTCGGGTTGATTGACAACACAATTGACCCAACAAAACACTAGAAAGTCCAGCTATTAAGGGGAAGGGGAACACCGGGTAGATTTTTTTTCCATCATTTTTCAAAGGGAGACAACTTTTGTGACTTCTTTTCTAAAAGCTCTGTCCCATCAAAAAAAGGGGTCAACTCTTTAAGGAAAGAATTTGCTCCTCAGGAGCAAATTCTTTCCTTAAAGAGTTGACCCCTATTGACGTGGGAGACAAAAAAATACTTTTTCAAGAGTTGCCTCCCCTGAAGGTGTGCCCATTCCCCTTAAGACCACGGTCAGGTACAACGATATGCTCATTAGGCTTACTTTGGCCATAAAGGGCACCTATTTTGAAACACAGTTTACCTACAATCAAACCAACAAATGTGTTTTGTTTGTTTGATTTGAGGTTTAACGTCCCCGTCAACACTGTAAAGGTCATTTTGGAGACGCTGCTTCCAATTTTGTGGGACTTTTACCCGACATTGAGATGAAATGACATCTCAAGCCCTGCCGCCCAATGAAACCAATAGGGTTTATAAGCATGGACGGGACAACTCGCACTGCTTTGCCTCCCGGGCAGGCTTAGCTCCTCTAAGCGGTTAACCAGTCCTTGTGTGCAGATCGGTTTCAGCTCTGCATGGAAGCATCATGCAGGCAGCAGCCCATATATTTCTTCAAGCCCTGGTGGGTGGGGGCCAGCCAACAAATGTGTAAAAAGATAATAATTGTATAAATGATTTGATAAACTGAGCCAGATATTTGCTATTACCAAAATAATGATATCAGCTTTTTGCCAATTTATATTTAAATCCTTGCTAAATGATGGATCTGAAATCATTTAAGATATTATTGCTGCACTTTTAAGAATAAATACAATTATCTTAACTTCATTTAAAGCAAATTTGTTTCAATTTCGAAATCTCATAAATACAGATGAAGTTGTTGTGTCAGGTATCACCTCTAAACTATAGCTACCAATTGGGCCCCGTCAAGCGATTTTGGTACTTATCGCCTATGCGAGCAGCGAAGGTTCAGGCGAGCCTGCGCATCTGTGCAGTCTTGCCAGAACCTTCGCTGCTCGCTCATACAAGCAGTGAATCAAGAAGAACCTTCAGGCAGAAATCCATATTCCTGGCCCCTCTGAATGGTTTGGCATGCGCAGTTAAAAATTGTCATGACGGAATGGTCGAAGACACAAATTGGCTTAGCGGGGCTCAATTAACCATTGTTCACTGGAAACCCATAAGCGAGACATGAGGCAAACAGTGTAGACAAGGATCAGATGCCGCATATTTAGGCATCTGATCTGGGTCTACACTGTTTGCTTACCCAGTACATGACTTTCTGTCAAAAATAAAATAAAATAAAACAAAAAAAAAAACCCTACAGCCCTCAAATTGCAAATAGACTTTTCCAACATATAACAGTAGAGGAGTTAACCTGTATAAAATGGGTTAAACCATTTTCAACTGAATGGGTTGCATGATGCTTCCATGCAGAGCTGAAACCGATCACACATGAGTACTGGTAAACCCTTAGAGGATCTAAAGCAGTGCGAGTCGGACCTTCCATGCTTATAATCCCTATTGATTTCATTGGGCGACAGGCTTGAAATGTTATTTCATCTCAATGTCTGGTAATAGTCCCACAAAATTGGAAGCAACGTCTCCAAAATGATATATACAGTGTTGACAGGGACATTAAACAATAAATCGAACAAAAAAAACTGAATGGATTCTTCCTCACTATGTTCAGTAGGAGCCCTTTTCAGAATTGTGTTTCCTTTAACACATTTCATCTTGAAAACACGTCCACCTTAAACCCCACTTTTGCATAGTAAAATTGGGTTTAAAGAAGTATACATTATTTTTCTTTTAAAAACCATAGATTGTGGGTACAAACATAGATTGTGGGTACTTGTTAAACCCTCCTAGCCAAGGCAGAACATAGATTGTGGGTACTTGTTAAACCCTCCTAGCCAAGGCAGTTCTAACGAGCTCCTAGGGTCCATGTTTGGATCAGAAATATGAAAAATATCAAAATTTTTTAGCTGAAAATTTCCATTTTTTTGGCAGTAAATGTTTAATATATTTGAAAAGGGATGTTTTCATGATGTTTTACGGGAAAACCTAAAATGGGTCATTGGCAAAAAATGTAGGTCCAGTTCAGATGCCACAGAACTTTAAGCCATTGCATGCAGGAAACCCCTAAAGGGGTACCTTGGCAAACAGTGCAGGCGCAGATCAGACGACGCAGTATGCGGTGTCTGTTCAGGGCCTGCACTATTGGTAACAGAATTTTCTGTCAAAATGGAATTAAAAAAAAAAAAGGCCTGACACCCCTTATATGACAAATGGATGCATGTCAAACATATAGTAATGGAAGAGTTTACTACAGTCGAACTTTAGTGGCTCGAACACCTTTGAGACCATGAAAATCTGTTCGAGACAGGGATAGTTCGAGCCATTGAGGGTTACTGTCAGAGGGCATAAAGAGGATAATTTTGGGACTCCTTTTCAGTGTTTTATGATATAACATGTATGCCGTGTGTACTCATTAGAATCGCCTCATTGAGGCGATTCTAATCAGTACACACAGCATACATTTGCAAAATAAAAGACGAAAATATCCTAAATTTTCCCTAACTATAATTTCTTATGTAGAGAAATTCCCTAGGGACTTAAGAACGGGTTCGACTCAGCCATGGTAAACGAGCCATCGGTGTTCGAACCACCGAAGTTCTACTGTAGTATATAATGGGTTAAGCCATTTTGTAAATAAACCTTCTAGAAATAAATAAACCTGACACTCCAGCTTTATATAAAAGATAATGTGAAAGCTCCAGTTTGAGTGGCTGTGCTCAGACTGTAGAACATTGAGCCCAATCTTAATGAGAATACCCGTGGATATTATCAGAATTCCATGGAATTAGTTCCATGGAGTATTCAGACAGAATTAGTTTTAGTAAATCCATGGAATTCCATAAAAACTGGTGGCAAAACAGTGGAAATAAAATGATATAAAAAACAAAACAAAACACGGCATTCTACGGAAATGTGCCGTCAAATCCCATCAACTTCTGTGGAATCCATGGATTCCATAGAACTGATGATTGACGGGCCTCCGTGGCCTAGTGGATAAGAGCGCTGACTCTTAGTCATTAGGTCTCTCACTGCTGTGGTTCGAGCCTCGCTGGGGTCACATGTGAGACGCCAAGTTCTGCAATGGAAGGTCAGTTGATTTTCCTCCGGGTACTCCGGTTTTCGCCCACCTCTGATTAACGATCGGCTTGATATGAGTGAAATAATCTTGAAAGGGCCGTAAAACCAAAACCAAAAAAAAAAAAAAAGCCATAGAACTGATAACATTCCACTGATTTATACAGATTCCATAGAATCTTATGGCATTTCTATATATTCTATGGAGTATTCTGACAGAATCCATAGAGCATGCCACAAAAATCCATGCTTTTTCAGAGAAAGCCACAGATTTAAAATCCCTTATTGTCCTTGAGTCCCATTTTCAATGTTCTCATGCTGACATATGTTTATTTTGGTTCTGGTAAGTGAACAAACTATGATTTGCTTGAGTCCCCAATGCTACATACCAAGTTTTGTAATAATCTGCCCACTGGTTCAAAAAACATTTCTGAAAGGTTTTTATCTTATATAGGCATTGTGGCCATTTTGGTCATGTGACCGAATCCATATTAATTCATGTTCCTCAAAGTTTTCATACGTATATTCATGAAATTTGGTTAAAAATGACCCAGAAGTTTCTGAGGAAAAAAGTTTACAGTTTTCATATCTGAGTGATCTTTTTAAGGTCAAGGAATGACCTTGACCTTAAATACTCATGTACATGTTGCATGTGGTCATTTAACTATCTGTATCTACCAATTTGCAGATCACAGGCTGCAACAGTGTCTGAAAAACACATAGTTTTGACTTCAAAAACCTATGTGACCAAATTTGATCTTGACATAAAATAGATCAAGGTATACTGTATCTCTGTCCAAAAACAAAGAACCTTTACAATAGTATATATAATGTTCAACTATACAATTTGCTTATAATCTACTGAAATAGTGAAAGTGACCACCAACCTTAGGTTCAAACCACCAAGATCTGTCATGACATTTCCATGTACTACATATATGTCTTTTAGAATATTCCATTTGCATGGTAAAAAAAAAATCTGGTCTTAAAATTTCCAAGTGCCGTCACTTTCCATTCCTGCTGGCTATCTTATTTTGCCATCATTTTTCTGTCTTCAGAATTGACAAAGTTTAACTTTCCATGGCACCTGCTACACAAACCTGTGGAATGTTGTCACTGATTTCCTTGTTTCCATAGAAAATTATTGGATTCCACGGAATCCGTGGCTAAGAAAAAGATAGAAAAACTGCCATCTGCTTAGTCCATGGAATTCCATGGAAAATCAGCTTGTTTTTTAATTCTATAGAAATCCTTGATTTTCCACGAGCAGAAACAGGATCATTTTAGCTCACCTGAGCCAAAGGTTCATGTGAGGTATTAGTATGCCAATGATCCGGTGTCCGTGGTCCGTTCACATTTTCAACTAAGTATATCTTTAAAGCCAGTTGGCCAATCATGATTAAATTTCATGAGAGGCATTATCAGGTTGGGGGAAAAGGTGCAGTATGTTTTGGGACAATTCAGAGAAGCATTATCCGGTTGGGGGAAAAGGTGCAGTATGTTTTGGGGCAATTCAGATTGAAACTGGTGTTGCCATGGCAACATAGATGCATTGTGTTTTGGGGCAGATCAAATGGAAACTCTTGTTGCCATGGCAACATATAGCTCCCATAGACTTACAATGGGAAAAACTTAAAAATCTTCTTCTCTGAAACCAATAGGCCCAGAGCTTACATATAAGGCATGTAGCAATGTCAAGTGATCCCCTACATAAATTGTGCCAATCATGCCCCTGGGGTCTAAACTGGCCACGCCCCAGGGTCCCTTACCCCCCATAGACTTATAATGGAAATAAAAGCTTAAAAAATCTTCTTCTCTGAAACTGCTAGGCACAGAGCTTACATATTAAGCATGTAGCATTGTCAAGTGGTCCTCTACATAAATTGTGCCAATCATGCCCCTGGGGTCTAAACTGGCCACACCCCGGGGCCCCTTAGTCCCCATAGACTTACAATGGAAAAAAAGCTAAAAAAAAATCTTCTTCTCTGAAACCACTAGGCCCAGAGCTTGCATATGAAGCATGAAGCAATGTCAAGTGGTCACCTACATAAATTGTGCCAACCATGCCCCTGGGGTCTAAACTGGCAATGCCCCGGGGACCCTTAACCACCATAGACTTATAATGGAATAAAAGCTTAAAAAAATTTCTTCTCTGAAACCGCTAGGCAGACTTTACATATTAAGCATGTAGCAATGTCAAGTGGTTCTCTACATAAATTGTGCCAATCATGCCCCTGGGGTCTAAACTGGAAATACCCCGGGGCCCCTTAGCCCCCATAGAATTATAATGGAAAAAAAGCTAAAAATATCTTCTCTAAAACCACTAGGCCCAGAGCTTACACATTAAGCATGTAGCAATGTCAAGTGGTCCCATACATAAATTATGCCAATCATGCCCCTTGGATCTTAACTGGCCAAGCCCTGGGGCCCCTTAGCCCCCATAGACTTATAATGGAAAAAAAGCTTTAAAAATCTTCTTCTCTGAAACATCCAGGCCCAGAGCTTGCATATGAAGCATGTAGCAATGTCAAGTGGTCACCTACATAAATTGTGCCAATCATGCCCCTGGGGTCTAAACTGGCAATGCCCCGGGGACCCTTAACCACCATAGACTTATAATGGAATAAAAGCTTAAAAAAATTTCTTCTTTGAAACCGCTAGGCAGACTTTACATATTATGCATGTAGCAATGTCAAGTGGTCCTCTACTAAAATTGTGCCAATCATGCCCCTGGGGTCTAAACTGGAAATGCCCCGGGGCCCCTTAGCCCCCATAGAATTATAATGGAAAAAAAAACTAAAAATATCTTCTCTGAAACCACTAGGCCCAGAGCTTACACATTAAGCATGTAGCAATGTCAAGTGGTCCCCTACATAAATTATGCCAATCATGCCCCTGGGATCTTAACTGGCCAAGCCCTGGGGCCCCTTAGCCCCCATAGACTTATAATGGAAAAAAAAGCTTTAAAAATCTTCTTCTCTGAAACCGCTAGGCACAGAGCTTACATATTAAGCATGTAGCAGTGTCAAGTGGTCACCTTCATAAATTGTGCCAATCATGCCCCTGGGGTCTAAACTGGCCATGCCCTGGGGCCCCTAGGCCCCATAGATTTATAATGGAAAAAAAGCTTAAAAAATCTTCTTCTCTGAAACCACTAGGCCCAGAGCTTACATATGAAGCATGTAGCAATGTCAAGTGGTCCCCTACATAAATTGTGCCAATCTTGCCCCTGGGGTCTAAACTGGCCACACCCCGGGGCTTCTTAGTCCCCATAGACTTATAATGGAAAGAAAAGCTTAAAAAATCCTCTTCTCTGAAACCGCTAGTATTATTAGCTCACTTGAGCCGAAGGCTCATGTGAGGTATTAGTATGCAATTGGTCCGGCGTCCGTTCACATTTTCAAACTAGAATACTGTCGATGGCGCGCCATCGCAAATCCCCACGTTTTCTACAGAGGGGCCAAGTACCGAAAACCCCTCACCCTGGGCCCTAATTTGACTCCATGGTCAAAATATTACCTGTATTATATTCTACTAATCATGCCCTTCAATTTCATATGCCACATGACTATGTTCCAAAAAAACTTAAATTTTGACCCTTTGACCCTCTCCCAGGGCCCAAATCTGACCCCAGGGTCAAAATTTTACTTGTAGTTTATTCTACCCATTATCCCCTTCGCATAGATATGCAACATGACTATGTTCTGAAAAACTTTAATTTTGACCCCCGACCCCCCCAAGTCCGACCCCCAGGGCGTGACCTAGGGGTCACAGCCAAAATCCCGTTCAATATGTTTTACTTTTTTCATAACTAAGTACATGTGCAAAGTTTGGCATCAAAATCTTCAAAATTGACTTTGTAATTGAATTTTATTGATATTTGACCTTTTGACCCCTCCCCAGGGCCCCTGGGGGCGGGGACAAAAAAAAATGTGCTCTTGCGCAAGCCATTCATGTAAGCAACTCGCATACCAAATTTGGTTGAATTCCGGCTAACGGTTTAGGAGGAGATAGCCGGACAGACAGACAGACGGACAGATGGACGGAGGCAATAACAATATCCCAACTTTTTTTTAAAAACGTGGGGATAATAAGTATATCTTTAAAGCCACTTGGTCAATCA
This sequence comes from Lucinisca nassula, assembly GCA_963580285.1. Taxonomy (NCBI): domain Eukaryota; kingdom Metazoa; phylum Mollusca; class Bivalvia; order Lucinida; family Lucinidae; genus Lucinisca; species Lucinisca nassula. Next base: position 98,792,143 of record OY757016.1, on the reverse strand, counting down.
TGATTAAATTTCACGAGAAGCATTATCCGGTTGGGGGAAAAGGTGCAGTATGTTTTGGGGCAATTCAGATTGAAACTGGTGTTGCCATGGCAATATAGAGCTGCCATAGACTTACAATAGAACAAACTAAAAAAAATTTCTCTGAAACCACTAGGCCCAGAGCTTACATATTAAGCATGTAGCAATGTCAAGTGGTCCCCTACATATATTGTGCCAATCATGCCCCTGGGGTCTAAACTGGCCACGCGCCAGGGCCCCTTAGCCCCCATAGACTTATAATGAAAAAAAAACCAACTTCAAAAATCTTCTTCTCTGAAACCACTAGGCCCAGAGCTTACATATTAAGCATGTAGCAATGTCAAGTGGTCCCCTTCATAAATTATGCCAATCATGCCCCTGGGATCTAAACTGGTCATGCCCTGGGGCCCCTTAGCCCCCATAGACTTATTATGGAAAAAAAGCTTTAAAAATCTTCTTCTCTGAAACTGCTAGGCACAGAGCTTACATATTAAGCATGTAGCAGTGTCAAGTGGTCGCCTTCATAAATTGTGCCAATCATGCCCCTTGGGTCTAAACTGGCCATGCCCTGAGGGCCCTTAGCCCCCATAGATTTATAATGGAAAAAAAGCTTAAAAATCTTCTTCTCTGAAACCACTAGGCCCAGAGCTTACATATGAAGCATGTAGCAATGTCAAATGGTCCCCAACATAAATTGTGCCAATCTTGCCCCTGGGGTCTAAAATAATATGTTGTGGGTACTTGGTAGAATTGCCTCATTGATGCGATTCTTAACAAGTACCCACAACAGATAAGAAATAAGAAAAAGTATTTCTTTATTATCTTCATAACTTCTTATCTGGGCCGGCCTCAGTAGCTCAGTTGGATGTTAGTCTGACAAGTGATAATACCTTCTGGGTCAACAACATTCTTTTGTGGAAATTGATCATGAATTCTTCTCTATGGTCATTCTCTCCCTTCTGCTGATTCAAGAAGGGCAGTTTTCAGTTTCTGGCAAAGGAAAGTGCACTGTACTGGTTAACTGATTATGTATAGGCCTGCCCAAGACGTGTGGTTAGGTAAACTCACCGGCTCAGCATTACCTACCATAAAAATTATAAAAATTCGGACACCTTAAGGACTTGCCATAATATATTCTGCTGAAAATTGACAAATTTGTTCACAATCCAGCATGAATAATTGACAATAACAGCAAAAAGAAAGAAAGATATTAAACTATGTTGTTTTAGTGCCAAGGTCTCACCATAACTCTTCTCGGAATGATTGAACTGATTCTGACCAAAAGACAACTTAACCCTTCTCTTGCTGAATATTCAGTTTAGCCACACCCATTTCTGACTTTGAACCAATCAGATTACTTCATGTTATTTATTCTTCAGAAGCCATCTGATCGGGATCTACACTGTTTCCAAAGATAGGCGTTGTCATGAACAGCATGATAAGAGTTAACCAATTACATGAATGCACCCACTTTTGATATGAATCAATCAAAATACTTGATATAATCTTCATTCAAATTCAAGACTGCATGACAAATAGTGTAGATCCAGATCAAATGGCTTCTGATCTGGATCTACACTGTTTGCAAAGGTAGGGTTTGTTGTGTTCAGCAGGATAAGGGTTAGTATGTGTGCACCAAATGAAGACTGATCAGCCTGTGCACTATGTTGTGTACTAGTATTGGAAGCGTTTTACCAAAATTTTCTGCTCGTGACTACCGACTATTGGTAGCCATTCATCCGAAGTTTCTTCTGGTGCTGGACAGCAGGTTTCTGTTTTTTGTTTGATTAGCGGTTTAACGTTCCCATCAACTATGTATAGGTCATTTTGGAGGCGTTGCTTCTAATTTTGTGGGACTTTTACCCGACATTGAGATGAAATGACATCTCAAGCCCTGTCGCCCAATGAAACCAATAGGGTTTATAAGCATGGACGGTCTGACTCGCATCGCCTGGGCAGGCTTAGATCCTCTAAGCGGTTTACCAGTACTCGTGTGGGGTCAGTTTCAGCTCTGCGTGGAAGCATCATGCAGCCCGTCTATTTCTTCAAGCCCCGATGGGCGGGGGCCTGACAGCAAGTTTTGTGACTGAAACAAATTGCAGGGTCATTAAGATAGCACACCTGTGCAACATCGTGCATTTTTTCACATCTCCAAAATGACTACTTTCCTGATGAAAATTAGCAATATTTTTCTTGTTTATACTCCAAACATAGGTTGTGGGTACTCCTTAGAACTTCCTCATTGAGGCTGTTCTAATGAGTACCCACAATCTATGTCTTGGAGCAGAAATATGGAATATAATGTATTCCCCCATACACCCCAGTTTTCTCTATTTACAGTGCAGTTTATAGGGGTGTTCATGGCACAGACTTGGTGATTTTAACCTTTCAAACACTGAAGGACATGTCATAGCAGATATCAATCAAAAAGTTTTCATTATTTTGGGCTTGACATTTCATGGGAATCTCTGCCCAGCAGACATTTCCCATGTAATGTCTAGCATTATTTTTGCTTACAAAAAGACATAAAAAAATAGTGAAAATTTGAGTAGCAGCTGATTCACATATGATGTGAAGCCTAATTTTCACAGAAAAAAAAAAATACAGAAAAAAATAATACTTTGAAAATGACATCTGCAAAACATGCTTAGAGCTTAAAGAGTTAGTCTTTGCTCTGCAGATATATGTCAAAAGACTCTTTTTTTGCTCCGTGTAATCAGCTTTTGACAGGTTCATTTCAGATTTATGTGTTTTCTCGTCTTATGTACATGTATTATTAGTTTAAAAATAGCACTTTAACATAAGCAAGTACTGAAAACATTGACCATACGCCGCACAATGCAGCGTCTTATCAGTGTCTTTCACTGATTGCCAGGGTCCTTGTTGGGGACGCCAGGCATATATGGGTTTAAATATAACTAGATAAATGAGAAACTTAAGTTCTGTGAAGGTCTTCCATATTGATATGAAAGATGAAAAAAGTTAGTGACAAAAGTTAATAATTAAATAGAATGTTTGATGTATGCCTTGACATAATACTTCAGAAGAATGGCACATACATCACTGTCAGTGACTAAAGGGGAAGGACAATATACTATCAGGGGAGACAACTCCTTTAACCCTTATCTCACAGAATGAATTAATTTAGCCACACCCATTTCAGACTATCCACCAATCAAATTAATTGATATAATATATTTGTTAATTCATAAACTGCAATATATTTGTTCAATTAACAAACTGCATGACACACAGTGTAGATCCTAATCAGATGGCTTCTTAAAAGGCCATCTGATCTTGATCTACACTGTTTGCAAAGGAGGGGTTGCCATTGTCATGATTTTCTGTCCCCTTTGTAAGCACAGTAAAATTCCTATATTAACATCACATTTGGGACTTCAAAAGTGGTCTTTATGACCATGTTTGAATGGTCCCAAAGGTTGTCTCTTAAGGGAGAACACTGGTCATAGAAAAACACAAAGAAAAACAGAAACATTTTGAATATGCTTTTAAAAGAAGAATTAGTCTAAATGATTTTAGCCAGTTATGAATCACTGTAGACGTTCTCTTAATGCTTTTGTCACATTGAAACTGATGGTTTTGTTTGTTGATGTTGGTAATCTTTTTGTCAGCTCACTGGAGGTGTCACATTAATAACCCATTTTGTACCGGAAACCCCAAAACGGGTAGTTGGCAAACAGTGCAGCCCAGATCAGACGCAGCAGGGCTTACACTGTTTGCAAAACGTTCAGCCAATTTCCAAGTAGATTTTGAAGAAAACACAACCCTGACACCCCTAAATTTTGAAATGGACTCCTGCTATATATAAGTAGGAAGATTCCATTTGGTACGAAAAGGGATAATATACCTCACCTCTAACCTTCCTGGAAGCTTTCGATTAAGACAACCATCACTGGATCATTTGCCAATTAGCAGCTGACTGTCTTTCTCTGTTGGGGAACAAAACATTAGTTGGGTGATTGGTGACATTCTAGTCATTGTTTCCTGGCCATTGACAAACACGGCGATACTTTCTTTCACATTCGTGCATCTAGTATAAAACATTGGGGTACAAGATTTGTACAGTCAGTTGGTTCATTTGGTCTGGGAGAATATTTAAAGAAGCTAAAGAACGGACCTCCGTGGCCTAGTGGATAAGAGCGCTGACTCTTAATCATTAGGTCTCTCACCGCTGTGGGCTCGAGCCTCGCTCGGGTCACATGTGAGACCCCAAGTTATGCAATGGAAGGTCAGGTGGTTTTTCTCTGGGTACTCCGGTTTTCGCCCACCTCTGATTAACAATTGGCTCAATATGAGTGAAATAATCTTGAAAGGGTTGTAAAACCAAAAGAAAAAAAAAAGAAGAAGGTTGGGTAAATGAAAAAGTGAGTGCCAGAACTAGAGAAGACTAGCTAGGGACCACAGGAAGAGGAAGAGGGTCTCCATTGCCTAAAAGCTCATAACAGTAAAAATCAGAATGATAGGCTCGTGCATGTGTCTCTCATACTTACTCAGCAGGGAATGCCGGTAAATCAAAAATTGATATGCAAATACAATGACAAGCATTAATTAATTGTTGGGCAGGATTGGTGCAGACAGGAGTTAGACCAAACTTATGTGACATTAGACCCAGATCAGATGCTGCAGAATGCAGCATCTGATCAAGGTCAGCACTATTTAAAGTACAGGAATTTGGGGAAATAAGTTCAGGACACAATCAACCCACCAGTGCCATCAGTGCTTTGGTTGAAAAAGATTAATGTAATATTATTTTGCTATTTATTTTCAGATGTGTTCCATTTGAAGGGAAAATTCTGCTCCTGGATGTGGGAAGTTGCTTTAATCCATTCTCAGAATTTGATGAGTTTGATGTTGTTGGCATTGATATAAGTCCAGCAGTGGAGGTGAGACTCAATGTAGGCTGGGCCAAGCAAAAAGGTGCAAGTGTTAACAATGAAAATTCAAATTAGCCTGCATTCAGATTGTGGCCTTATTTTGCCCAGATGTTCAAAGCATCGTCAGCAAGCTTGTTAGTAGTCAGATTGTCTGATACTCTGGTATTTTTGCTGGAAAAATGTGAGTAGCTTTCGCATTTGCAAAAGCTACTCACATTTTTCAGCAAGAAATATTGGTATGTTAGTCACATTTGCAAAAAAATACACTTTTCAGCAAGACATATTGGTATATTAGTCATGTATAATGAAATTTTCAAAATGAGCCATTGCACGACAAAACCTGCAATAAGACCTGTGACTGTCTGACCAGGGCAGATTCAGATCAGATATATCATTATCCTCCCAATCTAGTCACAGATTAGATTGACAGGATGGAGCTATCGTTAGCAGTCCAGTGCCTTTTTTCTGGGCTGTTTACCAGTACTCTCATGTGCAGTTGGTTTCAGCTCTGCGTGGAAGCACCATACAACCCAGTCTATTTCACCAAGCCCCGATGGGCGGGCCCTGATCCCAGAGGAAATAAGAATTTAAAAGGCACTACAATGAAGTATGAGGAGATGGTTTACCACAACCACCATTTCTCACCAGCTGCAGTGAAGAAAGTCTACTTGAAGTCAACAAGACTTAAACAAGCAAATATGTGCCTCGTTTTTGTACCCAATTAGAACATAGATTATATCTTTATTTAATCCTTTTTGTACCAGAATCCCCAAAATGGAATACTGGCAAATGCTTGGGGACGAGTTCAGATGCCACAGAACGTGGCATCTGATCAAGGCCTACACTGTTTGCAAAAAGTTCAGCTATATTCCTAAAAGAATTAATAGGAACGCAATCTGTCACCCATAAATTTTGAAATGGAATCCTGTAATAAATAAGTGTGAAGATTTTGTTTGGTACTAAAGGGGTTTCAGCGCCCCCCCTCAGGGCTTGAAGAAATAGATGGGCTGCATGATGCTTCCACGCAGAGCTGAAACTGATCGCACACTAGTACTGGTAAACTGCTTAGCCTGCCCAGGCAAAGCGGTGCGAGTTGGATTGTCCATGCTTATAAACCCTGTTGGTTTCATTGGGTGACAAGGCTTGAGATCTTATTTCATCTCAATGTCGGGTAAAAGTCCAACAAAATTGGAAGCAACGTCTCCAAAATGACCTATACATTGTTGACGGGGACGTTAAGCATCAAATCAAACAAAACTAAATGGGTTAATAGATAAAAAATTGTCCCCAATGTACTTCCTGGGCACAAATTGACCCCCAATATACTTCCTAACCTCCATTATTCTACTGAAGTTTAAATTGTTTCCTGCAGTTGCACACGAATATCTTTCGGCCCCTGCCCATAGGGGCTTGAAGAAATATATGGGCTGCATGATGCTTCCACGCAGAGCTAAATCTGGCCCGCACACTAGTACTGGTAAACCGCTTAGAGGATCTAAGCCTGTCCAGGAAGTTGCTGAGGAACCGGCGGACCGTCCATGCTAATAAACCCTATTGGTTTCATTGGGCGACAGGGCTTGAGATGTTATTTCATCTCAATGTCGGGTAAAAGTCCCACAAAATTGGAAGCAACGTCTCCAAAATGACCTTTACAGTGCTGATGGGGATGTTAAACCTCAAATCATACTTTGAACCACTGTGGATTTATCATAGCACCAGGTCATGAGGCATCTAGTCAATCTTTTAACGCTCATATTTTTTTTTCCAACAGACATTTTCAAATGTTTTTCAGAAAACAGGATTTGACATCTCATGCAAGAGACCAATTTGGATGAAATGTCAAGTCCTGTTTTCTGGGAAAAATAAGAAAAATGTCAATAATTTGTCGTCTTCTTATTTGTCTAGAGACTGGTAAAGGTTAAAAAGGTTCTGTGTACTCATCAGAATTGCCTCTTTGAGGCAATTAAATAGGTCATTCTAATGAGTTCATACAGCATACATTTTCAAGCTAGAAAACATTTTATTGATGAAATAAGAAATAAAAAATTCTCCAAATCATCTGCTTTCTGGAGGTAATGAAAAAATCTCCTAACAAGTTCAACTCAGGTGAACTTGTTCTTGAATCGCTAAAGATTTTTATGCCCCCGCCTGCCTTGGCAGGAGTGGGGCATATAGCGTTTCGCAGTGATGTTACGTCCGTACGTGCGTTCGTGCGTATGTCACGTTCGTAACCACCTCGGACTGAAATGTCGAGCTGAAATGTCGAGCTGAAATGTCGAGCTGAAACCTCGGACTCGCATTAGAGCTCATAATTTTTTTACCTGTTGTGCTACAAAGTTGAAATTTGGTATGACATCTACTCAGACCAAGACCTATCAGTTCATGTTCAAGTTGACCCAAAGTCGTGCCCCTGGGTGGGCCTAGGGGTCAGATTGCGTAACAGGTCAAAATTGTCATATAGTAATTTGCATGCAAAACTGTCAAAATGTCCTATATGACAAGATGCATTGACTGATACAGACATTGGGTCCAAACCCCCCCCTCCCCCCCCCCCCCCCCCCCCCCCCGTTATATAGAAATTTGTATGCAAAAATGTCAAAATGTCTAACTGTCTTGAAAATTAATCGGATTCGTCGAACCCCTAAACCATATATATTATTGTTCCTTATGATATGACACATTCCATGACACAGACTTTGGATCCCTACGGTCACCCCTGGGCCATGACCCGCCCCCTTTGCTTCATTAAAGTCTTTATATCTCAGAAACTATCCATATTACAAAGTTGAAATTTGGTACGACATCTACTCAGACCAAGACCCATCAGTTCATGTTCAAGTTGACCCAGGGTCATGCCCCTGGGTGGGCCCAGGGGTCAGATTGCGTAACAGGTCAAAATTGTCAAATAGGAATTTGTATGCAAAACTGTCAAAATGTCTAAATATCTTGAAAATTAATCAGATTCGAACACCTAAACCATATATATTATTGTTCCTTATGATATGACACATTCCATGACACAGACTTTGGGTCCCTACAGTCACCCCTGGGCCATGCCCCGCCCCCTTTGCTTCATTAAAGTCTTTATATCTCAGAAACTATCCATATCCCCACCCCTTAACCATATATAGTATTGTTCTTTATGATAAGATGCATTGACTGATACAGACATTGGGTCCATCCCGACTCCACCCCCCCCCCTCCCCCCACCCCCATTTATATAGAAATTTGTATGCAAAACTGTCAAAATGCCTAATTATCTTGAAAATTAATCAGATTCGAACACCTAAACCATATATATTATTGTTCCTTATGATATGACACATTCCATGACACAGACTTTTTTTGCATATCCTGTGTCCAAGGCCAGAGAGCCTGCTGTCAGCTGACAGACAAAAATACACAATGTAGACATATTGTTCACATTTTCTCGGTTTAGTTGAGTTTTAAAGGGATTTTATATCCAAAGTTCTAACCCGGAAATGAAAACAAACAGCAACTGACCGTGACCACTCAATGCCGTCACAATAAATTTGGAATTATTTCCCTTGTTCAGAATCGTGACAACTCGCTGTCGCTACTTGTGTCACACCAATTATTGATGGCACAACCCGCCAATGTACACTATTAAAGGACTTTTCAAAATTGTATCTGTGATTTTTATACCTGTTTTGCTACAAAGTTGAAATTTGGTATAACATTTACTCAGACCAAGACATTTCAGTTCATGTTCAAGTTGACACAGGGGCATGCCCCTGGGTGGGCCCAGGGGTCAGATTGCATTACAGGTCAATATTGTCATATAGGAATTTGCATGCAAAACTGTCAAAATGTCTAATTATCTTGAAAATTACTCAGATTTGAACACCTAAACCATATATATTATTGTTCCTTATGATATGACACATTCCAAGACGCAGACTTTGGGTCCCTCCGTGCACTGCCCCCTTCATAACTGTATCTTTATATCTCAGAAACTATCCATGTCCCCACCCCTAAACCATATATATTATTGTTCCTTATGATAAGATGCATTGACTGACACAAACTTAATCAGATTTGAACACCTAAACCATACATATTATTGTTCCTTATGATATGACTCATTCTAAGACACAGACTTTGTCTCCCTCTGGTCAACCCCGGACCATGCATCA